>RYFJ01003772.1:0-42775 GCA_003991445.1 Oryza meyeriana var. granulata | reverse complement strand
AGAGAGTTATATATCGGGCACATTTGGAGAGGAGTTTACTGAGATGCCTAGTTAGAAAGCCAAGTGGTTATGTGCGAAGTGCATTAGGTGTTTGTTTGGAACTAAATCGGTTCATGAAGATGAAGTGGATGTTGAGAAGAGTTGGGTATTTTTGGCCGACAATGCTGGAAGATTTTCTTCAGATATCTATAAGGGATGTCAAGATTGTCAGAAAATTTGGAAATATACAGCGCAGAACCGCATCGGCATGAAACCCGATCATCAAACCCATGGCGTTCAGAGGATGGGGAATTGATATGATCGGCCAGGTTTATCCTCCATCAAGTAAAGGACATAAATTCATATTGGCGGCAACAGATTATTTTACAAAGTGGGTGGAAGCAATTCTTTGAAGAAAGTCACGTCCAAAGATGCGATTGAGTTTGTAAAAGAGCTATATAATTTATCGGTTTGGATCCCTCAGACGATAACTACCGATCAAGGATCTACTTTCGTGTCCAATGAGTTTCAACAATTTGCTGCCAGTATGGGAATTGAGTTATTAAATTCATCACCTTATTATGCTCAAGCTAATGGACAGGCAGAAGCTTCAA
This sequence comes from Oryza meyeriana var. granulata, assembly GCA_003991445.1. NCBI lineage: Eukaryota > Viridiplantae > Streptophyta > Magnoliopsida > Poales > Poaceae > Oryza > Oryza meyeriana. The sequence continues at coordinate 42,182 of RYFJ01003772.1, read as the reverse complement.
ATAAGAGTTTAATCAAGTTAATTAAACGAAAGATTGATGAACAGCCACGAAGATGGCATACTACACTAGCCAATTCATTATGGGCCTATCGGATCGCATGCCATGGATCCACTCGGGTGCCACCATATCAGTTGGTGTATGCACATGAAGCAGTTTTGCCTTAGGAAACTACATCGCTCTAGAAGAATTTCTTTGCAAATCAATTGACAGCCGATGATTATATAAATGACAGATGAACTTGAGGATTTGGCTCAGAATCGGATGAGAGCGTGGAAGGATCAAGGAAAATAAAGCTAGGGGGTGGCTAGGCATTATAATAAGAAGGTGATTGAATAATCATTTGTGAGGGAGATCTTGTATGGAAATTGATTTTGCCGATCAGGTCCAGAGACAGTAAGTTCAGAAAATGGTCACCTAATTGGGAAGGGCCCTATCAGATTAATCGTTGTGTACCATGGCAATGCCTATATATTGGAATTCTTGAGGGGAAAGATTTTGCTAAAGCACCTAATGGGAAATATCTCATGAAGTACTATCCTAGCGTTTGGATCAACTCTTAGATCGGCTGAATGCGGCTAATTTCTAAAATAGTTCAAAGCAAAAGCGATGTTGTTACATCGCCTAAGATAGCCATATCAGTTGATATCGCCTTTAGATAAAATGAATAAAAACACCACCAAGCGAAGATGGAGTAAGATGAACAGTTAACAAAGTCGACCAGATTATATTACAACAAAAGGGGATCGTGTTTCAGAGCAACGTCATAGTCATCAATGTTAAGATTTTACAAGAATTTCTGGATTGTTTCAATCGCACGCAGGCGAATCTGGTCAACCTCGTCAATGGCATGAATGTCTTCTTCATCGGAGCCCGGAATAGTCTTTAAGTTCTTGCGCTGATGAACAACTTGACGCACTGCTGCTGCAACTTTGGCTTCTTGATTTTGTATATGCTTGTGCCAGGATCGATGAGCTGGGATTTGGTGTTTCGATGTCCTTGCGGATTTTTTAAGTTTTTCAGTAAATCGGCTTCCCTTTCTTCAGCTGGTCTAGTTTGGAATTGGAGTTCTTGAGGGCAGTTACATATCGTCAAGCTTTTTCTTTTCTGTTTGAGCTGATAGCCGATCATTTTGGATATCTTGGACCATTTTCTTTCGATCAGCATGATCGGCTATACGCTACAGGATCTTGATAAGTTGGAATTTGTGGGATTCCAGGTATGCAGCAGGAGTCAATGCATCAATGAGCTCTTCGGGCAAATGATGTTCAATTTCTACAAATCTTGCCCGAATTGGCCCGCAGTCCTCCACCAATGCATCAATCGAGATTTCCAGCAGACGAATGATATTCAGCAAGTATTCTCGCCGTCGACTGGAAAAAATGGTTTCGTTACTTTTTGCGCTGATGGCTGTTATCTTCATCTGCCTCCAAGTACTTGCCGATGTCGAAGGAGAACAAGTCAGCTAAGGACTGCAGATTGACATCAGTAAACGGATCAATAATGAGTTAAAATGAAATATGGATATGAGATGAAATTACCTGAGGCAGGACATCGACAGCTCTGAGTGACATCGGCAATCGAATGGATGAGTGGGATTGTTCTGTCAGGATGGCCAATGTCTGGCACTGAAGTTAGTAGGACACCTCAATGTTGGCTTGGGGGCTGGGTGCTAGAGTTGGAATGGCTGGAGAGGTCATCGGCTCGATGCTTGTAAGGATGTCAGGTGAAGGTTGAGGTTCGGGAGCCGATGACTCGAGCTAAATATAAGATTGATAATGAAAATATGGGAAACAGATAATAATATCAAGAATTAGCGCATACCCGCGGGGATGAAGGAGCCTGATGTTTTCAATAGCAGCGTGGCCGTGACCACGACATCGGCACTGTTTTTTGCTTCTTTTGGAAGGGGAGACGCCAGCTTTGCGCTTTGGTCCTGTCGACCGTGACGTCCGGAGGAGAGACGATGGAGAAGGAGCACCATGCCCCAAGTGTGGATTGGCCGATGGTGGTTGATATATAATCTACCAGCCGTTGATGCTTGTTGTCAGTAGTTCCTTGTCATCAGCCTGCAAGACAAGATTATAAGAGATGATCGGAGAATGATTAAAGCTTATGGGATGTTACCTCTTCATCGGATTCGACATTGTCGGGGTTGAGGCGAGAACAGTACGGGGCGGCCGATAAGTTGAACAGGTGTTTCTTCCATTCTGACCACCATCAGACAAAAAGCCTTGTATTGGCGGTGCACGTCTCCACAGTGGTAGCGTTGCCCAGAGGCAGGGACTCCGTTAACATCCACAGCCGATCATATTTAGAGCACTGTTTACATCACCCCGGGCCTGAAGTTTGTCAATGAAGAATAGGCCGATTGGAAGTTGTCCAAGACCAAGCTGGTGAGAGCCGATCGATGGATGATAAAATTCATATGACAGTTGCTGTGATCGGCCTTGAGAGAAGCCAGTCGGCAAAAGGCAAGGGATGATGGCCGATAGAAATATGATCTTGGATTCTTCATCGGCCAAAGCATCAAGAGGATTGAATTTGAAAGGCATCTCAAATGATGCTGCATCATCATATGCGAACCAGAGTGTCGCTTCCCTGGTGAAACCATAATAGAAACCTTTGAACCACTGATTGAGTCCGATGGGAGTCATTTTGCAGCCAGAAAGGGCTGATGCAGCTTCACCCATGGAGGTACATCGGTGTCGGCTGGGTTCATGTTCCTCTGAGTAATCGGCTGGGAAGGTTAAGTTGAGAAGGGAAGTCCCGGTGATTGCCTTGGATGAATAGATGTTGAGCCACAATTGCACAAACCACCAAGGACCACCAATATGGCCAACTGGCTGGCCGGCCGATAGCTTGATTGCCACCTGGTGAAGAAGTTGATAGGTGGCGCCGAGAAGGTATTGCCCCAAAGGGATTTGTCTCTGATCAGCCAAGCATTCTGCCAAGCACTACATATAAGTTGTCGAGCCGAGGGTTGCACCACCAAAAATGAATCGTTCCAACCACAAGTTCAAGAAGGCAACATGCTCCCGATCATCGACTGGCCAGTGTCTGTTGTGGAGAGCTATATATTTGTTCCAACCACCGATGTTCTTGGTCTACAGCCGATGTGTGGGGGGGGGTTTGAATCGGAGGTTGGATGGGTTGATATAGCTTGTGGTATTGAGGCAGGTGAGCATTACCACATCCATTAAAGTTGGAGTCATCGGCCCGTGCCCAAATAAGAAGGCGTTGAGAGCATCTGACTAGAAATATGCAGCCGATGCGAGCAAGGGCTCGTTCTTCTCCATCTCGGCCAAAGATAGGTTGATACAGTGGCCGATGTCTGTTTCATCCCAGAGTGTTTTCTTCGCGGCCGATACTCTGTGGTACCAGTTTCTCATCCAGGGAATTTGCTCGGCAGGATAAACTGTTGGTCCAATTGCTAAGTAGCATGGATGAATTCTTAAACGGGATGCGCTCTGTTTCGGCATTAATGAAATCTGTTGGGTCTTCACTACCCATGGGGCCGAGATAAAAGCATTATGGATGTTCGGTGGCCGGAATCAAGATTTGGCCTCTAAGGTTCTATAGTAAACAATGACATGACGAAGAACAGATGAAGAACATGGCAGATTGAATCTATCTAGATTATGGAGCAAAAAAGATAATCGGATGAGAGGACTACCTCAGGGACTGCGGTTGCTGACGCCATTGTACGAGGAAAAGATGAGCGGAGAATGCTGGTTGAAGAAGAGATTCGTAGTTGGTTCGCCTGGGTTTGCCGGAGTCATCGAGGTCTCGGAAGAAGTGAGAGGCTCTGGTGATGTGAAAGCGTAAAGAAGGAGGCTAGGCGGAAGCGGAGCGTTATAGAGGAATGATGGCCGGGGGGGAATTGAGGCCGTTGGTACTGTTTCAAACAATTAAGGAAAGTGGGCTACCATAGGCTGCCTCGGTGTGGAAGGAATCTGAAAGCCCAGATAAGAGAATTTCGAAGTCTTATGAAAAACTCCGAAATTGGGGGGGCATGTGTTAACACCAAAATTTGGTACGATTCGTTATCAGGTTTGGTTGAGGAAAGAGGCTATATCAGCCGGTGGAAGCTAATCTAGAAGAAACCAAAGTCAGGAAGGAATCGGAAAGACCATAGCATGGTAGTTAATTACCTTATCTGTAAATTAGGTAGGGATAATAATTTTTAGGAAACCTAATCTCGTGCCTGTTTCGATCAGGACTGTATCAACTCGGGGTATAAATACGTATGCCCGAGTATCATGTAATCACAATCACATAGATCATACATTTTGGCGCATCGCCACCCTTTTCGATGGGTTTCTTGCTTCTCGAGCCGGGCTGCATCGGTTAAGTTCGACCTCCTGCAAGAGGGTAAGTCTCGTTACCCTGGCTATCGTATCAGCTAGGACTTCCTCGGTTAGGTCCGATATTCTAGCCGGTCTACGGTAGTCGGCTTACCACGATATATCTATTCTGTCTACGGCTGCTTCAGTTAAGTTTGATCTCTTAGTCCGAGTAGATATATCACATCACGCTTGCATAGATTTATCAGCTTACTGGGTGTAATTTATCATCAGTTTGTGCTGCATCGGTTAGGTCCGACCTACTAAACTGCCAACGATAAGTTGTTCCTGCTAGGTTGATAGATTTTCATGCAAGTGTCTTATCGGAGTATATAGCCGATAAGTTATCATATACCACATCACGATTGCATAGGATTTATCGGCTTATCAAGATTCTTTTATTATCATCAATCTGTGTTGCATCGGTTAAGTCTAACCTACTAGATTGTTAATAATAGATCTATCCTTGTTAAGACGATGGATGTCTATGCAATGTTTTGTCGGAGTGGCTAGCCGATAAGTTATCTTTAGTTTATATCCAGCCGATCTATATTGACAATATGATTAATCTAGTTTCTATCGATCTAGTATTATTAACTTCAACCCTATACTGTCTCGGTTCGGTCCGATCTATCAGGGTTGGTGTTAACAGTACGACCATCGGTAGTTACTTGGTTTCGTTTCATAAGAAGCTGTACAAAGCCGATTATATTTGTTTATTACTTTGCTTATTTATGCATCATCGGCTTCTAGCGATGTAATAAGGCTTTAGTTCATATTCGGCAATCGGCCGATGAAACGAGTCCAATTCGGCTTCCAGCCGATTGGCTCACTGATCTAATATTTTCTATCTCCTTGTCAATTGCAGGGTCAAATTGACTGGCACGCCTACGAACCTCAAATTTAGGACCTACACTAGAGTTAAACAAATCTCCCAGGCCTTCGCGTGTCTAGTGCATCGAACCAGATCATCAGCTCGTCCTCAATGCTGTTGGTGATTTTAGGTGTCAACAGTGTCGTGTCCAATTAGGACTTGTATCAACTCGGGGTATAAATACGTATGCCCGGGTACCTTGTAAATTATCATCTCACAGATCAATACAACTTCGGCGCATCGCCACCCTTTTCGACAGGTTCTTGCTTCTCGAGCCGGGCTGCATCGGTTAGGTCCGACCTCCTGCGAGAGGGCAAGTCTCGTTACCCCCACTACCTTATCGGCTAGGACTTCCTCGGTTAGGTCCGATATTCTAACCGATCTACGGTAGTTGGCTTACCACGGTATATCTACTCTGTCTATGGCTACATCAGTTAAGTTTGATCTCTTAGTCCGAGTAGGTATATCAAATCACGCTTGCATAGATTTATCAGCTTACTGGGTGTAATTTATCATCAGTTTGTGCTGCATCGGTTAGGTCCGACCTACTAAACTGCCAACGATAAGTTGTTCCTGCTAGGTTGATAGATTTTCATGCGAGTGTTTTATCGAAGTGTCTAGCCGATAAGTTATCCTTTAATTAAATAAAGCCGACTGCATTGTCTTGATTATTATTTCGATTATCTACACTATCATCGGTTTTCTAGCCGATGTACACGTTCTATTGGTAGTCGGGCAGTCGGCTGGAGGGTAGTCGGCTATTTTTCTGTTTATATCATCATCGGTTTTCTAGCTGATGCACAAATGCTATCGGCAGTCGGCTGGAAGGAGTCCGTATCGGCTTGCTGGCCGATTGGATCACTGATCTAATATTTTCTATCTCCTTGTCAATTTCTGGGTCAAATTGACTGGCACGCCCACGAACCTCAACTATTTAGGACCTGCACTGGAGCTAAGCAGATCTCCCAGGCCTTCGCGTGTCTCGTGCATCGAACCAGATCATCGACTCGTCCTCAACGCTGTTTGGTGATTTTCGGTGTCAACAGCGGTTGAAATAAATTAACCAATATGAAAACATAATCAACATCAGGGCTATTTAAGCAACACCCTAGTGAAAGAGGGAAGTGCAGGAACCATTAATTGAAGATGCCTTTTTATTACATGACATAGAACTTAACATCAAGAAACCAGTTCACCTCTTGTTCGACCAAGGGCCATGAACCACTATAGTACATTTTATTAATCTACAGGTGATCGATCAGGTGAACTTTCTAATACATGCATCACCAAACAACATATAAATAGGCCCTAACATATAGGGCTGCAAACAAGCTCTTAAGTCCAATATAGTAAGAGCACACCATTTATTCCTATATGTACATAGAGTAATATTAAGACACTAATAATACAAGTGGACAACAACCAGCCTATGTATCAAAGAAGTTGCAGGTGGCTGACGATGCAAATCAGCAAACATGAGCTCAATCATCATTGTAATTGGAAACACTTAATTATTATATTATTATTTTATAATCATTGTATTATTATTTAAACATAGTTAGTTATTCATGCCATATAAACTAACCGAGTTACCTTGCCTTCCCTTTCTTTGTGGAGAATAGTTCCTTGCGAGTAGACCTAAACCGCTTGCCAAGTGGAGTTCTACAGCACAAATATATAATATTATCAAATGATCTAAAGAATGATAAATGCATAGGAGGATATTTTGGCGATAGGATAAGTCTGTTGTGAGGCTAAAACAATATTACATGTAGCTTGGGACATAGTAAAATGGTGCGTACCCATGTTCTTCAGGAATCTCATTCCCCTTCTGTGGTGAATTTTCCAAAACAATCACGAGAGAAACAAGTGGCGGTGGGGTAGTTCTGCCTTTAGGATCTACTGGGATTTCAGTTACACCAGATGACTGAATCGTCGATTCTTTGTTGGAGTTACTCCTTGATGCCCCCATCGAAGAGGTAGGATCACAATTGTTTCCAGCACCTGATGTTCTAGCAAAAGTTACAACATTGCCAGGATTTTCTCCAGGAGTAGCATGAGCACCATCTTGTTGCCCATCAATAGGGGGTGGATTAAACACCCTCCTAGCTTGAAAGCACAATTGTCCCGTCCAAAAGGTTTGCTCACTTATGACTACCTAGAACACATACTTACGACCAATAAGAGCACGAAGGGGCGAAGGCAGTAAAATCTGGATGGACGAACTTTCTTCGACTAGATTGGCAGCTGTTCGCCATACAACTTGCTCTGCCACGCCACCAAACATGAATATTTTCGCACGGCCAGTGCTGTCCTCGATCACAACGTTTAACTTGTAGATGTGCAGTGAATAAAACTTGCTAAATTTAAGGAGCATAAGTTACCATGTATATGGTGCTGTAACTAAAGAAAAGCAATACCTGGGTATGATTATTGGTTCTGTGGTGTCACAGTTAACACACTCAAATCCTTGAAGAGTCGGCTTTACACCCTTCCTGCAAATACTGCAACCTTTATACCACCAACCACTTGAGACATCAATTTTCTTTATACATGCGTCACAAGTGAAGCGTACATCCTAAAACCAGCAAGGACCAATTTCAAAATAATATATGGCAAAAAATTAAGTAAAGTTATCTAGTAGCAATCATGCTTACATTGTTGTCATGAGGATTCACTGATAAAAGTTCTAATATAGACTTCCTATTAGCATTTGCCTCATCATTATTCCCTAGTGCGGCATCACCATCACTTGGTAGGAGAAGTGCCTCACAACCTCTTCCTTGTAGGCTGCGGAAGCACATATCGACGCAAAAATTACATTATGGGCAAAACATTGTATTCATATATACTACTGACAAGAGGAAGTGTAAGTACTGAATAGCAAGCGTAGTACCTTGCACGGAAAGCATTAACCTCTAGAATATCAATGTTAATGTACCATTTTGTGCCAGCACTGCTCCGACAGCTTGGAACACCTACATATTTATAAATATATCTATAAATAGGCATATATTTCCTTAGAGTTCTTGGCTATATATAGCACGTGTCATCTACGCAAGGTATGTACAAACTAAAACTCACCCAAGAAGAATTTTGTATTAAGCCTAGCAAAAACAATTACAACCGGTTCATCTTTACCAATAGTTTCAAGAACGAACTGATCTTCAAAAGAAGTTGCATGCTCAGCCCATAAAGTGATCACCAAAAGCCGGTCACTGTAAGATTATTGATAAGAAACACTACACTATTCTTTTTGAAATCACAACGTGCCAAGAAAAATAATTGGAGAGAAAATAGACCTCAGGTCTCGTAATTCCACATTTCGCCTAACAGATGGACCATTCAAACTGTTGCCTTGTACCGGTGGGTGCACAACCGTAAGTTGTCCAATAACATCTGCATTTTTATGTGGAAAAATGGTAATTATGTGGTTGCATCTAAAAAAATAGCACTAGATGAACAATAAAAACAGAACATTATAAAAATTCAAGGAAGTATACCTATTAAACCTTTTGGATGCTTTGCTCTTTCTTCTAAGTCCTCAAAGTCCACAAAATTAAAAATGGGGAGTGGAAGATTGCCAGATACCTCTATAGGTATTTCTCCAACAATGGTCCATGGTGTAAAAAAGATAGTGTATTTGCTAGGCACAGCATTGAACTTTCTTGTCTGTTTACTAACACGGAAATTCCGTAAGAAGTAGGCATGTCCTTCCATTATAGACTCTGAAAACTTGTGTATTTCATTCTCTCCTACACAAGCTGTAATGCCTACCCCCTAAGACATCCATACCGTACATGGGAAATAAAATGGATGTCATACATATATTATACAAAATAAATTAATATATAATGAATGTAGTCATCAGTTCTGTACCTCTTCATCCACCAAAATAAGCTCCATAGTACTAAAACCTCTTCCCTTGGAAGTTCTAGATAGATGCCACAACCTAGATACTCTGACCTTTATACGCTAGTTATGCCTAGTGGGATTAATTTGTGATAGCATACTGTACTCCATCGGAAGCTTTTAAGTGAAATGACGAGAACGAACAAACTGATTAGATATATTACAACTAATTAATATGATGGTGAAGCTGTACATCACAAGAAAAGCTAACAAATGAGTAGAAAGAGAACACTGAAAAGCTCAAGAAAAACAAGGGATGCTCAAATTCGGGAACTAACGAGAAACCAAGAGGAGACAAAAAAAGCTAGAAACATGCATGGAAAGGGAGATACTAAAGAGACTGTAGAACCTCTTTGTAAACAATGTTTTGAGTAACACTACAGCTGGAATCCATGTCACTGTCAATTAAAACTTAAGCATTTCTAGAAGTGACACGGGATATAGCCACATATAGTTGTCCATGGGTAAAAACTAGATGTGGCAAGTACAAACCAACATTCTACAAAGTTTGCCCTTGGCTCTTATTAATTGTCATTGCATAACAAAGTCGAACAGGAAATTGTCGTCTACTAAGAACAAAAGGCCATTTAGTGCTTGATACGTGCAATGCAATTCGCTGAAGGAGGACTTTATGACCAATATGTGAGCCAGTAATGATTTCAGCCTCTAAAACTCGATCACCTAGCTGTGTTATTATAAGCCGCGTGCCATTGCAAAGTCCAGCACTTTGATTTAAGTTACATAACAACATCACAGGTGAACTAACCTTCAAGAGAAGTCTATGAGGAAGAATGCCTTTAAATTGCAATGAATTTAAGAACTCAACTGGGTAGAGTAGGTCCAGATTACCATGTCCCCTAGAGGATTCAACCAAAGTATCTGAGCTAAGAAAATTTTTTGCATGGCCAGGGACCAAAGAAAGAACATAGCTGTTGATTTCATCAATAGTATCATTCTTTGGAGCAATAATAGCCCTTTCCCTTAGGTAGCCAGGATTGGAATATGATACGTTGAGGTTTGGATAAGTAGATTTAACAATATCATCAATAGCAAAGTCCAATTTTGGAATTAAGATGTCATCTGGTATCTCAATCCATTCAGAGTCTCCATCATCACTACGTGAACTACCCTTTGTAGTGCCATCACCAATACTCAACACCCAGTCATTAAATTCTTTTATTTGATTAGCTAGTAAACCACCTTCTACCATCCCGAGCAATCGCATGTTTACCGTTAGACGTAGGACATTAATATAACTCCATAGGTATGAATTAGTTATTGATGCATTTATTATATCCAATCTACCCCCACCCTCGACTACCGGTAATACTTGCCTAAAATCTCCACCAAACAACATAGTCTTTCCGCCAAATACCTTATTAAAATTTGAAGGATCTATTTTACCAAGAATGTCACACATACTGCGGTCTAGCAATTCAAAGCAATGCCGGTGGGTCATTGGGGCTTCATCCCATATTATCAAGGAGCACTGCACTATTAAATCAGCAAGGAATGTCCCTCTCTTGATATCACACACTGATGCCTCGTCAATGAGTATAGGGATTTTGAATCGGGAGTGTGCAGTATGACCTCCCGGGAGCAAGAGTGAAGCAACCCCAGAAGATGCCACTGCAAGAACAATAAGCTTTTCAGACCGTAGACGTGAAATAATAGTATTCCGAAGAAAGGTTTTTCCAGTGCCACCATACCCATACACGAAAAAGCTTTCTCCTGTTCCACCATAGACCGATCGAATGACAGTATCATAGATATGCTTCTGTTCCTCATTTAGTTGCTTGATCATAATGTCATGCTCATTTTTAAGCTTTGCAATATCATATGCCATTTCTTCAGCTAACAACATGTTTCTTACTTTGCTTAAAAGATTAGGATCAAGTTTAGGTAAGCCATAATCACTCATGGAAGCACCACTTTTAATAAACAGATTATCAAACTCCACCAAAACATGACTTTTTAAATGCTGATCTGGAACTATATATGAAGGCAATTGTATTATTCTTTGAATTTTACGGTGGATATCATCAGTGAACATAGAAATCAGTAAACAAAGACAGTGCATCACAAACAGAGCAAAAATGGACCATAGTAACAAATAGTTGACGCATCTGAGCTGCTGAACCCCACATAGATGCTTCCCTAAGAGCCTCACGCCACTCATTGTCATCACCAAGTAAACCAAGTGCTTGACATGCATCCTTAAATGATGGGTACAAAACACCATGAACAGTTCGTAGATCCTCATACGATGTAGCCCCTTTGACAACATTTAGAAGCATACGAAGGTAATAGAGCTCACCACAAGTAGGATTAATGTAGATAGCCCGGCCAATTTTTTTGGCTGTCTTACGAGAATGCCAACATTTCTTCTTTTTGTTCCAAACCCACTTTGTTGGGAACTCTATATATGTTAGCTCTCGGGCATCTGGATATATCTCATTAGCTGAAAACCACTCGGTCAAAGTTGTTTTTCTTGAACGGGGGTCATCTACAATATCAACTAATGGTCTCTTAGCTGGGTACACAATGATATTCATCAAGGGAAGATGTACAGCTAATCTATCAACTGATGGTGTTCTATAGTGTATATCAAATATAAACAAACGCCAAATAGCCTCATGCGAAGATAAATAACGACAGTCAATATACTCTCAAACCTCATCAATATCTTTAGGCTGTTCTTTCATACTCATGGTTTCTGAACTAATGTCACTACTATTAACTCCAGTATGTAAATTACTAGTAGAGTCATGAGCATCACAGCTCTCAATTACAGCTCTAACACGATCCGGGCCTTTTGTGATATATTTAAACAAGTATTTGATAAGGTGTGTCTTATTACACCACTTGACATTTATATGAGCCTTGTGCCATATAATTTGAAATTGTTAAAGCGCTTTAACAATTTCAAATTATCTGGCACAACCCAACTGTTGTCAAGTTTAATCCCATATCGCTCAACAAAATTACTTGTCTCCGCACGACGCCTATACTGCACAAAACCATCCTCACCCATGATTGTGTCATCCTGGTAGCTTTTTGGAAAAAATTTTGAACACTTACCATCCTTCATGCATGCACATTTTTTATTTTGATCCCCACAAGGACCATGCACCATAAACTCATCGACAAGGTTATAACCCTCAGGATCACATGACCTATTGGGTATCTCTGCACATATTATCGAATCAACATAGGAGGGTGTTCGCACCAAAAACCACCGGGTGTGCCAAGAAGCTTGTTGATGATCTGGTTTGATGCGATTGAACATACGAAGGCCTGGGAGATCTGCTTAGCTCCAGTGCAGGTCCTAAAATCTTGAGGTTCATAGGCGTGCCAGTCAATTTGACCCCACAATTGACAAGGAGATGAAGAAATTTGATTACTGATCCAATCGGCTAGTAAGCCGATACGGATTCCTTCCAGCCGATCGCCGCTATGCTCGTGCCCAAGCCCTCGCCTGTACTCGCGTTCTCGCTCCCGGGTGCTCGCTCGTGCTCGTGCCCGGGTCAGCAGCAACTGCACATCGGCTATCGGCCGATACGGACTGATGTAGGCTCCTCGTAGCCGATGGCCGATGGCTCCTGTGTATCGGCTAGGAAACCGATAGTGCTATAAACAAATAGATAAGCTGTTAGTACAACGTGTGCATCGGCTAGAAGCCGATGATAAAATAGATATGCAGGATGGTAAGCCAGCCGACTGCCGAGGAAACACATGTGCATCGGCTAGAAAACCGATGATAATATAGATGACAAACAGTAAGGATAATACTGTCGGCTTTATAAAAAGATAACCTATCGGCTAATCACTCCGATAGAACGTCGCATATACACCGATCGGCTCGGCAAGGATAAATCTATTATTATCGATCTAGTAGTTCAGACCTAACTGATGCAGCACAGATCGATAATAGTAAAGGAACCTCAACAAGCCGATAGACCTAATGCAACTGTGATGTAATGAGATAACTTACCGGCTATACATTCCGATAAGACGCTTGCACAAAGGCTATCAGCCTAACAGGAATAATTTATCGCTAGCAGTTTAGTAGGTCGGACCCAACCGATGCAGCACAAACTGATGATAAACTACCCCCGATAAACTGATAAAAACTATGCACGCGTGATGTGATATACCTGACCAGCCTAAGAGGTCGGACCGAACCGATGCAGCCGTAGACAGATCCGATACACCGTGGTAAGCCGACTACCATATACCGACTAGAATATCGGACCTAACCGAGAAAGTCCTAGCCGATTGGTAGTCGGGGTAACGAGACTTACCCTCTCGCAGGAGTTCGGACCTAACCGATGCAGCCCCGCTCGAGAAGCAAGAACCCGTTGGTAAAGGGTGGCGATGCGCCGAATTTGATTGATCGATTAGATAGATTACAAGGTCCCCGGGCATACGTATATATACCCGATTACAAGAGTCCTTATAGGACACGAAACAGGACTTTCCTAACTAGAAAAGGAAAACTAACAGACCTGATCGGACAAGAGATCAGGTTTCCTAAAAGATAAAACTATCTAATAGATAAGATAAATAACTGCCATAACGTGGTCTTCACGATTCCTTCCCAAGCTCGGACTCTTCTGGATTAGTTTCCAATGGCTGATATCGCTTCTTTCCTTAACCGAACATGGTAACGACCCGTACCAAATTTTGGCGTTAACAGAGGGGTGTGGGTCTTTGGTATTACCTTGTAGCCAAACCAAAATATGGATGTGAGGTAGACCACACTTCTGGAACTCCACTTTGTAGAGCACTGAAATATAGAGGAAACTGGTAAGGTAATAAAAAAATAAATATACTATATCCTGTAGATGTCAAAGGACCACAAAATTTATATAATACATTAGCTGTCAATCATGCAAGATGATGATGAATAAACATAACATGGTTCTACATTTTTAGTTACACACATCACTCAAAAGGCCCTAGCATGTCAATTAAAATTATTGTAATTAGTGGCATGTTAAACTTACTAAATCTTGTTGTGTAATTATATAGATCAAAAGCATAGATGGCATACAACTAAATGCATGCCTACTAACAGGTGAGATAGGATATAGAAATTGCATATAGGACAAACAAATAGAACAAGAGATAGGGCACATAGAGATGGATCCTGCTACATGCAGAGTGGCCAGCAAATAGTGGATGTACGTAACAGTAAGAAAAAGGCAGATATTTTCTCTTGTTTGACTAAAACGAAGATTAACAAACCACCAGATTCTCATAAATTGAAATTAGACAATTACTAACCACACGATCACATACCATATATCTTTCGTGCAAAATATATCTCTAGACACAGTTAATTAATTTGGTAACATTATGTTTATCGAATTAATACGTAGCAAATGTTCGTAAAGCTGCATAATAATGTGGATTTACATTATATATCTTTTCAACTAAAACAATATTTCATAACCACTAATAAGAATCATACCTGCTCGTGCTTTCCCAAAATAAGTACCCTTCCTCAACACAGAAACAAGTTCCTCCACCTTGAGTTTGAAAACTCTACTTACTATATCAGGTCGAGCTTTTGGTTTTTGCCCTGGAATAAAAGCAAGAGCGTCAGCTATTTCCTGCCACTTAGGATTGCAAGTAAAAGTAATGAAAAGGTCCGATGGCCCATAAAACCTACAAATTGCCATTGCATCTTGGTAATTTTGTACCATGTATCTTTTACTTCCTATAAAGCTAGTAGGTAAAATAACTATCTTACCAACATTATTCCCGTCAACATCACCCTTGTGCAGTGCATCTTGAATCCCCTTGTAAATCTCTGACCTTAACTTCTTATTGTTTTTTATAACAAACCTAAGTCTGTTTTCCTTTACCGAGGCAAAAGCGTCAACTATGTACTGCTGGAACAGCCGATCGCCAGATATCAATGTTATTGCCTCACATTTGCGTTGTTGCAGCCAGAAAGCGTAATATTCAAGCATCGTAACTTCATCCCTCGTTCCGACTGACAAGTCCCCGGATCGGTTGTATTTAATTTTTAGTTTAAACCCTTGCTCACCATAAGGGAAAAGAATAGGATATTGCAAAGCCATATAATTGGCATGAAGGTTACTAATTCTTCGTAACCCACCACCTCTCTCTTGAATTATTACATCAGGACTCTTCCTTTTTTCTGAGAAATCACCCACCACTAGAGCAACTATCTCTGATCCAGTCGGTGCACTATATTGTGGCGCAGCTCTAGAGCGATCGTGCAATAGCCTAAGACGCAAAGGTTGGCTACGCCCTTGCTGCAGAAAGTCCCTAGCAGCCCTGAATGATTTTACTAATTCATTTGATTTGTCAAACATGCTTATTAAGCCTTCAACAATCTTTTTATCGACTCTGTTGTCATCATCGCAATCCCTATCTCTATCAAATATTGATATATGGTTGTGGACCTCATTCTCAGTATCAACAATGTAAAGTTGTGCGTACCCTAGAGACTCACCCTCTTCGGGAAGTAAAGATCCAATTCGATGATGAACTTGGCCATTAATTTTGAACACGTACGGCCCTGGACCTTTGTTTATACCATAGTCAATTTTAGCACCCATTGACGTGAAAGCAAACATAGAATTGTATGATCTAATAGATTTAAGGAAGTATTTGGATAAAATATCACCATTTGGATCTAGCAATTTAGCCAAAAAGGTGGAGGAGGTTCCAAATATGGCAAACAAATCTTACCACCCCTGCAACAAAGGTGAAAGCGAATATGGCCTCCTTTACTTGAATAAGACCTCTTCACACACTCTTGATACCAAAATTGGGCACCACAATATTGACACACGTGGGCAGGAGGACCATAGTAAGAAGTGTCGTCCGGAACAGCTACTGTAAAAACAAAAAACCGTTAATTAGGAAGGCTGAAATTATTTAAGAGGTAATCCTAGAACCTATGTATACTCATTTTAATTTACTAATTAGAGAGCAAGTAAATAATTTCATGTGTGAAATCATTTTTGTAAACAAAAAACGGTTAATTAGGAAGGCTGAGATTATTTAAGAGGCAATCCTAGAACCTATGTATGCTCATTTTAATTTACTAATTAGAGAGCAAGTAAATAATTTCATATGTGAAATCATTTTATTTTACTACCTACATGCTCAAGCAAATTTAGTATTCATATGTGTGTGGCAGGCAAGATTAACAATGTTCTCATCATTTAATCATATGGAATAAATGGGGCTTACATATATATTTAACATAGATCTTGCTGTAGATCATCCATAATAATCCATCTTTCTTGGGTATGTGTACGAACACATCTTGTGAATAGAAATAAAAAAACTACAAGAACACATCTTGTGTATAGACTTTAATATACATTTCTTAGATGCTACCTGTAATCTTCTGACTGGATACTGTAGCTTTTTCTGATTCAGCCAAACAATTACCTAAATTGGGAGGTAGCGCAAGTGTTATTCATGCAATAGCTAATATAGAATATATTATTTTACTGCATGTGTCAACTGCCCACCTTTCTTTGATTTTATTATGGACGCAAGTGTTATTCATGCTATAGTTAATATAGAATATATTATTTCACTGCATGTGTCAACTGCCCACCTTTCTTTGCTTTTATTATGGATCTCCGACGTTGTTGCCTTTCACGTATTGTCCCCCCAGTAGAATGTGAACTCACACCTACAATTAAGAATGTATTAATTATTTAATATAACAAAATTACATGGCCAGATCATAAATCAAATTTACCATGGATTTTCTATTTTCATCGTGTAAATGTGGTTAAAATTTACATCCTACATATGACATGATGGATGGTTATTGGTCGATACTCGCCAAAATCCCGCACTGGGAAAAAAATAAAATGTGACATCAAGCCAATAAAAGCAAGACTAAAGGTACCTGTTGTAAGAATAGCTTGCTCTCCACCTGAGTGCTTTCTTTTCCGAGTTCTGGAAGGTGTACTATCCATGAAACATAATTTATCCTTCAAATACCAATATGAAATATATGAATTAATTAAAGAAAGATACTAGACTTGCAAAGCAGACTATTAGAAAACACACCGAACGCTCTCATCGTACATGAGAGAACGAACTGAACAAGGCACATAATTAACTTCAATACAATGAGGAAAAACTGAGCAAGTAAAATAATTCAATCGATGTTAGTCAGCAAGGTCAGATCAGAAATTGTTAGGATCAACAACCACCTTTAGCCAAACAATTAGTAGGTGCTTCAATAACTGTTCCATAGTCAGTTGAAGTTACAACACGAGTTAACATCAGTACCAGTATTGTCATAGTTAGCCAAGTTACAACGTAAGTTAAAATCAGTACGTAGCCTCGTTTTGTAGAACTTCTGTTAAGTATATACTATTCCTTAAAAATGCTTTCTAAAAGACTTACTCTAGGTATCTAACAACTAAAAACACATGTGGCATCTACCTTCCTCTTGAACTGCTATAGATGGCCTAAGTGAAAACTATCTGTTGAATGAGGACTATCTATTGGGTGCTCAAAGCTTCGCACTTGTCTAGGCATGCAAATGCAAGAAGGTAGTGTTGTGCTTATATAGGCAAGGGAGGTGACATGCAGTGGAAAAGAAACCATAGACGATGCAGCTGATGTGACATGGCCCAACAATTTTTTTTATCTCCATCTTTGAGATACATCCTGGTTGCACCCTAATGCATGCATGCACATCGAGACAAATAGCATCCTCTAGTGCTGGCTGCTGCATGGTGCATGCACTAATGGGTCACATCAAGACAAATAGCATCCTGCTAGTGCTAGTTGCTGCATGGTGCCTAATTCCAATTTGCGGGCGTTGGTCCTCTCACCAATAAGGACCAAAGAGCTCATGAAAATCAATTTTGTAGGGTTAGAAATATAGTTTTTATAAAAAAATCATTTCTATTTAGCCATGAGGTCCATGGGTTCATAGCCCTATGTCATATATTAGTATGCATCCGTCCATTGTTCCTAAAGTAGCCCTGAACATCCTTAAGCGTGATGAAAACTCCGCATATAATTTCCAATTAGCGAATCACTAATAATAAACAAGAATTGAAACAAAGATTACTAACTCCTTACATAAGCTGCACATTAGCGATGTTCAGAGTATATTATTTATTTAACATGAACTCCAAGATTTAACAACGTATAATTACATCGACGAAACAAACGCGTGACACATATATTTGAATAATAATGCCATAATTTACTATTATTAATAGGACGTATTGATAATATCAGACCATATCAAGGAACTCAGACTTGAAAGCAACCGAATTTTGAGCTTTAAGACTGGCCATTCACCGAGCACCTTAGTGAGAACTGAGAACTGGCACTAAAACTGCGACAGAGCAGATTCCAACAGCCAACCATAGCAGCCAATCATACAGGATGGTAGTGTTGACGCCAAAAATCGCCAGGATTTGGTTCGGCGTCGGGTTGACACGCGAAGGCCTGGGAGATTTGCTTTACTCCAGTGCAGGTCCTAAAGTGTTGAGGTTCGTAGGCGTGCCAGTCAATTTGACCCTGTAATTGACAAGGAGAAAAACGTTAGATCAATGAGCCAATCGGCTGAAAGCCGATCTAGACTCGTTTCATCGGCCGATGGCCGATAAGCACTGTAGCACTTATACATCGACCAGAAGCCGATGATGGCATGAATAATAACTAATAATAAGCAAACGTTAAATTAGCCGATCATCGAAGGGATGCTCAAAAACCGGCTGTAAACTTGGTAAAATAAGCAAGCAGGATACATGAGTAAAATAAACTAAAGGAATTCTAGCCGATCGTGGTTTAGAGTTACTGATATCGCTGTGAAGATCCTGTCCGTGCTCGTGCCCGGGTCCCTTGCTTGCATCGGCTCCCAGATCTTCGTCCGCTGTCCATACCTGTGCCCGAGTCCTTACCTAGGCTCGTGCCCGGTCCTCCCCTGAGTCGTGCCCGGGAACTTGGTTGGGATCGTGCCCAGGAACTCGGTTGAGCAGGATAAACCAATCGGCTAGCCCTTAGCCGATTGCAACAGTAATACAGGCAAGGATGTATAACAAGGCAAGCGATAACATAAATGATAAACAACTAACGAATCTGCCGACTACTGAACAGGGCGCATGGACATCGGCTGGAGGCCAATGACAAAAAGATAACAGAATAATAAAGCTATTAAGATAAAATAAATGCAGTCGGCTTCAACAGATAACTTATCGGCTAAACACTCCGATAACAACATCGCATAACATCCATCGGCTTATCAAGAGTAAAGCTATTATCATCGGTCTAGTAGATCGAACCCAACCGTTGCAAGCACAGACTGATGATGAAACAATACCTCGATAGGCCGATAGATCTAATGCGATCGTGATGTAAAACATGATAACTTACCGGCTATACACCCCGGTAAGACGCCTGCGCATAAAGCATCAACTTAGCAGGAACGATTTATCGCTAGCAGTTTAGTAGGTCGGACCTAACCGATGCAGCACAAACTGATGATAAACTGCTCCCAGTAAGCCGATACGATCTACGCACGCGTGATGTGATATACCTAGTCAATCTATGAGATCAAACTGAACTGATGCAGCCATAGATAAAATAAATATACGTGGTAAGCCGACTACCATAAACCGACTAGAATATTGGACCTAACCGAGGAAGTCTAGCCGATAGGTAGCCGGGTGACGAGACTTACCCTCTCGCTGGAGTTCGGACCTAACGATGCAGCCCAGCTCGAGAAGCAGGATCCCGTCGTAAGGGTGGCGATGCGCCGAAGTTTGTATTGATTGTCGTTATTTACAAGGCACCCGGGCATACGTATATATACCCGAGTTACATGAGTCCTTATAAGACACGATACATGATTTCCTAGTTATAATAGAAAATGCTAATAAGACCTGACCGGACACGAGGTCAGGTTTCCTAAAGATAAACGCTTGCCTAATTAATATGTACAGTAATTAACTGTCAAACAGCGGTCTTCACGGCTCCTCCCTGGATCCGGTCCCTTCTGGATCAATCTCCGTTAGTTGACTGTGACGCTCTCCTTTGACCGAATTTGGCATAGGGCCTTACCAAATTTTGGCGTTAACACATGCCCCCCAATTTCGGAGTTCTCCTATAGGATTTCGAAATTCTTTCATTTTGGGCCTTCAGATCTCTTCCAAACCGAGGCGGCCCAAGGTAGCCCACTTGCCATAATTGTTTGAAACAGTGCCAACGGCCTCGATTCTGCCGGTCATCATATCTTATAAAACGCTTCGTCTTCTAGCCCTGTTTTTACGCTTTCACATCACAGAGCACCACCGCTTTTCATCTTCAAGCCTTCAACAAGCTCTAGCAAAATCCAAACGCAAACCGTCGCAGCCCTCTTCTTCAGTGTTGATTTCTGCATCTTCCTCCTTTCCCGCGATGGCATCGGCATCTGCAGTTCCTGAGGTAATCTTCTCACCCGATTATTTTCCCCCCAATCTGCAACTAGCCGAAACCGATCTGCCCGTTTTTCATCTGTTCTTCGCCGTGTTCTTGTTTACTGTAGCATCTTAGAGACCAGATCTTGATCCGCCAGCCGCTGATTAACCCCAATTTTTTCTATCATGGCCCCATGGGTAGCGAAGAACCCCCACGATTTATCAGTGCCGAGACCCAGCGTATTCCCTTCAAGAACTCGGCCATGCGAATCAAATGACTGGACCAACAGCTTCAGGTCATGGCCGAGCAAACTGTCTGGATGGAGAATTGGTACCTCAGGGTGTCGGCTGCAATGAGAACCTACTGGAAGAATCTCACATCGGCACTGCTGCATCAATCTTTCCCTGGCCGATATGGAGAGAAATGAATTCTTTGCTTGCATCTGCCTCATACTTCTGGTCTGATGCTCTCAAATGCCTTCCTTTTTTGGGCACAGGCCTATGACCCCCACTTCTGGACGTGACCATGCTCACCTGTCTTGACACAACGAGCTACATCGACCCCTTCAGGCTTCGCTTCAAACTCCCGCTCATCGGCTTCAAGCAAAGAACAATCGGCCGGCTGTGTCCAGGTACATATCTCTTCACAACAAGGGGACTGGACCTTTTTGTTGATGACGGGAACATGTTGCTTTTCTGAACCTATGGCTAGAGCGATTTGTTTTTGGTGGCGCAACCCTCGGTCCGACGGTCAACATGCAATGTTTGGCAGAATGCTTGGTGATCGGAAACAGATTCCCCTTGGGGCAATTTCTCTTTGGTGCCTCTACCACCTGCTTCATCAAGTGGCAACTAGTTATCAGCCGGCCAGCCCGTCGGTCACATCGGGGGTCCTTGGTGGTTTGTTCAGCTCTGGCTCAATATCTATACCTCCAAGGCTGTCCCTGGGACTTCTCTCTCCGATCAATCCTTCCAGCCGATTACAAGAAGATCCAAGATCCTGTTCTCCGCCGATGCACCTCTATGGGTGAAGCTGCATCGGCCCCTCTCTGGCTGGCAAAGATGAACCCCCACTGAACTTAGTCAGTGGGGGGTTCAAGGGATTTTACTATGGTTTCCAGGATGCCACTCTCTTTTGCTTATAATGATGCATCATCATTTGAGATGCCTTTAATTTCGACCCGCTCAAAGCTCTGGACAATGAATGAATCCAAGGCCATCTTCCTATCGGCCATCACCCCTCGCCTGCTGAACACAACTGGCTTCTCTCTGGGCCGATCGCAGCCTTCTACGAGTATTTATCATCCATCGGTCGGTTCCCGTCAGTTTGGCCTTGGTCAGCTTCCAATCGGCCTGTTCCTTTATCGCAAACTTCAGGTCGGGGCAGTGTCAGCAACGCCTGGAATATGACCGGATGCGGAATTTGAACAGATCCCTTCTTCTAGGCGCCGCCACCGAGATATATGCACTGCCCAACACCAAGCTTTTCGTCGATGGTGGTCAGAATGGAAAAAAACATCTATTCAGCTTAGCGGTACCTGCTATTGTTCTTGCCTTGATACTGAGTATGTCTGATTGATGAAGAGGTAACACCCGCAAGCCTTAACCATCACTTCCAATCATTATCTAACTCTTATCTTGCAGGCTGCCGGTCGAGCCCCCAAGAATCAAGCAACAGCGATCGGCCGATCCAGTATCAACCTCCATCGGCCACCCACAAACTTAGGGCGCACGCTCCATCTCCATCGGCTCTCCTCAAGGGACCTGGCGATGGACAAAGCGGAGGAAGTTAGCACATCGCTCTCTCAAAGAAGCAGAAAACGACGCCAATTGTCGCTAAATACCCCGATGCAATCTTTCTCCTCAAACAACATCGGCTCCTCATCTCCTCAGGTCGCGCCAAGTCTCAATATTATTACCCGTCTTCTCCTTTATCTCACCAACTTCATCTTTAGCTCAAGTCATCGGTTCCAGAACCTCAACCTTCTTCTGACATCCCTCCAAGCACTGAGCCGATGGCTTCTCCAGCTGTTCCACTCTCGGTACCAAGTCCCTCAACCATCGATGAGACTGCCCCTATCCCATCGGCTGACATCGGCCCTTCTGAAGAACAACCTACTCATCTCCCTGAAGCCGATGTCGCCCGAGCTGCCGATGTCCTTCCTCAGGTAACCTCTTTATGCCCATCTTTCGCTTTTAATTCTCTACTGATCCTTTTACCGATGTCAATTTTGCAGTCCTTAGCCGATTTGTTTCCCTTTGACATCGGCAAATACTAAATGGAAGGCTAGAAGACGAGACAGCCACCAGCACAGCAACCAAACCATCATCCCAGCCATGTGCGCGACTATCTAACAAGCATTAACAGTCGGCTGGACAACCCAATTGATGCGCTAGTGGAAGAGCTTGTGGGCCGATTCGGGCAATGCTTGCAGAAATTGAACACTATCTGCCTGAAGAACTTGTTGATGCATTAACCCCTGCAGCATACTTGGAGTCTCACAGAGATTCTGTTTTAAATTCATTTCAAGCTTTAGACAACGTCATAGCGAACCGCCGGCTAACCAACAAAGATACGAAGACATCCAAGCCGAATCGGCTGTCAGCCAAGCAGAAGAAAAACTTGATGACATGCCAGCTGCCCCCAAGAGCTTCCAACCGTAAGCTAGATCAAGCTGAAGAAGAGGGTATACCGATTTGTTGGCATTACTTGAAAAAGTCGCAAGGGATGCTTGCAGCCATAGAGTCCCAGCTTATCGGCTTACCGCAAGCCACCAAGACCAAGAGGCTAAGGTGCAGTGACGGTGCGTCAAGTCATCCATTCGGCGCAAGAACTTGAAGACCATCCCAGGCTCCGATGAAGACGACATTCACGCCATCAAGAGATTGGCCAAATCCGCCTGCGTGCAATTGAAACCATCCAAATTCCTGTAACTTAACATTTGATGGACTTCCTGGAAATACGCTGGCTGTACTGCAACATAACTTGATCGGCTCTGCTGTTCCTGTCTCTCCTCAATTCGGCAGCCTCCTTTGCGGCAATAGCCCCTAGTAGGTTATTTTTTTTTGTTTATTTGCTCTAAAGGTGATATCAATCGATATCGGCTATCCTTAGTGCGATGCATAAGATATCGGCTCTCCAGACTATTTTAGAAAAATCGGCTATACTTAACCGATTTAAGAATCGATCCACATGCTAGGGTAATATTTCTGTCGACTGACGTCTATTTTCCGTTAAGCGCTTTAGCAAAACTCTGTCCCATCAAGATCTTCTAACACATAGGCCATTACCACGCACACAGCGATTAATCCGATAGGGCCCTTCCCAAATAGGCGACCATTTTCCAAACATTTATTATCTCTGGGACCCCGATCGGCAAAATCAACTTCCAGCACAAGATCTCCCTCAGCCAAACGACTTATTCACCACCTTTTTTTTTTGTTGTAGCCGAGCTTGCCTTAGCCTTATTTTCCTTGATTCTTTCCAACCCCCTCAACCGATTCTGAATTAAATCGTTCAAGCTCCATCTGTCATTAAGTTATAATAATCATTGGCCGTTCAACTATTCTGCAAAGAAATCTCCTAGAAGCCCGATGTTAGCTCCCACGGTAAAAACTGCCTCATGTCCATATACAACTGATACGGCGGGCAGCACCGATCGTGAGATCCATGACATTGCCATCGATAGGCCCATAGTGAATCCGGCTAACGTAGTATGCCATCGCCGTGGCTGCTCATCAATTTTCCGCTTAATCAACTTGATCAAACTCTTGTTAGTAGCTTCTGCCTGCCCATTGGCCTGAGCATAATAAGGCGACGAATTTAATAGCTTGATTCCCATACTGGCAACAAACTGTTGAAACTCGTCAGACACAAAGATAGACCCCTGATCAGTAGTTATCGTCTGAGGAATCCCAAACTGATAAATAATATGCTCCTTTACAAACTCGATCGCCTCCTTGGACGTAACTTTTTTCAAAGGAACCGCCTCCACCCACTTGGTAAAATAATCTGTTGCCGCCAATATGAACTTATGCCCTTTACTTGATGGAGGAAAAACCTGGCCGATCATATTAATTCCCCAAACCTCTGAACGGCCACGGTTTGATGATAGGATTCATAGCCGATGCTGGTGCTCACTGTATATTTCCAAACTTCTGACAATCTTGACACCCTTTATAATACCTAAAGCAATCCTCCAGCATTGTCGGCCAAAAATACCCTATTCTTCTCAGCAACCACTTCATCTTATGCGCTGATTGATGAGTCCCACAGACGCCTTCATGCACCTCACACATAACCACTTTGGCTTCTTCCAAATTCAGGCACCTAAGCAGAACTCCCTCAAAAGTCCGATAATACAACTCCCCATCAAGTAACACATATTTAGTAGCTTTATACCGAATCTTCCTGGAAACCGATTGCAACGGATTTTGCAAGTAATCAACTAACTCCCGTCTCCAGTCATCGGCCTTGCTCTGGACATCAATATCGGCTATCTCAACCTCAACCTGCCTATTCAGCCGATACCCTGAAGCAATCTGTGCAAGATCATTGGCCTCTAAATTCTGCTCCCTGGGAATATGATCTATTGATACCATCTTGAAGTCTGTTAACAAATCTGTACACTCCTCATAATATGACCTCAAAACATCATCCCTACACTCATATTCTCCAGACAACTGTTTGACCACTAACAAAGAATCGCCAATTATCTCTATGACATCGGCTCCGATCTCCTTTAAGAGTTGAAGTCCCTTTAACACCGCCTCGTACTCTGCCTGATTATTAGTCCGATAAGGCTTAATTGTAAAAGCAAACTCAAAACTTGCCCCCCGAGGCGATATGATAACTAAGCCGATACCAGATCCATGCTTGCAAACCGATCCATCGAAAAACAAAGTCCATGGGATCGGTTCCACATAATCCTCATGAGACCCTCTGTGTTGCACAATGAAATCGGCCACTG
This sequence comes from Oryza meyeriana var. granulata, assembly GCA_003991445.1. Taxonomy (NCBI): domain Eukaryota; kingdom Viridiplantae; phylum Streptophyta; class Magnoliopsida; order Poales; family Poaceae; genus Oryza; species Oryza meyeriana. The sequence continues at coordinate 16,654 of RYFJ01003772.1, read as the reverse complement.
CTTGTCCCTTAATTGCTTTAGCCGATTCATACCTTAAGTCGAACTCCGTCAAAGCAAAAACCCACTTGCCAACTCGCCCTTTCAAGACTGGAGCTGACAACATATATTTGACCACATCGGCCTGGCAAACTACTGTACACTCAGCCGATAGGATGTAATGCCTTAACTTCGTACATGAGAAATATAAACACAGGCATAATTTCTCCACCGCAGGATATCTTGTTTCAGCATCTAGAAGTCTTCTACTCAGATAAAACACAACTCGCTCTTTTCCTTCAAACTCTTGTATTAAAACAGACCCGATGGATTTCTCATCGGCTGACAAATACAATCTGAACGGCATTCCTTTCTGCGGCGGAATTAAAATAGGTGGGGAACTCAGACAGTGGCGTAGCCAGGAATTTTGAGTTGGGTAGTCCTAACTCATAAATTCACATTACATACTAAAATTTTCTAACACTATAAATCTCACATACAAGTACAAATTTTGTTAAAAGACGATACAAATATATAAATAATATCTTATGTCATCAATAATCGACTACTCTAATTAGCAAGTTCAAAATATACAAACATTACAACATAGATAGTTTAAAATGTGCAAACATTATAACATAGTTAGTTCCAAATACGCAAAGATGCATCGGCTTTGTTCCAATTTCTCTAACCACCCTTAACAAAATTACTACTCCCATTGCCAAACAAATAACATACCAAGCAAAACCCAGCATCCTTCGCCACACTATATTCAAGCCAATTATACTTATGAAACCAAATAAAGCTAAAGTGGCGTTGCTTACCATATATATTTCTGGCTGGGAATTCATGTGAGTAGCGCTGCCATGGACCCTTGATAATATATGCTCTCCGAACAGCATCTTGATCATTGGAAGGATAGCTTGAAATAGAAAGTCTTAAGCCTGGATCACTTTCAAGACGGTTAACATCATAAATAGGAGGAGGAGAAGATGCATCTTGTTCTTTAGTAGAAGCTTTATCAACGCTCGCAATTGTTGGTTCTTTTCGAGTACCAGAAGCTTCATCAACGACTGGATCAGAAGAGGAGGCTGCAATCTTCTTTGCTTTAGCTTCATGACTCCGAAAGAGCGATGCAATATCCCCATTCCTCTTCATGTCTTACAAATCCTACAAAGTAGAAAATACAATGGCAGTAAGTTAGTATATCCTTGTATAATAGTTTCATTCTCTAAGACACATATTTATATAGCAAGCAAAAAACATTTTAGATAACACGCGTGATAGATTTTATTGAAAGCTAATATAAGGGTTCCACGGAATGAAAGAATTAAAATACAAGAAAAAACATAGACTGTAGACACAATGAATATCTGATTTCATTAAACAATCAGAACAAAATCTGATGTGTTCAAGCAACACAAAACAGGATATATAAACATGATATAAAAAAAAGAGCATGCTTATCAGTTACCACTATGGAATTATTCTTATATAAAATCTGATGTGAGTAGTTTAGGAGGAGCTACGGTAGCTACCTTCCTGGCCACTGTCCGAGGGTGGAGGCGGCGGGCCGGAGGGCGGAGGCGGAGGGTGGAGGCGCAGGCCTGAGGGCGGAGGCGGCGGGCCGGCGGCCGCCCGGCCGGGTGTCAGGAGGCGGGAAGGCAGGCCGCAGCGCGTCGCCCCTGGCCCCGACGCGGAGGCCGGAAGGCAGGCAGGAGGCGCTGCGGCGGCGGGGAAGGCCGGAGGCGGGGCGGCCCGTCGGCCGTCGCGGATGCCGGAGGCGGGCAGGCGGCGGCGCGGCGCCTCGGGGCGGCGCGTCGTGGAGGCCGGAAGCGGGGCGGCCCGTCGGCCGTCGCGGATGCCGGAGGCAGGCAGGCAGCGGCGCGTCGGGGCGTCGGGGCGGCAGTGCGTCAGGGCGGCGGCGGCGGCACGTCGCGGCGTTGGGAGGGGAAGGAGGCAGCCAGCGCGTCGTGGCAGCCGCCCGAGCCACTCCTCTGCTGTGTGTGTGCGCCCTAGCCCTCTCCTTCCTTCTTCTTCTTGGGCCTTCTTCTTCTTGGGCCTATTTGCTATTTTGTTGGGCCAAAATTTAGGGATGGGGTGTCTCTGGGCCAAAATCGGGGGTAGTCCTGAGCCCACCAGGACTACCCCCTGGCTACGCCACTGAACTCAGATAATTCTTGATTTCATCAAATGCCTTCTGCTGTGCTGCCCCCCACACAAACTCTTGATCGGCCTTCAACTTCAACAACGGCGTGAAAGACTCAATTCTCCCTGACAAATTTGATATAAACCTTCTCACAAAATTAATCTTGCCGATCAACGATTGCAACTCTGTCTTATTGCTTGGTGGCTCTGTAGTCTTAATGGCTCTGATACTTCGCTGACTAACTTCAATCCCTCGCTCATGAACCATAAAACCCAAAAATTGCCCAGCCGATACACCAAAAGCGCACTTATTGGGATTCATTCTCAGTCCGTATTTCTTGGCTCTCTCCAGCACTCTTTGTAGATCGGCTATATGGCTTTCCTCACTTTTAGACTTGACCACCACATCATCAATATAAATCTCTACCAATAAGCCGATGAGATCATGAAATATATAATTCATCGCCCTTTGATAAGACGCACCGGCACTTTTCAATCCAAAAGTCATTACTACCCACTCATACAGGCCGATAGCTCCTGGACACCGAAACGCAGTCTTATGTATATCTTCTTCAGCCATAAAAATCTGATTGTATCCCGCATTGCCGTCCATGAAGTTGATAATCTTGTGGCCTGAGGCAGCATCCACCAATAAATCCGCTATCGGCATTGGGTACTCATCCTTGGGGGTAGCTTTATTCAGATCCCGGAAATCAATACATATCCTCAATTTTCCATTTTTCTTCTCCACCGGGACGATATTAGAAACCCACTCAGCATATCGGCATGGTCTTATAAATTTGGCATCATATAACCTTGTAATCTCCGCTTTGATTGGCTCATGTAATTCTGCCTTGAATCTCCTTGGAGCCTGCTTAAATGGCCGATATCCTGGTTTAATGGGCAGCCGATGTTCAACAATTGATCGGCTTAATCCTGGCATTTCATGGTACTCCCAGGCGAAACAATCCCGATACTCTTTCAATAGTGCTATCAATTCTTCTCGAAGTTCCGGACTTAGTTTTTTGCTTATGTACGTCGGCCTCGGCTTATCTCCTGGACCTATGTCGATCTCCTCCAAATCATCGGCCGACGTAAATCCTTGTCCCAGTTTCTCCTCGAAGTCTTCAATAGAGCCCATCAGAGTAACAATTCAGAGCCGACTTGCTGAATCGGCTGTATCCCTTGGTTAGTGACGTTAAGGTAGTCTCCTTCCCATACTTTTCCTGATAGGCAATCAACACCGTCGGCTTCCTAGACTGGTAGATCGGTCATGGCAATATTGGTCGACCGATCTGCTAGCACTACCTCGACTTGACCCCCCTGCCATTGTATCAAACATTGATGCATTGTCGAGGGCACACAACAGTTTGCATGAATCCAGTCCCTGCCGAGAAGCAAACTGTACGATCCCTTTCTGTCGATAACGAAAAACGTGGTGGGTAATGTTTTATTCCCTACTGTCAACTCCACGTTTAACACTCCTTTTGCTTCTGATGAATTCCCACCGAAGTCTTTTAACACCATATTTGTCCTGATCAGATCTTCGGTGGTCTTCCCCAATTTTCTGAATGTGGCATGAGGCATGAGATTAACCGCTGCTCCCCCGTCAACCAGCATCTTTGCCATCGGCTTCCCATTCACATAACCCTTGATGTATAAGGGCTTTAGGTGCCGATGCTCTGACTCTTCAGGTTTATCAAATATGGCTTGGTCAGGTTGCAGTGTTAACTGAGCAAAAACTTCCTCACGGCCTTCCTCATCTGATGAAAGTGCTTTATATTCCAAAGGCAAAAAGAACACCATATTTACTGGCGCCGATGCATCCTCATCGTCCTTTTTCCTGACTTGCCAAACTTGCTTGGTCTTTTTAGGACGATGATCAGCTTCCTCCTGATCCTGGCGTTGCTCTCCCTGTTGCTCTCGGTGCCGTAACCGTTGTGCTCTTCTCTTCTGATTCTTCGTGAATATCCCACTCGGGCACCATTGAGGATTCTGGATCTGTTCTTCACGCACTTCCTCTTCATCCTCAAAGAATTCTTCATGGATTGGTCCTAATCGGCTATGAACCGATGCTCTTTTTCCAAACGACCGATCCTGCAAAAACTCCTGCTGGCGATCATACCGATTCCCTGCACTGCTGCATTCGGGACAATCTTCTACTGATGGCAATCTCATCCCCTGATCCCAGCAGAATCTGAAGAACGGGCAGTTCCAATGTGGATTATACATCTCTGGCTCATCCCTCTGTTCCTCGTATCTTGAATATTTTTCTATCATGTCCGATGAAGTAACCCTTGATTTATACTTTTGACGTCTCGCTCCACCGGCCTGATCCCTTGATGATGATCCCGCGTATACCATGTTCACGGGAAACGGGTGCCCATCAATCTTCATCGGCTTCTTGTTTTCAAACTTGATTCGTCCTTGCTCAACTGCCGATTGAATTTGTTGCCGAAAAACCTTGCACTCGTTGGTGTGATGCGATATCGCATTGTGCCACTTGCAATATTTCTTCTTCTTTAGTTCTTCGGCTGACGGAATAACGTGATTTGGTGCTAGTTGTATATGTTTCTCTTGTAACAGCAAGTCAAATATTTTATCAGCCTTACTGATATCAAAATCATACCGTTCCTCCTTGCCGATATCCTTGACCCATGGACACGATACTAATCTCTTGTTCCTGGTCCACTCCGCCAATCCAACCTCAGCATCGGATTCCTCATCGTCTGAGTCCGATGAATAAACTTGTACCTGGGCGACTCGTCTTTGAAATTTACCCTTCTTCGCTTCCTGAAATCGGCTTTCATGAGCCGACACCCTCTACACCAGATGCGCCAAAGATTCGAACTCTTGAGATGAAAACCTCTCTTTGATCGGCACCAAGAGTCCCTGGAAAGCTAGATCGGCCAGCTGCCCATCGCTCAGGTTCAGACTGTAACATTAGTTTTTAACCTCCCGAAATCGCTGGATGTACTCCGGTACTGTCTCATCTGGTCATTGCCTAACCGATGTCAAATCTGTCAGTCTCATCTCATGGATCCCAGCAAAGAAGTATTTGTGAAACTGTTTTTCTAGATCGGCCCAGCCCCGAACTGAATTCGGTGGTAATGAAGAAAACCATGCGAAAGCCGATCCGGATAAGGACAAGGGGAAAAATCTAACCCTCAGGGCCTCTTCAGCCGATGCCTCCCCGCACTGTGCCAGGAATCGGCTGACATGCTCTACTGTAGATGTATCGTCCTGTCCTGAGAACTTAGAAAAATCTGGGACCCTGTATCGGTGTGGTAATGGAACCCTGTCGAACCACTCGGGGTATGGATGCCGATACATAAACGTTTGCTCTCTGGGCCTTATCCCGAACTGTTCCCTCATTATTTCTTCAATTCGCACCGATAAGTCTTCTTCCCTTGGATTCTCCTGTTGATACTGTTGATACTGTACCGGTGGAGTTGGTTGCCGATTTTGCCTATAATAATCCCTCTGATAATTACTTGGATCGGCCCCTCCCGCTGGATAGTTTTGCTGATATCCCCCATAGTAAGCAGACTGATGATATCCAGCAGGAATATCCTGTTGCCCCCCAGCCTGGTTTTGCATAAACAAGTTTTCTGGTACATCCCTGCTGATGTTGTAAGCAACCTGATTCGGCTCTATCTTTGGTGGGAGGAACACAGGACCCCGGGTCGGTTCTTGGGCAATCGATCCATCAACGGTTTTCTTGATGAGGTTATGCAATGTATTCACCAAGATTCCTGACTGATTAATGAGCACGTGGTGCACCGCCTCATTGACCATATCTTGTAAAGGTTTGATTGGTGGGCTCTCGGGTTGAGTATGGCTCGATTCTCCAACCAACACTGGCTTCGGAAACTGGGATTTTTGAATCGGCCCTTGTCGTGTCATGCTGAAAGATTCTAAGCACAGCTTCTGGAAGTTGGCCATAGTTTGCTCAATTTGCTGTTTCTGCTCTTCTGTCAAATCCTCCATGCTGACCGGAATTATGTTGTTTGTTTTAACTTCCTTCCCGGCCATGTTGCAAGTCTGATTGTCGAAACTTGGCGTTTGAGACTTTGGGTTGAAACTTCGGGTCCCACCAGGCGTGCCAAAAGGGTGTTGACGCCAAAAATCGCCGGGATTTGGTTCGGCGTCGGGTTGACACGCGAAGGCCTGGGAGATTTGCTTTACTCCAGTGCAGGTCCTAAAGTGTTGAGGTTCGTAGGCGTGCCAGTCAATTTGACCCTGTAATTGACAAGGAGAAAAACATTAGATCAATGAGCCAATCGGCTGAAAGCCGATCTAGACTCGTTTCATCGGCCGATGGCCGATAAGCACTGTAGCACTTATACATCGACCAGAAGCCGATGATGGCATGAATAATAACTAATAATAAGCAAACGTTAAATTAGCCGATCATCGAAGGGATGCTCAAAAACCGGCTGTAAACTTGGTAAAATAAGCAAGCAGGATACATGAGTAAAATAAACTAAAGGAATTCTAGCCGATCGTGGTTTAGAGTTACTGATATCGCTGTGAAGATCCTGTCCGTGCTCGTGCCCGGGTCCCTTGCTTGCATCGGCTCCCGAGATCTTCGTCCGCTGTCCATACCCGTGCCCGAGTCCTTACCTAGGCTCGTGCCCGGGTCCTCCCCTGAGGTCGTGCCCGGGAACTTGGTTGGGATCGTGCCCAGGAACTCGGTTGAGCAGGATAAACCAATCGGCTAGCCCTTAGCCGATTGCAACAGTAATACAGGCAAGGATGTATAACAAGGCAAGCGATAACATAAATGATAAACAACTAACGAATCTGCCGACTACTGAACAGGGCGCATGGACATCGGCTGGAGGCCAATGACAAAAAGATAACAGAATAATAAAGCTATTAAGATAAATAAATGCAGTCGGCTTCAACAGATAACTTATCGGCTAAACACTCCGATAACAACATCGCATAACATCCATCGGCTTATCAAGAGTAAAGCTATTATCATCGGTCTAGTAGATCGGACCCAACCGTTGCAGCACAGACTGATGATGATAACAATACCTCGATAGGCCGATAGATCTAATGCGATCGTGATGTAAAACATGATAACTTACCGGCTATACACCCCGGTAAGACGCCTGCGCAGAAAGCATCAACTTAGCAGGAACGATTTATCGCTAGCAGTTTAGTAGGTCGGACCTAACCGATGCAGCACAAACTGATGATAAACTGCTCCCAGTAAGCCGATAAGATCTACGCACGCGTGATGTGATATACCTAGTCAATCTATGAGATCAAACTGAACTGATGCAGCCATAGATAAAATAAATATACCGTGGTAAGCCGACTACCATAAACCGACTAGAATATCGGACCTAACCGAGGAAGTCCTAGCCGATAGGTAGCCGGGGTGACGAGACTTACCCTCTCGCTGGAGTTCGGACCTAACCGATGCAGCCCGGCTCGAGAAGCAGGATCCCGTCGTAAGGGTGGCGATGCGCCGAAGTTTGTATTGATTGTTGTTATTTACAAGGCACCGGGGCATACGTATATATACCCCGAGTTACATGAGTCCTTATAGGACACGATACATGATTTCCTAGTTATAATAGAAAACGCTAATAAGACCTGACCGGACACGAGGTCAGGTTTCCTAAAGATAAACGCTTGCCTAATTAATATGTACAGTAATTAACTGTCAAACAGCGGTCTTCACGGCTCCTCCCTGGATCCGGTCCCTTCTGGATCAATCTCCGTTAGTTGACTGTGACGCTCTCCTTTGACCGAATCTGGCATAGGGCCTTACCAAATTTGGCGTTAACAGGTAGACAATGTGAGGCAAGCAAATCAGCCTCGAAATATATGAAAATCTGCCTCAAAGGAGATTCTAAGACAGTCTCTCCATGCCTCAGATACTTTTTGCCTCAAAATGTCATTTGAGGTGACTGTAGCATTATTAAGGCCGAGAAGGCTGCTACTAAATGTTTTTGAGGCAGCTAGAATGCCTTAAACCAACCATAATATCATTGAGGCTGAGAAGGCTGCCTCAAATAAGAATCTGAGGCCCACAAGCTGTGTCCAGGTTCTAGAACTAATTATGTGGTCTACCATGATGTAGTGTTGTTTTAAAACGGTTATAGTGTTGTTCCAAAACTAAATAGGTAGCCTCAAATTTGAAGCCAAGGCTACTGCATCAAAAAACAATTTTGAGGCAAACAATTTAAATCTGCCTCAAATAGTCTACCATGATGTAGTGTTGTTTTAAAACGGTTATAGTTCTTGATTAGCTGTACCATCAGGTAACACATGTACTCTGAGAACTTAACTCAGAAAGCAGGTGATAATTCCATTGTTGTTTGCTGAGAGAGCCGGAATATTCAGATACAAAAGAGCCCCATCAAGGCTGCTTTTCTGAAAAATGAAACTTATCCATGGCCACAGCAAATGAAATATAAGTAAAACAGAAAACAGAAAGAAAGGTCAGCACCGGTGACTGACTGGACGGAAATCTGTGAACTTGTGCTAATGTACTATGACAAATAAAACAATTGCAACACACAGACGCTACAAAGTAAATTGCTTTCTACAAAGTTTAGAAAAATCCGTAGATGAACTCAGAAGATCCAAATAGCTATTTGCACGGTTGAAAAGAAACACACCCGCAGCAGCCTGCGTTGGCAATGAACTGTTCCTGCTGGCTGCTGATATGCCTCTATGTCTTGCAAAAAGATCAATTCATCATCTAGGCAGTGACCCATACAGAACCACCAATTTCACAGCCTCACTCTGCTAAGGTTAGCTTTTCAGTTCTTTGCGGACAATTTCATTTGTTTTTGACGTGCTTTGTTACTAATGACATTCAAAAATATAACTGGAACAAGAACACATTGGCATCCAGCCGGCGATGTAATTATTTACGCAAATCACACGGATTTTCAGAGAATTCACGGCAAGCATGGCCTCCACATATCAACATATCTCCGTAGCTCCGGCGGCAAATTAGCCTTCCACACCGCCACCTCCTCCGGCGCCGACACCGCCGGCCCAGTCATGGCCACCCAGCCTTCATCCACATCCATCACCGACACCATCTCATACCCGAGCGCCGCCGTCAGAGCGTGCAGCGTGGCGTCCTTCATGGCCTCGCCCTCCCTCCCCTACTCCTCTGCCTCCACGCATGGCCCGCCGCAGTTCACCATGACCCTCCCTCCGGGAGCCACCAACCCGCCTATCCGTCTCCATGTGCCCGCTTTTTGGAGCTCCGGAAGCACGCTCCCGTTGGCGAACAGGTCCACCAGCACGCCGCCGAAGCCGCCGGGCACCGCCTTGGCCTCGAGCGCGTCCCCGACACAGACGAAGAGGTGGTCGGCGTGCTCCCCCTCGAGCACCGCGAGGCCAAAGAAATCGCGAAAGACGGAGATCACGGCGGGGTCGATCTCCCAGCCATGGACGAAGAGGTCTAGGAAGAAGTGGAGCACGACGCGGGCGGCGGAGCCAGCACCGAAGCCGAGGACGACGAGGGAGGCGCGGGGGAGGAGGGGCGGGAGGGTGGGGAAGATGTCGAAGTAGGTGGAGGTGAGGGGGCAGCGAGGGAAGGAGAGGGAGTAGATGTTACCGGGGGCATTGAGGAGGAGGAGGCGGGCGCCGGTGAGAGGGTGGCCAGCGGCGGCGCATGAGACGTCGGCGACGCGGATGTGGTTGTACGGGGAGCGGATGTCAGCGACGAGGTGGAGCTCGTCCGGTAGAGGTTAGGGGATGGAAGATGATGTTGCGGTTGTGGCGGAGGCGCGGATGGGGGTGGAGTGGAGCCAGAGGATGGTGGGGATGGGCAGCCATGTCCGAGTTGGAGGAGGGGCTGCTACAGGTAGCGCTATCATCTTCACTAGGGCTTGCCAGCGGGATTAGCGGCGCGGCATGGAGTCAGTGCTTTGGCATGGCTTCGTTGGCGGTGCGCGGCGTGCCAGTTTAGGCTTTCCAGCAATCGGTGACCTATTGGCTTTGGCTTGGTGCTAGGTTGCATCGACAACCAGGAGATCCGAACCATACATTGCATATCCAGCGGTAGAAAGAAACCACACCGACATGGACATCACGGGAGGCTGCGAAAATGGCGCGGCCTCATATACTAATATATATATAGACACACACATATGTCCATACATGGGTGTATATGTATATATACAAACACATGTACATGTGTGTACATATCTGTACATATGTGTACATGTGTGTACATACATATATATACATGTGTACAAACACATATGTACATGTGTATGTATATGTACATATATGTACATACAGATATGGTATATGTATATCTATATATATCACATATATGTCCATACATGAGTTACATATACGCATACGTATGTTATATATGTACATACATATATGTATATATATGTACATATCATATACATACACATGTACATATACATATACACACACATGTATATACATATATGTATGTATATATATATGTACACATATATACATACACATGTACATACATATATGTACATATATGTTATATGTAAATATGTGTACATATGTGTGTACATATATGTACATATGTATATATTTACATGTACATACATATATGTACATGTGTATGTATATGTACATATATGTATGTACATATGTACATACAGGTATGGTATATGTATATGTACATACATATGTACACATATTTACATATATGTATGTACATACATGTACATATGTTATATATACATATGTATAACATATGTACATATATGTACACACATATGTACACATATTTACATATAACATATATGTACATATATATATGTACATGTGTATGTATATATTTGTACATATATATGTACATACATATATGTATATATGTATATATATATATATATAGACACACACATATACATATACGTCGAGGCGGTGGTACTCGAGCTCCTCAGGGATACGTCCTCCGCCCACGACCAGTTCACCTTCAGGGATACCTCCTCCGCCCGCAGGCAGTTCGCCGTCGGCCACCTCGTCTCCTGCGGCCACCTCGCCGCCGTCAACTTCTAATCTTTAGCCGCTTCCTGACACTGACGACAGGTGAGTACTCACGGATATTTCTCTCTAACCAATTGTTTCACAATTTAGAAGGAGTGCTTGAATATTTTCCTTCATTTGGAATATACTAGATGTATCCTATGCATTATAAGTTTATAACAAATTTCTCCAAAATTAAGCCGCATGCATTAAAATTTTAAAATAATAGGCGTAGTGTGTTTAAGCAACACAATTTTGTTGTATTCTTGTTTCACTGCAGCACATGTTGTTTGCAGGTGCGGGTACAAGGACGGAGGTTCTTTATATTCATGGTACAATCCCATAGATTTTGTCAAGAAATGCCCTATGGTTGAGTTCAGCTGTGTACGAGGTGCGCCAACTCGAAGGTTTGACAAGTATGTGCTTCAGGGCTGGTTTAAGTCTGCAGCACGAGATCGTCTTAAGACCATTGAGGATAATCACATTGCTGGTCTGGAGTTCATAGATATTACTCTTGACAACCTCTCTGTGTGTTGCAATCTCAGCAGCAGTGAATTTCATGCTAAATTTAAGCTTGGGTATCAGACTAGGAATGCAACAGATGAGGGCAAGGTCAAGAATTATCAACAAGCTGCCGAATTTTTTCCAGAATTGATAAGTGTGTCTGTTGATGACCCCGATGTATGGGCTCTTCTATTAGAGGATGTTGAAGACTGGTTATACCTCTTGAAGGATCCAAACCTCAGCGAAGTCTATCTGCTTGTGAACCACCCTTGTTTGCTTCCTATTGAGACCTACTCACAATTTTATCTTACGTGCTATGACCAGCTGATGAGAGCGCAAAGACATGTTGCTGATGGTGTATTCTCAATGCTGCCATATAAAATTGGCGATCCAACTAGAGATTGACAAAGAAGAGCTATGCTACACCCACTTCTTAGGGATCATCTGCTGAACCGAGGAAATTACGGCAATGAAGACTATGAACAGGGACGGTACAGAAGGAATGTTCCAAGTCACAAGACCGTTGAGCTTTGTCCTTATTCAGCAAAAGATGTTGATAAATTCTACACCAACACTTTTCGATGACACCTGTAGTCCTCATGAGGGTACTGAGAAAGGTTAGTTTCTGACTAATCAATCATCATTGGTTTCATCCTGTGGTAATGTTCCTGAAGTACTTAAATTAAGCATCTAGAGAGCTCTGTTGTCATATTTGTAGAAGAATTGTTAGTCAGAGATAGGAAAGAGAGTTAACTTCAGATTGCTGCGTTTCAATAGTTAGGTACATACAGTATTGCATTTTCACTGTCTTCCATACCTGGATCAGAACAAGAGTGCTGATGTCACCTAAATGCTTTAGTATTTGTACTTAATTTATTTTAGCACACAAGGAACAAGATGATCTTTACACTTGTTCATACATTTCCTCATGCTTGTGCAAATTGAGCATCCATGACACTTCAAGAAGAATTGGAGGGTAAAGGTTCATTATGAAACCAAAAACACTTCTGAAGAATACATGAAATACTTAAAACTGTAATAAAATATGTCAGTCTGTCGGAATCTGTATAGGAAAACGTATTATAAGGCTAGAAAAATCACTACTACATCATACTGCATTTACTCTTTTCACTGAGCTTCCATTTTGTCATTTGTAACTGAAATCTCATTTACCTTGACTGACTTTTATATCGGCAGGTATACTTCCAATTGTTCAGAAGGATCTGTGCCATGGATAAAGCTTCAACCTCTGCAGTAAACTCCCTTTCCATCAGGCACATTTCTCTATTGAGCTTCTTGATGGTGTATTCAGAGATTTGCACACAAGTTCACAACCTCCACAACCAGTGATTTACTCTTTGCTAAAGCTATCTATAAACTTCATCTAAATCTTCAGTAGTGTTGCTTTTGTTCTCGGTTTTGGAAATTTCAGCCAGTGAGAAAAGGAAGTGGTTCGATAGAGAAACAATAATCATCCCTCCATAGAACACACCAAATACTATTACTAAGTTTCATTGAGTTTTTGGCTGAATGTTTCGTTGATTTTTTGGCTGAATGCTTCATTGATTTTTTGACGAATTTTTACTGTTACTAATTTAATTTTTTTTTAATTTACAAAACTAATTTTCGGTTTGAATCATTTGCAAAACTAGTCTCTTGCCGCCCTGGGCCACGGCGGGATTTAAAAACCGCCGTGGCCCAGGGCAGCGAATGGCATCCCCGTCACCCGGGGCTAACGGCGCCGGCCGCCGTTAGCCCCGGGGACGCCATGTGGATTCGCCGCCCTAGGGGACGGCGGCGAATGCCCCCAGGGGGCCGAATGCAAAATTACATTCGCCGCCGTCCCCCAGGGCGGGTTATAGCCATTCGCCGCCCTGGGGGACGGCGGTTTTTTGCCGGCCCCTATAAAATCCCTTCCTGCAGTCGCTGCGCGTTATTTCTCCCCTCCGCCTCCAGCGTTCGTCCAATAGTGCTGAGGGAAAGGAGGAGAAGTACAGCGGCGAAGCCCTCACAGATTTTTTAGCCGAATCTAGGTATTTTTTTGATCTCCCTCTGTTATGTAGTCAATTTTTTAGACAAATGTTAATTAGTAGTAGACTTGTAGTGTAATATCCGATATAGTATGAAAATATTAGCGGTTTGGCATAACCATCGTTAGTGTTAAATTTATTTGGCCGTACTAGAAGAACATAGCGGAGAGGTAGTAAATTGTAGATATTTTAAAAATAAATATGCTCCGCTATGGCCATCGTTGGTATACGTCATTTTGACACGTTAGATAAACCTAGCGTATAACTTTATTAGCGCCGCTGGGTCAGTTTGTAAAATATAGAAACGGTAATGGTTTGACTCATACGTATAGCCTTTTTATGGAACGAATATTGATTAGTACAGATTAATAAAATCTTTTTTGTGAACAGAAATGGCAAATAGAGTTGTATTCGCGATATATCACGGTGAAGGAAATGTCAGACAAGGACAATATGGGGTAGATTTATCGGAGTTCAACGTAGCACAAAAGGGAATTATAGCTCCAGCTGAGAGAAGTTTTCCTGGAGTTTACAATTGGTTAATGAGGGGATTCGGAGTAGATCCTCAAGTAAATGCAATTACGGTGTACGCACTGGTTAGCTGGGCTGTGGAAGGTTTTTGGTGGGAATTGATGCCAATAGATTCAACGGCCAGCTGGGTATTTTTTGTGGAGAGTGCACTGCAGCGAGGATGGGCACCGAGCATCCTAGTGGTAGTGCATGACGTGGTCAGCATTGATCAGGCTGGTCCGAGTACAGCGGAAGGGCCCGATGAAACAGGGGAGCAAAATAAGGCAGAAGACGAGGGTGCCGGAGAGGAAGGAGGCCAAGAAGACATGGGATCGGGGGGGTTTGCAGATGAAGGGGAGAGACACCCAGGTCTAGTACAGGAGATGGAAATTGAAGACTCAGAACCTGAGCATATGGAGGATGATGATTCTTCGGAGGACGATGTACACCCGGCAGAATGGGACAACGAGGACTTCTCCGGACTCGTTGTCTCAGAGGGGCACACCGTGGCATGGGAGTATCGGCAGAATGAAGTGGTGCAAGGCGCTAGATACGCCGAAAAAGCACAGTTGACAGAGGCTGTGAAGATGTGGGCCGTGTCACTTGGGAGGGAGTTCTGGGTATCAAAGTCCACAAGATTGGTGTACGAAGTGAAATGTGCAAGTTCAAGTGATGGATGTCCATGGAGGATGTACGCATCCAAGAAGAAATATGACGACTGTTGGTCCGTGTCAATCGTGACGGAGCACAACTGCCATCTTCCGGGTGTTCAGAAGTACCACAAGAACATATCATCTGCATTCGTCGCTTCAGAGCTGTATTATGCTGTTGTGGAGAACCTCCGGTTCGAGCCCAAGTCAATTATCAGCCGCATCGAGGAGAAGTACAAGTACACCATTACATATGCCAAGGCATGGAGGGCCAAACAGAAGATAATTGAACTGAGATTCGGTAGTTTTGAAGCTTCGTACAATAATTTGCCTCGTCTACTGCAAACCATCTGTGCGAGGAATCCTGGCAGCTACTCCGAAATCAAAAGTTTTCCCATCGTTATCAAGTCCTGGGCAGAGCGTCCTTCAGCGGGCCTTCCTCTCTCTGCAGGCGTGTATGTTTGCATTTGTTCATTGCAGGCCCATTCTCTGCATCGACGGCACATTCCTAACTGGAAAATACAGAGGGCAAATGTTGACGGCAATCGGAGTAGACGGTAACAACCAAGTGTTGCCAGTGGCCTTTGCCTTCGTCGAGGGCGAGAACACAGAGAGTTGGTACTGGTTTCTAAAGCTGGTTAAGGAAAAGGTGGTGGGGATGAGGCCAGATGTATGTCTCATACATGACCGTCATCCAGGGATGCTGCATGCAATTCAGGAGCTGCGAAACAGCTGCGCAGACAAGGGATACCCTCTGGTGTGGGAAGATGTGAAGAGCAGATGGTGCATGCGTCACATGGACGCAAACTTTTATAAGCAGTTCAGAAACAAGGAGCTGATGGCCATGTTCAAACGTTTGTGCGCCCAGAATCAACAGAAGAAGTTCAATGAGCTGTGGAGGAGACTTGATGAGCTGACAGCCAAATGTAGACGCGAGAGTTCTGCAAGACCCCCAGCTAGAGGTGCTGATGGCCCTGAAGCTCTAGATGCACTTCCCACCGATGACGGTACATTCAGAAGGAGGCCCGGTTCCTCGATTAGCAGATTTTTGCAGTGGATCGAGCACGAGCCGAAGGAGAAATGGGCATTGCTGTACGATGAAGGTGGAGCAAGGTACGGCATAATGACCATGAACCTTGCAGAGGTGTACAACTGGGTCATGCGTGGTGTTCGGCAACTCCCCCTTGTTGCCATCGTGGAGTTCATCCTACATAAAACACAGACGTACTTCCACGACAGGTGCAGACAGAATGGCCCATACTATGGCCGATGGAAACCTTTGGTTCGGCACTAAAATGACACAGTACCTTGAGGACAAATGCAAGAAGCAAGAGAGCACCGAGTCCGAGTGCAGGGCACACGAGAGCGTAGATTTGAGATATTGTGTGCCGACAAGGTCCAGCGTGGCATATTCGCAAGGAAGCCTATACAAGAGTGTGTCTAAAGGAAGAATGGGACATGCACGTGGCTCCTGCCGGAAACCAAGCTTGTACCACAAGCCCTGTTCTCATGCATTGCCGCTTGCGGGGAGTCGCATTGATGAATGCCAATATGGTGTCTCCGTTACTTCAAAAAGAGCAATCATGCATACCATGGAGTACCGAGACTCTTTGGTTTCGGCATCGTCGGCACTTTCACTGAAGACACAAGTCCATTAATGAGATCCATGACCCGACGAAGGCAAGGAACAAGCAGGCCGACGTCGGACACGGAGGAACGCAATAAATATGACGAATCCGAGGCCGCGTTACGACTCAACGTTTGCAGTAGGTGTGAGAGGGGAGACATACCTACAAGAAGTGCACGAAAGACAATCTACTCTCGCTTCTT
>RYFJ01000854.1:0-407219 GCA_003991445.1 Oryza meyeriana var. granulata | reverse complement strand
CCGCGCCGCGAGCCGGGCCCGATACGTGGAACGGGCGATGTTTCTGCTGCCGAAAGAGGAGAGGAAATCGCAGGGCACTAGACGATCCATTCCGCCAGGGGGAAATGGGCCGTGGGTAAGTTTCCAGCATCAAAATCAGCAAACCCGCTAGCCGAACAAGAGAGCAGCGCAAAAAAACGGAACGCGCAATGACTCCACTCTGCGCACGGACCACGATGCGGGTCGCCGCCAGCCAAGAAATAATGCAGGCCGGCAACTCGTCCGGAGCAGCCGGAAGGTCGACTCCCGGTCCGGGAGGATCCAAATCGTCGCAGCGTTGGTCAGCCCCACCGGTCGGTGGAAGATCCTTGAGAGCGGAGACTTACGGGCAGGCGACCGCGACTAAAACGGTGGCGCAGCAGTGACCGTCCGCATGCCCCCGCGCGTCAAACCAGGAGGCACGACCCAGTAGTCCAACGCACCAGTACTGACCGAGTGTCCTTCGTGGCAACCCGGCGATATCGGACCGACCTTCCACGGATCGGACCGTCCGAAACCAGAAACAGATCCAACGGATAAGGCCGGCCGGAGATGCAGAGGCCGCAGGCGTCGGAAGCTGACACACGAGGCGCGTCAACCGCCGTCACGAGTATTCCTCCTAACACGCCCGCTCGATCCAAGATGGAGCGCAACTATAGCGGCGAGGAAGGAAAACACCCTTTTCCGGTCAAGAGATCGCGTACTGGACCCGAGAGGCCGGGGCCGCGGTCCAGGGAAGCGTGAGATCCTTGCAAGCGAGCCAGGCGGTGAAGGCCGCCGAGTCTGGGCGGGGAGATGGAATGGCTGAGGCCGAAGCCTCCCTTTTTCCCCACGGAAGGCGCGGCCCGATTCAGAGGCCGTGTAGGGCGAGCCCACCCCACGGCGGCGGCCGGGGTAAACTATCTTCGAGCGGGAGGAGCAAAGGAAGAAAGCAAGAGGAGAAATAGGGAATTAGTGCTTTGCTATGCTTGCTTTATGAGGAGCAGAGTGATGCTTTAAACAGAGATGAGGGAGGTAACCAATGGAAGGGGAAGAGTAGAGCCTTCGGGATCCGGGACCGAACTAGTCCGGCGAAGACGCCGAGTTGCCCGCCGACAGTCATCCGCGGTGCGGTTCCTGATGAGGCGAGCGACATACATCCCACCATGCACGACGTCTCCGGCCTTCCGCCCGCGCTTGCCGCTTGGAATTGTGCCTAGTCTGGTACCAAAGAGAGACATTTTTAATATGTATAAATGATATGTTTAAATTTCATAACCGTTAGTCTATGGTGTTTTTGGAGGTGCTTGGTGTTCGGCGACCTCGTAAGTCCAGGAAGCCG
Source organism: Oryza meyeriana var. granulata (assembly GCA_003991445.1). Classification (NCBI taxonomy): domain Eukaryota; kingdom Viridiplantae; phylum Streptophyta; class Magnoliopsida; order Poales; family Poaceae; genus Oryza; species Oryza meyeriana. The sequence goes on along the minus strand of RYFJ01000854.1, from coordinate 405,880 downwards.
ACCGAATTACCTGGCCGCGATTCTCCAGACAGCGGGAGCCGCCAGTCACAAGTACAATCGCCAGGGCCCTGGCACAGCCGCCTGCCCAGGAGCTCGGGGTCCAGAGGGGGGGGACAGCGAATCGTGATCATGCGTCTCCCGACACCCTCCCCAAAGGACACCGGTCCCCGGCGAGCGCAAGCATCCGGACGCGGGCCTTCGAGTGATGAAGATCCAATAGCTCCGCACCTTTCCGGCTTGCGGATCCGAGGGGCCCTTCCGTAGCCCCCGGGGACGTCGCTATGCCTAGCGAGTTGCAGCGGAGGACAGCCCATTGACTAGCCGACGAGCCCTTCAGGGTCCGATCGTTTGACCGGGCGCGGGCTTCCGGCAGCGAAGTACCCGGCGCCTCGCCGGGCCGGTAAGCTCTATCTCAAGCCGGGCAGCTGCCGGGGGCTTGTCGCGGACCGATCCTGGAACCTAGGCTGTACATACAACGGGAAAGAATACAAATTGAGCAATATGCAAAGGTGGATATGGGTAACGTATCTGGGCATTGAGGAGGGCGTCGTGGTACTCTCGCGAACACGGTCCGGGGCTGGGGAGAATGGCGGGAGCGTCGCTCGCTCCCCGGGCAACGTCGAGTACCGGACCGACTCGCCGTGAACCGTCGCATTGCACCCAGGTCCCTTCGCGCTGAGGCCTTGAAGCAGCCGCCTGCCCCGGAGTGCTCGGTCCGCAGAGGCGGCTGCGAGGGGCCCGGATGAGTCCGGCGGACGGTCCAGTCCGTAGTTCCGACCCCTCCTGTCTTCCGTAGTCCGGGGGCCCTTCGTGCTCCGAGGGCGCCTGTGCCCTGGGAGCGGCCCCGAATAAGCCCTTGGCCGGAACAAGCCTTGGACCGGGACGGGGTCGCCAGGCGACGGAGCATTCGGTGCTCTCGCGGTTGCCGGGAGGAGCCTCCGGCAGGCCGGGCCTCCGCAGCCCGCGTCGGGGTTCGGAAAGCCTGCCCTCCAAAATCTGTCGGGTGGGATCGGTGATCGTAATTCTGCACACGAATGACAATTGTGAGAGTATCTGGCTCGCTTTCTTGCCCACTCCATGCTACGAATCGTGGCGTCGATCATCTCCGAACGGCCCTCAGAGCCGCGACCGTGCGGAGGAAAAAGATCGCCGCATAAAACCATTTCACCCCCTACCTCCGGAAAAGAACCGACCCGAAAGCGAGCTAGCCAGGGTAAGGCGCCGCGCAAGTCGCGGGACCCAGAGGGGCGCCTCCCGGAGGGCGCCCTTAGGTCCCCGCCAGCTCGGACAACGTCTCTGAACCTTAGCACGTCGCGGCCCTGCGCTTACTCGTCAGTACGGAGACCACCAACTGATGCCTAATGACGCATAACCACCCCCCGCACTGCGACACCCCTCCAGCGCCCCTCATACCAACAACCGCAACACCAACTAAATCGAGACCGGCAAAATACCAACAAGGCGCCCTCCACCAAATCCACTGGCCAAAAAAGAAAAGCCAACCCACTCACGCACACAAAAGGGCGTGCGCCCGATTATGCCCCCAAGGAACAGAGAGACAGCTACGAGCGCAAACATGGAAACAGACAAAAAGGACGACACCGGGATATTAAAAGCTATATTCGAATGTGTGAAAGATATTAAAAAGCTATATACGAAGGCGAATACATGCGGGGCCCCCGGCCAGCGCGAGATTGGAAGAAAACCGGCGCTGGCCCAAGCTCCCGTAACTTACAGGATATGCTTATGGATAAAACTTGCGAAGATGTTCGATATTCCAGGGATTGGGAAAAGCGGCAGGTCCCATCCTCTGCGCCCAGTCTTACCGAGCCCAGCGTCGAGGACACCGATCACCAGGAAGGGGCCTTCCCACATGGGAGAAGCTTAATTCTTTCCGGCAACGTGTAAGGGCACAGGCGGAGGACTAGGTCCCCGACCTGGAGTGATCGAGGCCCGAACCTTGCGCTCGGTGATAGCGTCTAAGGCTTTGCTGGTAACGGCGACTCGGAGCCGAGCGCGTCGTCTTCGCTCCTCGAGGAAGTCGAGGTTGTCGAGCTGCTTTGTCGTGGCCGTTGTGTCGCTGTAGCGCTACCCGGGGGAGCGAAGGTGAGTTTCTTGACGGCAAACGGCCTCGGCCCGTATACCAGGAAGAACGGGGTCTCCCCGGTCGCCCCGGCTCCGGTGTTCGTACGATTGGCCCACAAAACCCGCTGGGAGCTCGTCGATCCACTTGGACCCCGTGTTTCTTGAGGTCGTGTGTAGGACCTTGTCTTGAGGCCCCGTAGGATCTCAGCGTGTTGCGCTCTCGGCATCGCCTGCCCATTGCTGGCAGGGTGGGCAGGGGGAGGCGAAGCAGAGCTTGATGCCGATGTCGGAGCAGTATTCGCCGAAGAGCTCGCTCGTGAAACTGCGTGCCGTTGTCGGTGATAATGCGGTTGGGGATCCCGAAGCGGCTGGTGATTCCCCGGATGAACTTGAGCGCTGAATGTTTGTCGATGTCGATTACGGAGGAACGCCTCCGGCCACTTCGAGAACTTGTCGATGGCGACATAGAGATGCCGATAACCCCCGACTGCCCGGGGAAAGGGGCCGAGGATATCGAGTCCCCAGACCGCGAAGGGCCAGGACAGGGGGATCATCTGGAGTGCTTGCGCCGGCTGGTGGCTCTGTTTGGCATGAAACTGGCACGCGCGGCAACGCTGGACGAGGTCGAACGCGTCCTGCAAGGCCGTGGGCAATAAAATCCCTGCCGGAAAGCCTTACCGACCAGGGATCGAAATGCGGCGTGACTGCCACACTCCCCCTTCGTGGATGTCGGCGAGGATCTCGACTCCGGAGTCGCGCGGAACGCACTTGAGCAGGACGCTGTTGGCGCCACGCCGGTAGAGGTCCCCTTCTACCAGGACATAGCGCTTAGACAAGCGAGCGATCCTTTCTGCTTCCACGTCGTCTTCGGGGAGATGTGCTCGGAGAAGATATGCCCGGATTTCATCCATCCAGGAAGGCGCGCTGGGTCCGGCCGCGAGGACCAAATCCTGGGGCCGGGAGCGCGTGTCAGGCTCAGGCCCGGGCTCAGGGGTTGAGCCTGAGGTCCCGGATAAGCACGCCGAGGAGGTCTCGAGGGCTTTCCTGGAAAATCCCGAGGGGACAGGCGCCGCCGAGGAAGCCAGTCTTGAGAGCTCGTCGGCGGCTAGGTTGCGACTGCGAGGGACGTGGCGAAGCGTGAGGGTCGTCGAAACGGCGCTCAAGCCTCCGCACTTCGTCCACGTATGCGGCCAATTGGGGGTCCAGGGTCTGGTACTCCCCGGACACCTGGTTGATGACGAGCTCGGAGTCGCCTTGCGCGCATAGCCGTCGCACCCCGAGGGCGATCGCGGCCCGGAGGCCGGCGAGAAGGCCCTCGTACTCAGCCATGTTGTTGGTGGCCCCGAAGTTGAGGTGGACGACGAAGCGGAACTCGTCCCCGGCGGGCGACACGAGGACGATCCCGGCCCCGGCGCTGGGCGGCAAGCCCCGCCGGGCGCAGGAGCCGTCGAAGTTCATTATCCAGTGGAGGCGCAGGTCAGGCGGCAGCTCGGGGGCCGGGAATCCGGCGTCCAGCACAGGGTCCGGCTCGGGCCCCGGGGTCCATTCCGCTAGAAAATCCGCCAGGACTTGGCTTTTGATGGCGTTGCGCGCTTGGAAGCGGAGGTCGAACTCAGCGAGCTCGACCGCCCATTTAGCGACGCGGCCTGTTCCCTCCCGGTTATGCAATATCTGCCCGAGGGGGAAGGATGTGACTACGAATACCTTGTGCGCCTGGAAGTAGTGGCGAAGTTTCCTGGACGCGATGAGAACAGCGTAGAGCATCTTTTGCGCCTGGGGATAGCGCGATTTGGCGTCACGGAGTACCTCGCTGACGAAGTACACCGGCTTCTGTTGTGTGTTTCCCGAAGCCGGCCCGACAAGGGCCGGGGGTCCGGGCTCAGCTCCCCCGGGAGGGAGCGAGCTCTCGCCTATGGGAATAGGTATGGAGCTGGGACATTGGAGCCCCGGGTGTAATGTTGGGACGGTCCCGGGCGCCGCGTCCCCGGGCTCGCCCTCGCCTTGGCGAGGCTGCCCAGGTTCGGGCTCCACGGTGGCGGGCCCGAGAGGTAAATCCCGGGTCGCGCGCCTGCTTGGCAAGGGGCGCTCGACGACGAGCGCCGCGCTTACCACCTGCGGGGTTGCCGCGATGTAGAGCAACAAAGGCTCGTCTGGTGCCGGTGCTACGAGGACAGGGGGCGTAGTCAGGTACCTCTTGAGCTCATCAAGGGCTTGATCCGCCTCATCCGTCCAGGTGAACTGCCCGGATTTCTTAAGAAGCTTGAATAGGGGGAGGGCACGCTCCCCGAGCCTGGAGATGAAACGACCGAGTGCGGCCACGCACCCGGTCAGCTTCTGGGCCTCCCGTAGCCTCGTCGGGGGGCGCATGCGATCGATTGCGGCTATCTTCTCCGGGTTTGCCTCAATGCCGCGGCTGGACACGAGGAACCCGAGGAGCTTGCCGGCCGGGACCCCGAAGACGCACTTGTCCGGGTTCAGCTTCATCCTTGTGCATCGAAGGTTACTGAACGTCTCGGCCAGATCGTGGAGCAGAGTGGCGCGGTCACGCGACTTCAACACCAAATCGTCGACGTAGGCCTCCATGTTGCGACCTAGCTGTGATTCAAATGTTACACGGACAGCCCGCTGGAAGGTGGAACAAGCATTTTTTAACCCGAAAGGCATGCACATATAACAAAAGGCCCCCTGGGGGGTAATAAAAGAAGTTTTTTCCTCATCCTCCTCTGCCATGCGGATCTGATGGTATCCTGCATAAGCGTCAAGGAAGCACAAGAGGTCGCACCCCGCGGTGGAGTCGACTATCTGGTCTATGCGAGGCAGAGGGAATGGATCTTTGGGGCAAGCCTTGTTCAGGTCGGTGTAGTCTATGCACATTCGCAGCTTCCCGTTGGACTTGGGGACGACGACTGGGTTGGCCAGCCATTCCGGGTGGACGACCTCGCGGATGAAGCCGGCCAGCAGAAGTTTGTCGATCTCCTCACGGACGAAGGCCTGGCGCTCTGGGGCCTGTCGTCGTACCTTCTGCCGCACCGGGCGCGAGCCCGCGCGGATGGCTAAGCGGTGCTCAATCACCCCCCTGGGGACCCCGGGCATGTCCGACGGTTGCCAGGCGAAAACGTCGGTGTTTGCCCGGAGGAAGGCGATGAGCGCGCTTTCCTATTTGTCGTCCAGCGAACCGCCAACCTTGACGGTCCGGGACGGGTCGTCGCCAAGGACTACCTCCTTGACTAGCTCTGCATCGGTGGCGACGATGCGCGGCTTGGGGGCGCGGCGTAGCGAAGGCCCCGCGCCCCCCGCCACGTCAGGAGCTGCGGGGGCGATGTCAGCCGCACGCTGCTCGGCGCACGAGAGGGCGGCTTTCACGTCCCCAAGAACTGTGATTGGGCCCGAGGGGCCTGGGAGCTTCATGGTTAGGTACGCGTAGTGCGTAACAGCCATAAACTTCACCAACGCGGGGCGTCCAAGGACCGCGTTGTACGGGAGGTTGCACTCGGCAACGTCGAAAATGACGTGCTCGGTGCGGAAGTTGCCACGGTCGCCGAAGGTGACGGGCAAAGAGACCTGCCCGAGGGGCCAAGCGAGGCCCTTCGTAATCCCGATAATGGGCGACGAGGGCGAGAGATTCATCCCCGGGGCCTTGATCTTCTCAAAGACCTCGGGGGAAAGGATGTTGAGGGCGGCGCCCCCGTCGACGAGGACGCGGCCCACCTTCACGTTGCATATGGTGGGGGAGACCGCGAGGGCGAGCTGTCCCTCCCCTGGTACCCGGGCTGGATGGTCCGCGGGGCCGAAGGTGATCGTACTGTCCGACCACTTCAGCCTCCGGGACGCCGCTGGCCCCGGGGTTGCGGCTAACAGCTCGCGCTTCATGGCCTTGAAGCCACGGCGCGAGGAGTGAGCGTGTGCCCCGCCGTCGAGGGTGGCGATGACATTCTCGGGTTCTTGGAACTCGAGAGGCTGCTCTGGATTGGGAGCGGGCTTGTCCTGCTGCCGCTCCAATTGGGACTTCTTAGTGCGCTCGGCCAGGTTCTGGACGGCGCGGCACTCGGTGAGGTCGTGGCGGTCCGTCTCGTGGACGGAGCACCATTTCCGGCCCGCAGCCGGTGGCGCACGCTCAGCCTTCTGCCGCTTGCCGCCGTAGTCGTCTTGGCGGGCGGCGCGGCCCCGGGGGCCGCCGGACGCCGCCAAGGCGAAGTTCTCGGCGACCTCCTTGCCCTTCTGGCGCTTCCGCCTGTCCCGCCGCGCCGCGGAACGTGAGGCCTCGGCCTCTTCCGCCGGGCCCTCGGCGAGGATCTCAGGACGCGGCTTGTTCCACGCCCGGGCTTCCTCCTTGCGGGCGCAGTGGTCGGCAAGACTGAACAGTTCCACCGTGGTTTGGACGTCGCGGGTGCCCATCTTTTCGAGCATGCGCTGGTCACGCACGCCCGAACGAAACGCGTGGATAACCGCGTGGGGGGCGATGTGAGGGATTGTGTTGCGTACCTGGCTGAAACGCTGTAGGAAGTGCCTCAGCGCCTCACCCCTACTCTGACGTAGGGCATGGAGGTCCGCTTCTGTCCCAGGGCGCGGGAAGGTGCCCTGGAAATTTGCCACAAACTGGTGGCAAAGGTTCTCCCACGAGCGGATGGATCCCTCGGGGAGGCTCATCATCCAGGAGCGAGCCTGGGCCTTGAGGGCGACGGGGAAATAGTTTACCATCACCGTCTCGTCCCCCCCGCCGCACGGATGGCGGTGGCGTATATCTGCAAGAACTCCGTGGGATCCACGGAGCCATCGTACTTTCTCCGGCAAGTTGGGCCGGAACATAGGGCCAGCGAACCTGCCGCAGGCCTGGGGAGAGCGCCAGGCAACCCGAGCAGCCGTACTGGGTGGGCTCTGGCGACGAGTAGCGGTTTCCCACTAGTGGTTCGGAGCTGGAGGCCGGGGCCTCGGAATGCCTGGCGGCGTCCTTGCGCCGCTCACGCTGGCGCTCCATTGTGACCCGGGCGTCTTCGTGGGCCCGGGTCCGGTCGAGCCGGTTGCGGAGGTCGCCCGTGCCTCGGGATTTGTTCTGGCCCGGGGCAGTCGGCCAGCTTGCGCTAGAGGTCGCGCGGTCGAAGTCCAGTGCGTTGTATGGCCGCCGGCGGTGACCCGGCGGTGGGCGGTGCCTACCAAGTTGGCAATCTCGTTAATCCATCGCCGCCCCCGGCCTCCATCCCCAGCAAATGCCGGGGGGTGGCGCAGGAGGGCTTCCGCCGCCAAGAGGGCTTCCTGCGGTGTCGCCGATTGGAAGTGGAGGCTGCGACGTGCCGTGGAACGGCGCCTTTGTTCGCGTCGTATGGATGAGGCGGCGGCGGACCCGGCGGGGCACTTGCCGGCCCCCTCCGCGAGGGAAGGGGCCGAGGCCGCACTACCAGGCCGCCGCGGGGCGCGCTTTGCCCGCCGGGTACGCGCCGTGCGCCCCCAGGAAGGCGAAGAGGGAGAAGGTGGCGGGCTTGCCTCTGGGCTAACGTTGCCCAGAAGGGTGTAGTCGCCGGACTCCTCGTCGGAATCCCGCGGACGATGGCCTCCAGCCATGAAGGGCGTCGGTGTCGGGAACGTCGGCGTCCCACCTGAGGAAGAAAACTCCCCCTACCTGGCGCGCCAGCTGTCGGAGGACGAAGCCTCGACGGCGGGAAGTCGGGAGACCCCCCTTTTGAGGTTCGGCCAGGGGAGCTGTTTCTCAGGTGTACGAGGCGTTGGAGAAGACGAGAAGCAATGGCACACAGAGGAGGCGAGAGGATTTATACAGGTTCGGGCCGCCGGAGCGTAATACCCTACGTCCTGTGTGTATGCTATGTGGGAGAATGTGTATGGTTGTGTTACAAGGTGTACCCGGGGAGCTCGGAAGCTCAACCGGGAGACTTGGGGAAGAAGAACAGTAAAGGTTGCCTTGTTGTCTATTGCTCGAGCTCCAGCTACCCTCGGTTCGGTGGCTTGGATCCTCCTTTATAGATTAGGGGAGTCCACAGTGCCAGAATACAGAGAGAGAGTTTTTCCGGCGAGCTCTCCTGTGCACACGTCTGCCTACCACGCCCATGCCGGAGCTGTTGCTGCTGTGGGCGGCTGGAGCACCTGCGTGCCAGCAGCTGCCTGTTGCGCCGCGCCTGGAGGAGCCCCTGTCGGGTGCTGCGGGCGGCTGGTCTGGTCGCCTGGTTGCCACACACGACCGGAGGCGGCGCCTCCGGGCACGGGCGACACTCGCCCGGGGCCGGAGGAGGCGCTCCCGGACGGCTCGCTCCCGGACAACACTCGCCCGGGGCCGGAGGCGGCGCTCCCGCTCCCGGGCGACGCGCGCCCGGGGCCGGAGGGGGCGCTCCCGGGCGACAGGCGGCGCGTCCGGGCGGGGGGACGCATCCGGGCACGGACGACCGGCGGGAGACACGGCCTCCCTGCCGGCCGCCGGTCGTGCAGGATATGTCCCCCGGAGGAGCCGATCTGGCCGGAGATCCACGCGTCCCCGCAGGCTGTGGGACCCCCAGTCGCATTTCGCCGACAGATATGCATAAACGATGTGAATGAATATTCGTACAACTTTTACCTCTCACGGAATCGAGGGTCTATCCGCAGGAGATGACGTGAAGGCCGTGGACGGAAGGTGGCTAGGTGGGCACCCTCCACGGCTGATAGGTAAGACCGGTGGGACTGGTCGAGACCTCGGTCCAACAGCTCCGATATATGGTACGCCATACCTACATGCAAATAGAGAGTTAGCGTTAATTATTGTTAAAGTTTATAGCATTGTTATATGACAATAAAAAACAACAGTACGATACATATCCTTCTATAACAAAGAACTAGTATAGACTTACACTACACCGTAGCACTACCAATTGTTCGAGAACGCCTAAGACGGGGTCGTCTTGAAGTTGTGACTTCACCTGTAGGACGACTGCCATCAGCGGCTGAACCTGACGGTCCAGCTTCCGCCGCACATGGACCGGTTGCATCTTTTGGACATTTCTTATATGTATGACCTGTTTGGTCACATTTTGAACAACGTTTATGCCTTTGACCGGCTTCTGACTCATTCATGTCATTACGGATGCGTCTTGTCTTGTGGCGACCTAATTTATCCCTTAATTTTGTTGGGTCAGGAATGTACATAGCTTGAGGATGCTCCATAGTAAATGTACCCGCAATACCAAAACCGTATATCTCTCCGCTCCAGGTATTATAGATTGCTTCTTTCCTGAAATAAGGTGAGACAAAATAGCGTGCTTCTATCCTGCACTCACCACTCGCGGCAATAACGTGAGAGCATAGCTTGTGGAGCAGATTAGGTTTTCAGCACGAGCACTTGCAGGTCCCGTCTTCCTTTAGCACATACTCCTAAACAACTCTTTTGCGGTAGATTCCGCGCATGCCCTTGTCGACACACAATGTTTCAAATCTGTGTTCTTGTATGCCTTGAGGTAGAGCACGATGTCTTCGAGCCTTTTTACTTTTATCTTGCAGATACTTCATCAGTAGTGTGCCAAAGAAAAGATTATTGTCCGTCATTAAGGGCCTAGCTGCTCTAAACCGGTCTCTGAAGTACTTGCTATCGGCGAAACGGGACTGGGGACCCCACATCCCCCGGGACACGTGGATCTTCGGCCACGTCAGCTTCTCCGGGGCCCACATTCTGCACAAGTGACGACCGGCCACGGCCGTTTTCCAGCTAAGTGCCTAGGGCCCGAGCACTGTCCGGGCCCCGGTGCGCCTTCCCCGGGCACGTCACACGACCGCGTGCATCCACCTCGGGCTCCGTGTGGCATTCCTGGGCCTGGGTCTCGCCTCGGTCCCGGGACCCACAGGCTCGGTCCCGGGGCGCGTTCCCGGGGCACATTACTGGGACATTCCCAGGCCCGGGAGGGAACTCGACTCCTTGTGCGCGCAGAGGGCACGATGGGCTTTCTGCCCCGGGCACGAGCTTGACCCGAGCGGATCAACTCTCCAACACCTGCATTAATGATGAGGCGACGGGGCGTGTCGCCCCTGTCGTCTGCTTGGCTGCGCGTGGACGGCTCGCGATGGCCTCCCGTGGGCCCGCTCCCTGTGCAGTCAGAGAATATTTGACTAAGAGGACTTTGGTTTTCCATGCTCTGGCGGCGATGGCGTGCGCCATCACATCTTCATGACCTAGCCGCCCGCAGCAGCCGAGCGACGGGACGACAAGACGTCCCGAACCAATTTTGGCGTGGCTCAGCAGGCGGACGCTTGCGACAAGACATATTGTACCTAGAAAAGCTTTCTCTTGGCACGTGTACTAGGCACTGTGGACTCCTCTTGGACTATGAAAGGAGGATCCATGCCAGCAAAGGGGGGTTCAGCTTCTGAGAGGATTGAGTCAGCTTCCAGAGAGACTGAGTTCCCAGGTTAGGGCTAGCTCCTGAGCACCCCTCAAGAATATCTTGTAAGAACAAACCGGATTCATTTTCCACATAGCAGATACACACAGGAGTAGGGTATTACGCCACCGCCCGGGCCGAACCTGTCTACTTCTTCTGCCTCCCTTACGTGCCATCAACGAGACGCCGCAGCCATCCTGTGAACAACTCCCCTGGCCGAACCTCAAAGGGGGGGTCCCCAGTAGGGGTGGCAATTTCCCGTAGGGGCGGGTCCCCGGCGGGGACCCGCCCCTACGGGGGCGGGGGCGGGTGGCATATTGGACCCGCTGGTAGTCGGGGTCGGGGCCCCGGTTAAAAGCGGGTGCGGGTTCGGGGGAGGATCTAAACCCGCGGGTTATCCGCGGGGCCCCGAAGTAACAGTACCCGGACTATATAAACTCGATTCCCCATCGCTCGCAGCGGCAGGCGGCGGGTGGCGCCGATTCCCCCTCGCCTCCTCCCTCGCTGCGCCGATTCCCCATCGCTCGCAGCGGCAGGCGGCGGGCGGCGCTGATTCCCCATCGCCTCCTCCCTCGCTGCGTCGATTCCCCATCGCCTCGGCGGGCTACGCCGATTCCCCATCGCCTCCTCCCTCTTCGCAGCGGCAGGCGGCGGGCTGCGCCGGCGCCGGCACGGGGCAGGCGACAGGCGGTAGCGGCACGGGGCAGGCGGCGGGGCAGCCAGGCGGCAGCGGCAAGCGACAGCGGCAGGCGGTCAAGGGTAGAAGGCTCAGTTCGGGGCGCGGGGCACGGGCCGCGGGGCGCGGGGCGAGGGGCGCGGGCGCGGGCGAGAGGGGGGGCGCGGGCACGGTTCGGGGCCCCGGCGGGGCCGGGGCCGGGTCCATGTTTCGCCCCGCCCATGGCATCGGGGCCGGGGCCGGGTGGAGAAATCGGGGGTCGGGGGCGGGGGCGTTCCTGCCCAACCCGCCCCCGACCCGACCCGTTGCCACCCCTAGTCCCCAGATTCCCCGCGGTTGGAGTTAACTCCTCCGATACTTGTATATGCCATGCAAGATAAATTCACCTATGCCAATAAGTGGGAGCCCTCGAACACCATGCATCACCCAGTTATATACCTCTGCCAAATTTGTGGTCATTATGCCAAACCGAGAACTATCCTTGTCATACAACAATGCCCATTTCTCCTTTGGCTCATTCTCAATGCAATCTGAAAATTTTCTAACTGAGGATGCAGATCTTCTTTCCATATGTGGTCCGTCACTTGATAGAGGTCCAAGAGCTTATGGAGCCTCATCCCCTCCAATGGTAGCCCTCCTGGACTGCTCATCTGTTAGTTTAGAGGTCAGCTCATCCAACCTCCTCCAAAGCTCATTGAATTTCTTCTCTTAATTCTGAGCGCAAAGTCTCTTGAAAAGATCCGTAATGTGCTTATTCTTAAATTGTCTGTAGAAATTAGCACCCATATGACGTATGCACCATCTGCTTTGGACATCAGACCACCTTGGTCAGTATCCCTTCTCAACACATCCATATCTCAATTCCTCAATTGCACGCAGCAAGCCGGCGTGACGATCATGTATAAGACATACGTCTAGTCTCATCCGTACAACTGCAGACTTAACCCTTTCAAGAAACCAATACCAGCTATCAGTGTTCTTACTCTCAACAAAAGTAAAAGCCACTGGTAGAACTTGGTTGTTCCCATCAACTCCAGCTCATGCTCATGGGTATGTTACTAGTTACTGTAAAAGAACAAATTTTGGTGAGCTATCCCTACCAGAAACCAATTATATTATAAGGGCACTGGTCACAATATAAGATCAAAATTGCCAAGTAAACACAAAAACGACAGAGGCAAGTATATATAGATGTATCCTCACCTTCTGGTTATAAAAGCTTCTGGAGTCAAGCAGACTCAAGCCTAGCTGGCAGGGGCCCTGAAGAAGTTGGAAGCAGTTGAAACGAAGTGGAGGATAGTAATTCGAAACAAGAGCTAGTCAGCTAGCTAGCATGCAGCAAATATGAGTTGCTTATGAGTCCCCACAATGATCATATCTTGTGTGTTAGCAGTAAAGTTTAAGACAAGCACATTACATGCATCACATGCACGCAAACCCTAGACTGAGCCTCGAGCGGTAAGTGAAAGAGTAGAGTTATATATCCAGGTTAGTAACTTATGCAGCAGCTGGATGAACTAAATGTGGTACCAGCTTGATTGATCTAATTAAGCACACATACTGCTTAGTGAATGTGTTATATATAGGAAGTGGGCCATGGAAACTGTCAAACTGATCATCGATGGGAGATGACGACCGTCGATTGAGAGGTAGCCTGCTACTAGTAGCTATTGGACAAACAGGAAACATCGAGGAAATTATATAAAGGTGGTGAAACCAAATCAAAGTGATATGCTGCCGACATGGACTAGAGGTAGATCGACCACCGTCACACTCAATTCTACGTCTTAGTCTTAAGTACTCTAAACTGTTTAGATTTTATTGTAACTATTACTATCAATTTACACCATTATAATTTTGTTGTACCATGATTTAATGGTTTAGATTTTATTTTTTTTCTCGATTAATGTGGTCTAACTCTAAAGCGAAAATAGTGTCTCTGTTTCAAACTATCTTTACAATATAATAATAGATTAAAAAAATACTCGTGCGTTGTAAAAAGACGAAGGCTATTTTAATTGAAGATGCATACCCCTATGCATGCACGAGTTACTGTTGCAGGGTTTTATGGTCGAATTCACGTGGAAATTCTCTAGGATAGTTTCTTAGAAAATCATAAGCTGCAAATTTTTCGGAAACATAATAGGATACAATCTGCTTGTTGTCTTGAGTTGTGTGGATGATCTGAATCGTACACAATCTCCTAGTCTCACATTGTGTGGCAAGCAGATATCAAATGCGATCTCCTGGTGTATTGCGTTGCTCGGAAAGCTTATGTCTTGTGTCATGCAGGCACCGGCGACAGACGAAGAATACAATTTATTCCGAGATTGGGGTCATGCAGGTGCTTGCTAAGCTAGAAGCATATACCAAACCAGCACAAGAAAGAGCCAAAACCGAGTACGGTTGGAATTCAGGCAACATTATTAATAGATGAATATTTTTTACAGGAATATTAGAAGATGAATTAATATATTGTACTTCCTCCGTTTGAAAATATAAAGCGTATTAGATTTCTGTACGGTCTCAAATGCTATACTTTAACCATTAGCTTCTTTTATAATATATCATTAACAACTATAAAATTAACATCATATAAAAATATATTCAAATATGAATCTAGTAATACTACATGCATGACACTAAATACATATATTTTTAGTTTAATTATTAGTTAAAATTTATAAATATTGACTTTGCGGAAAACAAGGGTGCTTTATATTTTTAAACGAAGGGAGTATTAGCAAAGTATCAGGATTTAATATTATTTCTGCATATAGCGGTTAGGTCTGCAGTTAGTTCGTATTCTTTGTTGTTTTATTATTTCATTTTACTCATTCGTAAAGAGTATTTATTTAGTTAGCCAGGTTAGGGTTGGGTTGTATCGAGTCTACTTAGTGTTTTGTGGAGGGGCTCTCGGGAGATATATCGGCTCTATTTCGAGGGGCTTCTACCATTTGCAGTCCCATAATCTTCCCCAAATAGTTCAGATTCTCACCCAGATTCTGAGAATCCGTAGCTGTAGAATCCAGAAAATAAACTAGAAGCCAAAAACTAGAAAAACCAGCTTCTCCAAATTCTCACCAGCTACTTCTCAAAATCTTAACCTCCTCCAAACAAGGCCATAATCCATGAAGCTGGCCGGCCCACATGATCGGGTCACAATGGACGATGGACGTTGCACCGCATAGGTCACATTAGGACGAACGAATGGATACAGCAGCAAGCGACCGGATACAGCGCGATGGATGAAAAAATCGGATACGGAGCGAGCGATAGGATAAGGGGCGACGTACGAAAAAAATTTGTAGATAGATAGATTTCTTCAAATTTAAATTAGTTTATAGAAAAATATAGCGATATTTTCAACAAAAAACAAATATACTATAAAAATATATTTAATGGTGAATCTAATGAAAATAATTTGAGGTTCTAGATGTTGTTCTGTATTGCTATAAACTCAGTCAAACTTAAAATAAATTTAACTTAGGACAAATCTAAAATCTTTATCTATTATAAAAATTGAAGTTGTTTCCGCTGAAATTTTGATACGTCGTCTAACTCCCATATGATTGGTACATCGTCCGATTACCGCTTGGCATCCGAGTCATCCGAGTTCTGCGTCTCATTTGCAGACTGATAGTCCGCACGGGAGGTTAGTCCAATTGGTACATCAGCTGAGTCCCGCGTGTCTTGCCACACGCGTCGTCCATCATTTGCGTTCCAGCACGTATCCATCGTCAGTCATTTATGTCCCACATGTGTTAGTCCGTTCTAGCCCAGGGCACATCGCGCAGGTGCAGCAGCCACATCGGCCAAGCGCCCACGCGGCCCACCTACAGAAAGCGCTTGTCGGCCTATCCACCGTCATAAAGCAACGTAGTCCAGATCGGTTTTTGCCTTCCGTCATCGCCAAGTTACGCAATCTAGCTCTATCCCGATTGCTTTTCTTTCCTGCCCTATATATACACATATATATGTCTATTTCTTTTTTGAGATATGATATACATGTAATATATTTAGGGATAGATCTCCTATAGAATCAAGTAACAACAAATTCAAACCCGGGCCGAGGTAAGAGATTTCTATTTCAATCATGTTGTTATTATCGTTGACCCATTGCCCGCTGCTGTTGTGCCTTTTCACGTCCACCGCCAACAACAACCAGAAGAAACACGTCACCGTGGCCACTGCCTTGGCCTTTTCGAAGCTGCTCGATAACAACAAGCTAGGCTGCCATCTTCTATTTCTATACCTGACCATGTTAGAGTGCTAGGTTGTCTCATCATCTGTGAAGCTGCAAGCATCGTGTGATCGCCTCTTTTGTCATGCTTTCGCTCGACGTCATGCACTGTGCCACTGCCTTTCCTTCGATGAGAAACTAGCGCCGGAGGACCCTCACAGCTTGCCTAGCAAGTTGCCACACCTATATCCATTGTGCCGTATTGCCTCTTGCCGCCCCAAGCAGCATGTGCCAGAGATTGAACAAGATGTGTAGGAGAGGGACTGAACTTGGGGCCACATGTCAACCATAAGAGGTTATTCATCTTAGAGAGTCTGTTTTTGAGGAACATACCGGAGTGTCTTAGACGCAACTATAAATAGAGCAGAGTAGAGGAACAAAGTAGATAGTAGATTGAGTGCAAATTATATTAGTTGTATCTTATTATTTTGTTATTTAGCTGCTATGAAGAGCACTTGTGTAAGAGATCTGGAAAAAAAAATCAATCTTAACTATGTCTTGCAATTCATCTATAATCATTTTTTAGTTCTATTTTTTATTTTTAGTTTAAAATATGGCCAGCAAGAAACTGTTAATTCATTCAATTGGTTTATACCTGACAAAATTTAATAACATCTGTTACCACGTATGAACATAATACGGTAGAGGTAATTCAATTGCTTGACTCTTTCTTGGCTGCAGGTTAGATACGGTGCTTACGCATGTATCGCAGACGTGTAAAGGACACCTAGCTTTCCAGAGAGAACAAGGGCCAGAAGAAGAATTGAGTTTGAAGTTCATTCAGGAAAATCATAAAAAATAAGATAAGCTAATAACATATGATTAATTAAATATTAACTATTATAAACTTAAAAAATAAATTTATATAATTTTTTAAAATAACTTCTATATAATTTTTTTTAAAACAACACATCATTTAACAGTTCAAAAAATATACTTATAAAAAAAACGAGTTTTTATCTCTTTCTTTAGATTCAAACGGCCCCTAAGACTGACACAAGATGCAATTGCCAGGAAAACAGATCAGGGAAGTTACCGTGTGTTCGGCCACGCGCCGACCAAAAGTTACTTATATCTGATTTTCTGATTTGTCGTTAATGCCTATCATTTGTGTAAAATCAATGGTTCAGAGTTATAACGCCACGCGGGGATCTTCCACTACTTCACTTTCCTTCGGGCTAGAAATGTAAGTGAGCGATTCCACTGTTCACCTAAAAACTCGTTTCATCGTTTATTTTCTATTTGATAGTATAGAATTATAATAAATAAACAACAAATACCCGTTTACATATTCTACTTGCATCCCTACTTCGAGCAACGTTTCTTCAGTTAGCTGCTGGAGAAACGTACGCTCATGTGAGACAAATCGCAGCTTGTGCTGGTATCTACTATCTTTTAAAACGAATTCAGATGGTTTACAACCAGCTGCCGTTGATTCAAAACAATTCACAGTTTTGAGTACGAAAGAGCTACGCTGAGGCTGAGAATGTACAGGCTGCCGGCATGCAGTTGACGAGTAAGGTCCCCATGGGTCGATATTCTTCTTTATTTTCTTTTTAATTTTACACTATAGGTTCAAATAAACTAGGTCCATAATTATGCTGACAGACTGCTGACACCTTTGTCTGCGTATATGCGTGTTACATGGCCCAAGGGGATTATTGGACATTTGAACTTGGAGATGTATTTAACAAAAGGAGGAGATAATATGCATTGAATTTAGGCGACATGCATATACGTTCCACACCAGTTGATCACAACTAATTAATGTACAGGAACAGATCTGAAATTGAAAAATTGAACAATAGCTACAAGATATCAACCTCGTACATTTGATTGGATCATACATGAGATGATTTAACGGGCTGATCAAGGCTAACAAGAGCCATATGGCTAAATATCTAAACTAAACACACTAGCTCGTACATTAATTTGCCTTAGTCCATCGATCCGAACCATCTCGAAAGCAAACGGCCGCAACGCTGACATTAAGATAACACACCAGCTTCACCGGTATGCAGTCCAAGATCAATCACTGAGGGCCCCATGGATTGCTTAATAAGCTGACTGTTGATCGAATTATCGAATAATAGACGTTAGAGCAACACAAATTAATCCGGCAAACAACTCGATCAACGTAACTCGTTGAGACGGCGATCCTCGTCAAGTTCGACGGTGACTCGCGCGGTGAGAGCTAGCCACGGGGGCGGCTCGTATATATGCGATCGTACGTGCATGTAGCAATGTATTTCTTCTTCTGCATGCCGCCGTACGTTGAGGCGTTAATCTCTCCTTGCCATCGCCGGCGGAAGCTGTGTGTGCATCAATATCGATCATCATCAGCTGCTGCTGAGATAAGTTTGTACCAGTTTAATAATGTACCACCGATTTTGTTCTTTTCTATAATGAGTTTATTAATTATTTCTGTTATTAGGCCGGATACTTTTCTAAAATGCCCAAAATATGGTTATAGACACATAAGGTTGGCAATTGATTAATCCAACTAGAAGCTTCAAAAAATATGAAATTTTTTGTGTAGCCTCTTTAAACGACATAGACATGTCTATTTATGTATATGTTTCAAGATTTTTAATGTTTTGTTTTTTTGAAAAGTTATTTTGTGGCATACGAGAAATGAATTGCTTACTGAAAAGATAATAGCACAAAAAATTTGGTTAGGATATGAGGGATGATTTACATTAAAAACATCAACACAAAAGTATTATATGAAGTATATAACAGATAAATTATATTTTATAAAAATTAGTAATGCAAAAATATTGAAATTTATGGATGAACTACTATCCCGTGTAATGAGGCCACACAAAAAATTTCATATTTTTTTGAAACTTCTAATATGATAAATCAATTTTCAACCTTATATGTCTACGAGGGCATTTTAGGTATTTTTGAGAAATATAACCTACCCAATGACATACGGTAGATATAATTAATAAACTCAGTGGCATATTATAAAAAGAGACAAAGTGAATGATGTATCGTTGAACCATTACAAACTCAATGGCATATAATAGATTCTCTCTTTCTCAATGGCTCGTTCACTTCCCATCAGCGTTCTCATTGCACTAGGCTGCTACGATTTAGTGTTTGTCGTCGCTTTCATGATGTGCTATTTAGATGGACTAAGGCAAACTTTGTCGTTCTAAACCCAAAGGCAGATGATACGGACCTGGATCTGATGTTGGCTTTGGTTTGGATCTCCTCAATGTGTGGCTTCCGAGGACGAAGGAGTACAACGTACACCATCCGCTGCATGTAAAAACAAATAGTGAATGAGGGCATGAACAATGCGAGTGAGGTGGCAAGTGATCTCACCATGCCACATCGAAGATACTGTTCCACGTTGGTCCAAGGCGTGTCCCTGCAAAGCCACTCTGCCCTCTACAGGGCACGGGCGCCTCGTCAGGCGAGGGCACGGGTGAGTTGAGGCTATGGCTTGAGAACAGCGTTGGGCAAGCCCGTGCCTAGAGGAAGAGAGGACGAGGGAGACGGGCCGATGGCTGGAAGGGGAGGGGAAGGAAGGAGAGGGGCTTTCTGCCATCGGTTGTTGCTATCGAGGAGCCCGTCAGCCCGCCGTCCAGATCCACACTGCCCTGATCCGCACCGTCACCGGAGAGCCGGCCACCCTGATCTGCCTTGTGCCACCGCGATCCATGCCGTTGCCAGGAGCTCGTTGGCCACGTCGCTGATGGAGAGCAACCACCACTGCCCGCTGCCTCGTTCGCGTCGGTGAGAAGAAAGGGAAAAAGTGCTCCGTCTCTAACTCTCTGTCTTCCGTAGTTGGAGTAAAAGAAGAAAGGAAAGTTAGGTGAGAAAAATAATACAGATAATGTGGAGAGGCCGAGAAGTGGGCCAAGAGCGTGTATATGTGATTATTTTTTTTATTTATGGTTCCTACTGCAAAAGATTTTGAAAAAAATGGTAATTGAGAAAATAAAAGGGCTAAGATAGAAGGGGGGTGGGGCTAACATGTAAAATCAATTGTGGGTTCAATGAGGCTACTATGTATTGGGAGACATGTATGTTATGTGTAGCCTCATTCTATGTGACACAGTGACACTCTTTTCTCATGAGACCACTTGAAGGTGTAGCTTCCATCATGAATGCTGTAAAACTCCTTATCGGTTGACACATGAAGCAATCTATCGCCTTGGGCACTAGCACTGCCATCTCCAGAATTTCGTGCAGGCTAGCATACATTCGCTTATCAAATATTGCTCCTTGATTCTCAGAACTTACCCAATCACTATACTCAACAGCCGAAATGTCGCTGCGGCAATACATGAAGATAATGGCTCCGGGAGTTATTAATCTTCGGAGGCAAAATAATGCCTTACTATGAAAAATGTCCATAAGTTTTATATCAGGCAGCCCCTCCCTTAGGTTAAGCTGATCTGCAACTCCTATTATCAGAATAACATCACTCATGCTGTCATAACAAAGGGCTCCTTCTGGTGAAGGGATGTCATGCAATTTTCAGATGTTTTCAGAAGATTAGCCATGTTTTCAGAAGATTAGCCAGTGTGAAGTAAAGGATGGTAAGTCATGTTTGTTTTGGGAAGATATATGAAATGATAAAGTTAGATCAATTTCCTTTCCAAGTGCCTTCTCTTTTGCCATCAATATTAGTGATTCAGTTTATACTGCTAGAGTGAAAAGTCATGCACAAATCTTCATTTTTACCATTATTTGAACAAGCTTATCAGGAATATCTGAATATGGTTGCTCTAGGTTCCTTGTTTCAGTTCACGCAGGAATATGACACATGGTTTTATATTTGGGGTTTTACTCTTCTCAGAAGGTATATGCAATTAACTTCCTAAATATTCATCCACGTGTCTATCTAAAGTGGATATGGAAGAGTAAGTGCACAATAAAAGTGAATTTTTTTTTTGGCTTTTGCTAATAGATAGATTGAACACACGGGATATGTTGAACATGAAACATTGTGCTGCTAAAAAAAGTGACTTAAACTGTGTTTTGTATAGCAATCGAGTCAAGGAGACCTTTATACATTTATTCTTTGAATGCTCTTTCAGTAGATCATGTAGGAGCCAGATTTCCATCGCTTGGAATACAAGCCTTAATTTTGCTAATATACTTCAAGAGGCTAAGGACTCCTATGTTTCTTCACATTTTGTTGAAAAGACTTTATACGCAACCTGGAATATTTGAAAACGGCGAAATGGTTTGATCTTTGAAGATAGAAGACCTTCTGTCCAGGATTGGAAGACCCTCTTCAAGAGTGATCTTCTTTTACTTATTAAAACCTTGAGAGAAGTCAGATCTAAGTGTGTGTAGTGATATGTTGTAATTTATATAGTTTCTTTGTTTATCCATATAATAAAGTTCTAATAACTGGGGGGGGGGGGGCCTCCCCCACAGTTTTTTTTGGTAAAAAAATGGTGGATCTAATAAAACTGACTAGGGGATTTCCTTGCACAATTTTGCACACGCTAACTGAATTAGATTTCTCACTCTAATTCCTTTTTCCATATATGTAATTATACCTTGTATATAAAGATATTAAAAGTAAAATTGAATTTAATATATAACTCTTTTATTATATTTCTATATATATAATTGTATTTTTATACAACTATTGCTATCTATATATTTACACCGCTATAATTTGTTCCTACCACAATTTAACGCCATAGATTTTTTTTCAATTAATGTGATAATTTTTAGGGCTTCAGAATGAACATGGGAACTTCTTTTTAAGTTTTCTTTATAATATAATAGATAGATAGATTTGATATTCTAGATGTTGCTATGTTTTACCATAAAATTGATTAAAACTAAATAAATTTGATTTAGGGCAAATCTAAAACATATTATAATATGAAACGGAGGGAGTAGTTCAATTCCTTGACGCGTTCTTCGCTGGCAGCTAGCTTAAGTACGGCCCTGTATGTATCGCGGACGTGTAGAGGACGCCTAGCTTTCCAGGACATGGACCAGAAGACACACACAAGAATGCAATTGCCAGGAAAACAGACTCCTGCCCATCATCCATCAGGGAAGTCACCGTCTGCAAGTAATCACGCGCCGATCGAAAGTACTCCCTCCGTCTCAGAATATAGCAACCTAGGACTGGATGGGACATATCCTAGTACAACGAATCTGGACAGGCTGTCCAGATTCGTTGTACTAGGATATGTCCCATCCAGTCCTAGGTTGCTATATTCTGGGACGGAGGGAGTATCTGATTTGCCGTTAATGTCTGCATCATTCAGGACAAGTGTAAGATCAATTCTTCCACTACTTCACGTTCCTTCAACCAACGTTTCGTCGGTTAGCTGCACGTGCATGTTAAACAAATCGATCGTAGCTTGACATATCTTGTGTGCTGTGCTGGTATATATATATATATATATATATATATATATATATATATATATATATATATATATATATATATATATATATATATATGTACTCTCTGTTTTAAAATATAGCTATCTCTAAAATTTTTAAGGATATTAAAGATTAAGATAAAATATCTAACATGTCCTTTATTAAAGTGAATATGGTGTATGGCTTATAGATTAGTGCTATGGGTTCTAGCGGTAGTATGAGAAGCTTAGAAGTAAATGTCGTTTTTTATATGTCCTAAATTATTATATTTAAGATAAATTTTAAATCTAAAGGTTAATTTCTAAGGTAATACGAATTAAGATGGTTTACAACCAGCTGTCAGTCGATTTCAAAAAGGAAAACAATTTGCAGTTTGAGTACGAGAGAGGTACGCTGTCGAGCATGTTCAGGCTGCCGGCAGTCCATAAGTAATGAAGGTTTTATTCTTCATTCTTCTTTTTTATTTTTAAATTTTCTTATAGGCTCACAAGTCCAAGGTGGCGTGGGCTCCAATTGGACTGTGATGCATATTTGTACTTACTGAATATTGACCCCTTTCGTCTTCACCAAAAAAATGGGCTGCTAGTATGAGATCATGTGAGTTTTTAGCATTTTTATATTTATTTATTAAAAGATTTACAAAAGTAGATTTTTGTTTGAAAAAATTGCAAAAATAGACTCCCACTGCTCTCTGGGAGGGCGATTTTTAAAAATCGCCCTTCCGGAGGGCGATTTGATGACGTGGCTGACGGCTGTCGGCCGCCCGACAGACGGCCGTCAGCCATTTTGTAGCGGCCCCCGAGTGCCAAAAACCGCCCGGGGAGAGGGCGGCAAGGGGGCCATCTGCAAAACGGCGCAGGGCCAAGGGGCGCGGACGCGGGCAGCAGGCCCGGGCGCGGGCGAGGGGCACGGCCGAGGGCGCAGGCGCGGGCACGGGCGAGGGGCGCGGCCGAGGGCGCGGCCGCGGGCAGTAGGCGCGGGCACGGGCGAGGGGCGCGGGCACGGGCGAGGGGCGCGGGCGGGGGCGAGGCGCGCGGGGAGGGAGGCCGGCCCCCGGGCCCCTGGATACCCAAAAACCGCCCTCTCCTCGGGCGGTTTTTAGGCACCCGGGTGCCGCCTGCAAAATGGCTGACGTGTAGAGGACGCCTAGCTTTCCAGGACATGGACCAGAAGACACACACAAGAATGCAATTGCCAGGAAAACAGACTCCTGCCCATCATCCATCAGGGAAGTCACCGTCTGCAAGTAATCACGCGCCGATCGAAAGTATCTGATTTGCCGTTAATGTCTGCATCATTCAGGACAAGTGTAAGATCAATTCTTCCACTACTTCACGTTCCTTCAACCAACGTTTCGTGGGTTAGCTGCTCGAGAAACGTACGTGCATGTTAAACAAATCGATTGCAGCTTGACATATCTTGTATGCTGTACTGGTATACATACAGTTATCTCTAAAATTTTTAACGATATTAAGAATTAAGGTAAAATATCTAACATGTCCCTTATTAAAGTGAATATGGTGTATGGCTTACAGATTGATGGTATGATGGGTACTAGGGTTAGTACGAGGAGTTTAGAAATAAATGTTGCTTTTTACATATCCTAAATTATTATGTTTAGAATAAATTTTAAATTTAAAGGTAACTATATTTTAAAATTAAGGGAGTATTTAATTTCTAAGGTAATACGAATTAAGATGGTTTACAACCAGCTGTCGTCGATTCCAAAAAGGAAAACAATTTGCAGTTTGAGTACGAGAGGTACGCTGATCGAGCATGTTCAGGCTGCGGGCAGTCCATAAGTAATGAAGGTTTTATTCTTCATTCTTCTTTTTTATTTTTAAATTTTCTTATAGGCTCACAAGTCCAAGGTGGCGTGGGCTCCAATTGGACTGTGATGCATATTTGTACTTACTGAATATTGACCCCTTTCGTCTTCACCAAAAAATTGGGCTGCTAGTATGAGATCATGCGTGTTATATGATCGAGGAAAAACTGTATACCCTGCCTATTTATTCTATTAAGAACAATGAATTGAACATTTGAACTTGGAGGTTTCTTTAATAAAACAAGGAGATATATGCATTGAATTTAGAGGACATCATGTTTCATGACCAGCAAAGTTCCGGCATATATACACGTTCCACACCAGTTCACAACTAATTAATTAATAGACAGGAACAGAGAAATTGAAGAACTGAACAACAGCTAGAAGATATCAACCACGCACATTTGCTTGAAACATACATGAAACTAACTAACGGACTAGTCAAGGTTAACATTTGGTGAAGACGGTGGTTAGAGAATGTTTTACTTAGGAATATGGGTGACGATCTAGTTTTAAGATTGATGGTTCTTAATACTTCTTGTAATCTGTTACTTTTTAACTTTCTAAGTATGGTATGTATTAGGAGGGAGGCTCCACCCTCTCCCCTCTCTAGGCAGGGGAGTTACGCTAGAGCGTAGTCTCTCGGAAAGCTCCGAGGGCCTGCTTAGAATCTTGCTGGGCAAGGCACGGGAGGCCTTTGGCCGATGGCCGGAGGCAAGGCCTAAGAACCACGAGGGCAGCGTGAGGCCCTAGTGCCTCACGCCGGGGCCCTACGTAGCATTGATGTCGACAAGATGGGGGCATTCAAGGCTCCCACCTACCCGGCTGACCTGCTTCGGACGAGCGGGATGGGGAGCGGCAGTCGAGGCTCGGGAATCCCGGGAGCACGTCACTGTGTAGTAGATCCCGAGATTCACGGGATTTATCTGAACAAGGACTTAATGTGTCGTCCTCTCTGGCCCCCCGTGATTTTACCAACCGGCCCCAGAGGTGGGGGTCACCCCTCAGCCACTCCTTTGTTGGAGGATGACTTTGTAATTTCCCATGAGTGCCATAGGGCTATAAAAGCATGTAACTGTCCCTCAAAGGAGGGCAAGCTTAACAGAATAGATACATCTTGGTATCCAGTTTTTCCTGTTGCACTCTATTTCAACATTAGCGCTGTTCGTGAGGACTGAACATGGCCCCTGAAGAAAGGCTCCTCAGCCAACCCAAGCATTAGGAGAATGGCCCTGAAGAGGAGGGCGACCGTCGTCGAGGGTGTGGCGCACCGATCTCAGAGAGTGCATTAAATCCTAAGGAAAACCCTAGTTGTAGGTCGGAGTTTTATTCTTCCACCCTCATCGATATTCTTTTTTTTTCTTTTTAATTTTCTTACAGGCTCACAAGTCCAAGGTGGCGTGGGCTTCCATTGGGCCGTGGTGAACTAGGCTCAAAATTGTGCTGAGTGATTGCTGATCCTTTCGTTTACATATATATGAAAAAGTCAATTTTGACTCCCTCAACTATTAGCTGAATCTGATTCGTATCTCTTAACCACAAAACCGGTATATTGCCCCACCCCAAGTATAAAAACCAGTACAAATTGACTCTCTTAACGGTTCTGCAGGTGGTTTCGACTAATGTGGCACATTGATTTAGTCCACCTATGCTAACATGATGCTTACATGTATTATATTTAGAAAAAAAATAAAAAAATACAGTTGCCCCATATGTCAGTGAAACCACTGCATCAGTCCTTGCTCCCTCTCTCGTCTTCCAATCCCCGTCGGCCCGAGGAGGCCGAGCGGCGACGATGGCGAAGGCTTGCGGATGGGGACGGCCACCCTTGGGCGGCGAGGAGGGAGGGCGGCCATGGCCAGAATTGAGACCTCGTCAAGGAGCATGGCTTGGCCTACCTGCAACGCCACCGCCTCTATGGCTGCTCCTCACACCTGTAGGATCGAACACAAAAACCAAGCCTACCAGAGGGGGGTGAATGGTAGAAACACCAAAAACCAAAATCTTTTGCGGAATAAAAAAAACCCTCAAACCTGGATGGAGTGTACCGGTCAGACCGTCTCTATTGTGCCGGTCTGACCGTCGTATGTCCACCGGTAAAACCGCCGCCTCGCCGCCGCGCTCTTGTCGGATGAACCGTTGGAATTTAGAAGGATACACACCCAAGATACTCTTCAAAGTAGATTAACTTTATTGCATCAAGATGTGTTTACAAAGTGCATACAAAGCACTCCCCTCTCTCAAAACTAAATCCTATATTTGCTCTCTTCCAAACGTTATACATCCAGGGTCTCAACCCCTTATCTATTTATATCTAAAATCTCATACACAAAGTAGGAGTAGAACTTTCAGTCCCATTAGGATTCAAACCTTCATTTACCAAATCTAATTACAATTTACCAAATTAAATTCTTCTTTCCGTAACCAACTTAGACTTCCTCACGTGTAGATATTACTGTAGCAGTCCGACACTGTAGCAGCGACTCGGGCTACTGTAGCATCAAAGTCGGATTACTGTGTCACGCTCGGATTACTGTAGCATCCGTTCAGATTGCTGTAGCAACATTTCTTCTCCAATTTTACTCTAAATTTATTTGTGATTTCTTCGCCGCTTGCACACCCAATTTGTGAAGCCCGTTGCGAACACCTCCCACACGGTATCCATCCACCGTGTGCCATCTTGTATCCAATCTTGTCACCCGGCATCTTAGATCGTTCTGGATCTCGGCTCCTCCTTAAGCGTAGTCATGATCTTACCGTTGACCAATATTGACTCCAAGACAAACTGATTTTAGTCCAATCTTGTCACATGGCATCCTGACGGTGCTGACCTCGGCTCCTCCCTGAGCGTAGTCCCGGTCCTCACCATTAACCAAGGTTAGACCTCAAGTCACCTGCACACAAATAGACAAAACAACCATTTCTGCGTACAGATATCACAACCTGACCTACATTAGTCACACACACTCACACCAACATCCACATATATTTTCAAACCAAATTTCATTAAATAAATCATTTGTAAAGCTAATTATTCATCACAAAATATTAATCATGGCAATGATTCTACAACACCGTCCCTGCACCTCCCTCCATCGCCCTCATGCTGCATGCACGGCCGTCCCTCCACCTCCAGCCCCGCCGTGCCTCCCGACGCCGCAACCCGCCGTTGCCTGCAGAGACGCAGAAGCAAGGTGCGGATGCTGCTTCTGCTGCTGCGGAGACGGAGGTTGGCCAGGCAGCCAAGAAGGGCGAGCAGCTAGCCGTCGCCGAGCCAGCGGTGAAGAGGGAGCGACAGTCGCGGTCGTCGAGGTCGGCTGCCTCCGCCGTGGTGGCGGACCCCGAGATGCACATCAGGGGGAGCTTCGCAAATAAGGCGCGCGACGAGCAGGTTGCCGCCAGCTAGCCCGCCTTGCTCTTTGCCGTAGCCGGCGAGGCCATCGATGGCTGGACCCCCCGCCGTGCCGACTCGTTCGAGAAGATCGACAAGGTGTGCCTCTCCCTCCACTAGCCACCACGCTCCCCAAGCTTCACGATCCATGGCCCGCGAGCTTCCCTTCAAAAGAAAATTGCTTCTTTGTTTCTGACTCATTTGGCATTTTAGATCGGGCAAGGCATGTAAAGCAATGTGTACAAGGTGCGAGACTCGCTGAGCGGCAAGATTGCGGCGCTGGTCTGAAGAAGGTGCGCTTCGACAACCTGGAGCTCAACGGCGTGCGGTTCATGGCCCGGGAGATCCTCATCCTCCGCCGCCTTGACCACCCCAATGTCATCGAGCTCGACGGGCTCGTCACCTCCTAGGTGTCCAGTAGCTATTAAGTTGCATGTACCGACCAATTCAACCCAAACCCCCTTAAGTCTCAAGCGTGAAATAGAAGTGGGTTGCAATTTTATTTAATTGCATGCTAGCTAGGATTCGAACTCGAGACCTTTGGCTTTGATACTATATTAAGTTGTATGCACCGACCAGCTCAACTCAAAAGCTTAACCTGATGGGGAAAGATGGACAATTCACTTTATATTCCAACAGTAGCCTCGACCTCATCTTCGATTCCATGGTGATGGTCCACAACCAGTTTCCTTCCCGGATCTAGAGGCCGGAGAGGAAGCAAGAGGCAAACCCCTCCTCAACCCCCTGCGTGGTGGAGAGGGACATCGAGGACGCCGAATATAGACCCACCTCATCCTCGCGCATTTCAGGACGCCACCGATTCATCTTCTCACGCATCGCCGGGAAGAAGAGATGGGGGAGAGTGGGTAGAAAGGGAAGAAGGGTGATGTCACTAACATGTGGGTCCCACTGGGTTTTTTATTTTTCTTGGTGACTGTATTGCCACGTAGACATCACATCGGATAAAGACTAGGTCAACATGCTATGTATGTATCACGTAGGATAAAACCATCTTCAAAACCGCTTGGGGAGACACATTAAGCCGGTTTTAATGGTTGAAGGAGGTGATATATTCGGTTTTACGGTTGAGGATATAAATTAGATTTGAGTCATAGTTGGGAGTGACAAAATGGTTTTTTCTTTGCATATATGCTTTCATTTCGTCTTGTCACGGAAAAAATTGGGCTGCCAGCGCCATGCCCTATCTATTCTGTTCTATTCGGCGAGAAGAATGCATTGGACATTTGAACTTGGAGGTATCTTCTTTAATAAAACACGGAGATAATGCATTGAATTTAGACGAGATCATGTTACATTACATGACTAAAGACCCGGTATATATGCGTTTCCACACCAGCTCACAACAAAGTAATTAATGGAAAGGAACAGAGAAATTGAAAATTTGAACAATAGCTACACGATATCAACCACGTACATTTGGTTCGATCATACATGAAATTAATTAACGGGCTGGTCAAGGCTAACAAGCGCCTTGGCTAAATCTGAACACACAAGCTCGTACAATTGTCTTTTGGATGGGAAGAGCTTGATTAAGCATAAACCGCACAACTCTACTGTAGGATCGAACATAAGAATTAAGCCTACCAGAGAAGAGGTGAATGGTAGAATTACCAAAAACCAACTTTTCACGAAATAAAAAGTTACCTTTGAATCAATGAAGTTAATTTTACTTCAATCAAAATCTCTAACCTTTCTGGAAGACGCCGCCGATCTGACCATGTCCTTGCTACTGATCTGACCGCCGATTATATCTCGGAACTAAAAACGATCTTGATAAAACTCCCGAACGACAATGCAAATCTTGAAGAATTATTCTCTTTATTGCATCAAGATGTATTTACAAAATGCATATAAAGCGCTCCTTTCTCTCTTAAGACTAAACCCTAGCTTTTCTCTCTTTTACTAGATATGTCTCTAGAGCCTCCATCCCTCATCTATTTATACCTCAAACATCCTACACAAAGTAGGAGTAGAACTTCTAGTTTCACTAGAACTCAAATCTTCTCTTACCAAATCTAATTACAATTTACCAAATTAAATTCTCCTTTCCATAGTCAACTCAGACTCGTTCACATGCCGTAATTACTGTAGCAGACCGGTACTGTAGTGGTCCGATTTACTGTAGCTGTCTGATACTGTAGCAGCCCGATTTACTGTAGCAGCGGTTCCGATTTCGTGCTCCGATGCTTGCATATCTAATTTGCAAAACCCGTTGTGAGACCTCCCACACGGTATTCTTGTGTCCAATCTCGTCACCCGGCATCTTTGATCGTTCTGGACCTCGGCTCCCCCCTGAGCGTAGTCACGATCCTACCGTTTACCAAGATTGACTACAAGACAAACTGATCTTAGTCCAATCTTGTCATATGGCATCTCGACCGTGCTAGACCTCGGCTCCTCCCTGAGCGTAGTCCCGGTCCTCACCATTGACCAAGGTTAAACCTCAAGTCACCTGCACACAAATAGACAAAACAACCGTTTCTGGGCACAGATATCGCAACCTGACCCATATTAGTCACACACTCACGCCAACATCCACACATATATTTTCAATCCAATGTTCATTTAAATAAGTTATTTATAAAACCAATTGTTCATCACAAAATATTAATCATAACAATGATTCTACATCTACCAAAAGTTTTAGTGGCGTCTCCTCTTTGCTACTCTCCTGGGCCTGGGCCTGGATCTGCTGTTGGTATTGGTTTTGATGTCCTCGATGCGCGGCTTCTCCAATGAAGGACTAACAGGGTGTTCGAAAGGGCTTCTTAACTTGGCTTCTTTCCTTGTTTTCTGTAAGTATATTTTTTGAATTATTAAACAGTGTGTTTTTTATAAAAATTTTTTATATAAAAGTATATCTTAAAAAAATCAAATAGATCTATTTTTTATGTTTATAATAATTAATACTTAATTAATCATACGCTAATGATATTTATCGTTTTGCGTGTGTTTTATAAGCCCATCCTTAACAACGAGTTCGAATAGGGAGGCCATTCTCAGTAAAGTGTTTTATTTCATAGTTTTATCAAGAGTGTCATATCATCTAAAGATATTTAAATTAATGAATGAAATAAAATCTCCAATGCATAATTTTATTTCCCGATTTCATAGGCTAATCATACCATTTAATAGCGGTATATTAGATTAAATGTAGTTGGATGAAATAAAACACTCTAGGCTCCAATGCCAGTTTCGTACTCTTATAAACAATGTATACCCAGTTTTATCAAGACAAAAGTCCTTCTCTCTCTTTTTATAATTATGTTATCATGTCACTAAATTTATTTATATATCATTTCATTTATTAAGAATAAAACTACTATAAAACTATCATTGGGATTGATCTAATACACCATGCGCTGCATATAAGCACAGTGAACAAGACTCCTGATTGGGTTGAGAGATGAAGCGATCAATTGCTTTGGGCACTTGCACTGTTATCTCCGGCATTTCGTGCAGGCTAGCATACTTGTCAATTGCTCCTGGTCCTGGACAATCTCCCAAAACAGCTTCAGTGTGCGTGAAATGAGGCAAGATACCGATTGTCATCTGTAGAATAGGCCAATCTCTACCAATACCGTTTGAGTTAGGAAAGTAGTTACTGTACTCAGCAGCCGAAATGTAGCTGCTGGAATGCACGTAGATAACTTGTTCCGGAATATCATATCGTCACCAGAAACGATATGGGCCTAGTAAAAACGGCCGGCCTTGTTTCACGAAAGACTGTATGGGTCTAGTAAATAGGCTGGGTTTATTAAGCCAATATGCTAGACAGTTTTTTTTTACCAGGCACGAACAACGGCGGAGGCAAGGACGAAGAGAAGCGAAATCGGGAGCAGCTAGGTTGTGGCTATCGGATCCAGCGATCTCCCGACGATGGCTTGTCAACTTATGTAGGTTGGATATTGTTCTTCATGGATGGATTTGTCTATCGAGGTTTTGCTCAGTTCTTATCTCTTTTTTCTCCTCCCTCGAGATATATGAGGTTGTTTGTTCCTGTGATGGTGTAGACCAGTGGCGTAGCCAGGAATTTTGAGTTGGGTAGTCCTAACTCATAAATTCACATCACATACTAAAATTTTCTAACACTATAAATCTCACGTACAAATACAAATTTTGTTAAAAGGCGATACAAATATATAAATAATATCTTATATCATCAATAATCGACTACTCTAATTAGCAAGTTCAAAATATACAAACATTACAACATAGATAGTTTAAAATGTGCAAACATTATAACATAGTTAGTTCCAAATACGTAAAGATGCAAAGATGTTACACATATATAGAAGATTACAATGCCGCTACCGTAATCTTCGCTTGGTCTTAGCCATGAACATATTTATTATATCTTCCTCACAAACTTGGGAAAAAATATCTCGTTCAATATATGTGACTAAGCAATGATTCAATAAATCATCACATATACTGTTTCTCAACTTGATCTTCACTAGGCTCAATGCAGAAAATACCCTCTCAACACTTGCAGTTGCCACCGGTAAGATCAATACCAACTTAAGAAGCAAATACACCAAATCATAAAGAACATGTTTGTTTGTTTCAACAAGTTTAATAGATAGCTCACCAAGTGTTTTTAGACCTTCAAATCTGTCATCTTTTCTCATATCATCAATGAAAGTATCAATTTGGAATTCAAGCCTTCTTATATCCATGCTTGAAAAGTCCTTAGGATAAAACTTGGCAAGTCGAAGTACTTTTTGTGCATCATAGGAAGCAAATGAATTAGAGGGATTCAAGGCTGACATACAAACAAGCAGCTCCATATTAACCTCATCAAACCTACTATCAAGTTCTTGACAATTTTATCAATGACACCAATATATACTTCTCTTCTAAAATGATCATCATTTGTTTGGTCAGGATAAAACCGTGCAGATCTTCCATGAGGTACATATTTATCATCCTTGCTTGGAACTATAATGCTATGTTCAGTGCAAAATGAAACGACTTTTTCTTGATAGAAATCTTCCCATCCATTAGATCTTATTTTCTGCATTCTTTCCTTTGCTAAACTTACAAGTGACATTGCATTAACAATATCTTGGTCTCTCTTTTGCAAAGACTGAGACAACTCATTTGTATATCCAAGAATGACAAGCATCAAATGAGCACTAAAAACAAAGTCAAATGATTCAAAAGCTCCAACCACAGCATGTATCCTTGGCCAATCATTCCTTTGTGTGGGATCTTTTCCAAGAGTTATGAGTACCTCATGAATTGTGGAATACATTTTAATAATATGCAATATAGTTTTGAAATGAGAACCCCATCGAGTATCACCGGGCCTAGCTAACCCCATCTCTTGATTCAAGCCACTCCCACTTTCTATTTCACCCAATTCAAGTGCTTCCATAACTTTTAGAGCTCTAACATCTCTAAGCATGTCATGACGCTTACAAGAAGATCCAATAATATTCAACAAGTGAGAAACTTGAGCAAAAAACCATACATAATCATCATTTTCCTTAGCAACAGAAACAAGAACCAATTGGAGTTGATGTGCAAAGCAATGGATATAATAAGCAGAAGGAGACTCTTTCATGATCAATGTTTTCAACCCATTAATCTCTCCTTTCATGTTACTAGCCCCATCATATCCTTGGCCACGAATTTGAGTAAGAGTAAGGTGGTGATCGCTAAGTAAAGACTCAATTGCTGCCTTAAGGGACAAAGAAGTAGTACTAGATACATGAACTACTCCAAGAAACCGCTCACATACCTTTCCAAGTTTGTCAACATAACGCAAGCAAAGAGCTAGTTGTTCTTTATGTGATACATCACTACATTCATCAGCAAGAATTGCATATTGTTCATCACCAAGTTCTTCAATTATATGTCTAGTAGTTACATCAGCACAACATTCAATAATTTGCTTTTGTATGGTAGCTGAAGTCAAGATGCAATTTCCTGGTGCATTTTTCAAAACCACCTTATCAACCTCCTCATTATTTTCTGCAAGCCATGTCAAAAGCTCAAGGAAATTCCCTCTATTGCTAGATTCATCACTTTCATCATGCCCACGGAATGCCAATCCTTGATTTAAGAGAAATCTTAGGCATCTAAGTGAATAAGTCAACCTAGCCTTATAACGCATTTTATTCTCATCTGAAATCTTCACAATGACATTATCAATTGAACCACCTTTCACAAACAAGTTATATTTCTCTTGAGCTTTATTGTGTGCACTTGTCATGGTACCCACATGTTTGTCAAGTGCATCGGCTTTGTTCCAATTTCTTCAACCACCCTTAACAAAATTACTACTCCCATTGCCAAACAAATAACATACCAAGCAAAACCCAGCATCCTTCGCCACACTATATTCAAGCCAACTGTACTTATGAAACCAAATAAAGCTGAAGTGGCGTTGCTTACCATATATATTTCTGGCTGGGAATTCATGTGAGTAGCGCTGCCATGGACCCTTGATAATATATGCTCTCCGAACAGCATCTTGATCATTGGAAGGATAGCTTGAAATAGGAAGTCTTAAGCCTGGATCACTTTCAAGACGGTTAATATCATAAATAGGAGGAGGAGAAGATGCATCTTGTTCTTCAGTAGAAGCTTTATCAACGCTCGCAATTGTTGGTTCTTTTCGAGTACCAGAAGCTTCATCAACGACTGGATCAGAAGAGGAGGCTGCAATCTTCTTTGCTTTAGCTTCATGACTCCGAAAGAGCGGTGCAATATCCCCATTCCTCTTCATGTCTTACAAATCCTACAAAGTAGAAAATACAATGGCAGTAAGTTAGTATATCCTTGTATAATGGTTTCATTCTCTAAGACACATATTTATATAGCAAGCAAAAAACATTTTAGATAACACGCGTGATAGATTTTATTGAAAGCTAATATAAAGGTTCCACGGAATGAAAGAATTAAAATACAAGAAAAAGGTATAGACTGTAGACACAATGAATATCTATTTCATTAAACAATCAGAACAAAATCTGATGTGTTCAAGCAACACAAAACAGGATATATAAACATGATATAAAAAAAAGAGCATGCTTATCAATTATCATTTACCACTATGGAATTATTCTTATATAAAATCTGATGTGAGTAGTTTAGGAGGAGCTACGGTAGCTACCTTCCTGGCCACTGTCCGAGGACGGAGGCGGCGGGTCGGAGGGCGGAGGCGGAGGGCGGAGGCGGCGAGCAGGCGGCTGCTCGGCCGGGTGTTAGGAGGCGGGAAGGCAGGCCGCAGCGCGTCGCCCCTGGCCCCGACGCGGAGGCCGGAAGGCAGGCAGGAGGCGCTGCGGCGGCGGGGAAGGCCGGAGGCGGGGCGGCCCGTCGGCCGTCGCGGATGCCGGAGGCGGGCAGGCGGCGGCGCAGCGCCTCGGGGCGGCGCGTCGGCGCTGCAGCGCGTCGGGCGGCGCGTCGCGGAGGCCGGAGGCGGGGCGGCCCGTCGGCCGTCGTGGATGCTGGAGGCGGGCAGGCGGCGGCGCGTCGGGGCGTCGGGGCGGCAGTGCGTCAGGGCGGCGGCGGCGGCGCGTCGCGACGTTGGGAGGGGAAGGAGGCAGGCAGCGCGTCGTGGCAGCCGCCCGAGCCACTCCTCTGCTGTGTGTGTGCGCCCTAGCCCTCTCCTTCCTCCTTCTTCTTCTTGGGCCTTCTTCTTCTTGGGCCTATTTGCTATTTTGTTGGGCCAAAATTTAGGGATGGGGGTGTCTCTGGGCCAAAATCGGGGTAGTCCTGAGCCCACCAGGACTACCCCCTGGCTACGCCACTGGTGTAGACGGAGGTAGAGGCAACGAGGAAGTGACGCGAAATCAGGGGCTGCTGCTCGTTGACTTGTCTAGGTTGCATCTTGTTCTCTATGGATGGATTTGTCTCTGATAGTTGAGGTTTTCCTCGGGGCTTATCTCGTTTTGTTTTGCCCCTCGAGATTTATGAGATTATTTGTTCTCGTGGTGAACTCCGGCCGCCGGTTTGGTTCTCGTACTGCCTGTATTTAAAATTTGATATTTCTTTTGTATAAATAAATTTATGAATACTAAAAATATACCGTACTAGGCGGCAGATATTTTTTGACAATGGAAATGAATTGTGTTTCTGGCCTCTGCAGTACGTTCAGTATATAGCCAGTAAGTTTTGTTGCTAGAATAAAAAAATAAAGATAAATGTGATGAGATAATTAAATTCAACGGGTGTATCTAAAAATCTGGCGGCAGTTTTTTTTAAAAAAAATCTGTCAAATATAACTATAATGTAATGTAACTATAGTGTAACCTGGGTAACTATAATGACGATGTAACTACTGTATTATACTAGAGTGTAATTTTACCTCTAATTCAAGCCCAGCTGCCTGCTCGGGGTTGCCCAAAGCCCGCTGCATCCAAGTCAGAGGTTCCGGGGTCGATTCCTTGTAGCGAGATTTG
Organism: Oryza meyeriana var. granulata; assembly: GCA_003991445.1. Classification (NCBI taxonomy): domain Eukaryota; kingdom Viridiplantae; phylum Streptophyta; class Magnoliopsida; order Poales; family Poaceae; genus Oryza; species Oryza meyeriana. The sequence goes on along the minus strand of RYFJ01000854.1, from coordinate 370,493 downwards.
TCGTTTTGTCTCTCCCGACATCTAGCACGCATCTCAACGTGAATCTAGTGGACCAGAAACCGACAGATTCCTAAATTGTCTACAGATTTTTTTTTTAGCGTTTCCGAAATCCAACTCTCCCTAATTAAAATAATGACTAACTAAAGAAAAGATAAGAAAACCCACATGGACTCTAGCAAGTCATTTAGTAATCAAAAGTTAATCCTAATCTATAATTTAGAACTTATGTAGTACTATCTCCTTTTCAAAATATAAGTTTTTTTAATTTAAATTTTATACTATAGACATTATGTCTACATCGATTCTCATGATTCACATCGTCAAATAATTATAAAGCCAATCAGAAGCTTAAAAAAGGAATATAAGCAATTCAAAATTTAAGAATTAATAATTAAAGTGACTAAAAAAATCATTTGATCCAACCTTAATATTTGCTATATATTTTGGACCGGAGGGAGTACATCACCACATCATCCAACTCCGTCGCGCGGTTCTCAGAGTACAAAAGATAGTTCATGGGCAAACTTTGCACTTGGATGCTCTTCTTCCGCATGGGCAAACTTTGCACATGGATGCTCTTCTTCCGCAGGGAAAAAGATGCATTACCATGCGCTGCACGGGAATGCAATGAATACTCCACAAGCGAGGGTTGACGGATGAAGCAACGGATTGCATTTGGCGCTACCATCTCCTGCATTTCACGCAGGCAAGCATTTATACGCTTGCTAGCATTTCTAGGCTCGTCGTTATTTCCTCTTGTATGCTCATAACTTCCCTGATGGTCTTCATGATGCAAGGAATGAGGTTTTATGTGGACATGTAGCTCTAGAGTTGGCCAATCCCTCGCAAGCTCTGTTGCGTTAGACAGGTAGTTGTAGTCGGCCACCGAAATGTACCTCTTGCAATGCACGTGGATAACTGGTTCCGGAATATTGAACGGTGATTTGGACGAGATGATGTTGTTGTTAGCAGAAGGCATGTGCTCATTTGCTCTGCAGCAGAGTGGATCAGGGCGACACGTTTCAATGACAAAACTGGGAAGAAAGCGCATAGCGTAGTCTATCCTGTCCTCCAGAAGTGCTAGCACAGCCACATCCTGAAGAAGCGGCCGAGTAAAAAGCGAGCAGAAAGCGTCCTGTGGATGTTGCAGAGCAACAAGTTGATCACCTGCATCTTCAGCCAAAGATTCAAAACGAGGTCCTAGTAACTGCAAGCACCTGATGATAGTCCCAAAGATGTCCGTGCTCTCTGACAGTTGTAGTATCATGTACAGTTGAAAACTTCGCAGTGGCATTCTTATATCCTCCTTTCCTAAGAGTATCGATGCCTGCACACCATGCCCTTGGAGAGATACGGGCACTATTGAAATATGAAAGATTTGGCTTTCTTGCATCATTTTATAGTGGAGAGGTTTCTTCTCTTCTAGAAGTGGTCTGATGAGAGGGCTAAAAAAGTTGTAGTGTGCAAGCGTACAGCCGGTCTCCACATCCCTCGCAAACTCCCTGGCCTTAACTCCGAACCATTCAAATCTTTGAACATGGGAGCAGCTCAAAAGATCACTCTTGTTCATGCCAAGGAAAGCCGAGGCGTACGATTTCACAGCATGGGAAAACCGCTTGGGAAAAGAGGAGGATTGTGTTACCCTTCTTTGCTCTTCTTCATCAGCTTCCAAAACCCGCCTTTTACATCGCTCTATGGCTTCACCACACTCCTCAAAGGCGCGCTTGAGCATGCAGCTCCGACGAAGCAAGGAGACATCTTTGATGGGCATCTTTGAAGATAACTCCACTGCGAATCCCAGCTCCGTTTGCGCCATAGCCAGCCTCTCCAAGTTGTGCCTCTCGGACGCCTTCTCCTCCCGGTTGTTGGACAGGTACGACAAGGCCCCGCTCACGGTCTCCTGGACAACGGCTGATCCTAACATTTCGGCCGCCATGAGATACTTCGATCCACGCTGAAACAGGTACATACAAGTATAGAGCAAAATCGATTTAGTTTTAAATATAACATGAAGTAGAGAGAGAGAGGGAAAATCTGAGTGAGATATTAGCTACACACCTTATCCTAATTGATTGCTTCCGAAATCAAGCACATTCAGCTCTGCTAGCTAGCTGCCTGGTGAAAACGGAGCCGAGAGCTTGCAACAAAGCTCGAGTAGAAAAGCACAGCAGAGATCCTTGTGAAATGCAATATTGCAGCTCTAGAGGGCGAGAACAATTAAACAATGTGGGATACCGCGTGGGAGAAGCCTGTCATGTCATGTGTCGGAAACAGCGAGGAAGGTAGTGGTGGGGGTCGATGCAGCCGACGCTGATATCTGTGTCGTCAGTACCAGTGATGACCAAACGCGCAAACCCACTGACCAAACGCGCACACCGTCGGCTACGGTATCAGTATCGGTTTTCGGCGGTTTGATTTAAATAAATTTTATTTAAATTTAAATTTTAAAAAATTAAAAAAAAATTTAGAAGGTAGTATTTAAATTATGGATCACTATGGTGAAGAAAATTTGTGAAAATAATAAAGTTTATTTCATATTTTGGAGCTCCATCAAAATTTAAAATAATTAGAGATGGGTTGGAATATAATTTCTACTTTATTTAAATGTAAAAAAGATAGCAGTGCTTATGCAAAAAAATTATACAATATTACATTGTTTTTTAGAAATATTCATAAATTTTTCCTGATTTTTTACAATTTTTTAGAAATTTTAATATATTTTACATTTTTTTCTGTAATTTTTCTTTTTAGCTTCAACATACCGTGGCTTACTGTACGGTTACCGAGCGATATCACGTTGTAACCGCATGGTAACTGTGAGATTTAAAAATTTTGAATTCAAATTTTTGGAGATGAAATTCGTGCGGTTTTGAACGGTTACCGCGGTAACCATCATACCGTGGGGAGGGAACGGTAACTCCACCCCAAACGGTATGATAAACACTGGTCGTCACAATATGTGACTTCTCATCCACACAATCAGGCCGGTTTGGTTAGAGACCAAATTTTCGCCTTATCAAAATTTGGTCATCGTAATAATGTTTTTCAAACATTTATTTTAGTGTCAAGTCTTGGCAATATCTTTGACTAAAAGCCAAATAAGGCTCCTATCAAACTTTGGTTTAGCTTATTTTGGCCTTAAACCAAACATAATTTTACCTTACCTAATATTGATTATGATAAATTTTAACATAGATATATTTTAATAAGATCAATTTTAGCCCTAAACTAAACCATCCCATCAGACCAAAGGAGGCATAGTAAGCATGTGCTGGTTTCCAAAACCTCTGAGTAATAAATAATTCGTCAGCTCGGTTGGACAGATCAAGCAGTCCATTATTGCCTTTGGTACTACCATCTCCTCCATTTTGTGCAGGCTAGCATCTATACACGCTTGCTAATTTCCTCTGATTGTCTCACTACTTTGGACTAGCAGGACCTTCCACTTCTTTCACTTGAGAATTGCATTTCCGCTTTTCTTGAAAAGATACGTACAAGCAAATCCCACGAACAAAGGAAACAAATCACTCCCTCCGGCTAAAACAAAGGAAATTTTAATAACCTTGCTTCGTTGCAAAATCTTAGATTTCTGGCAAATTAAAGCACATACTTTTTTATTCTATTGTGACCATCCAAAAGTGGTGAATAGATTGCTCGTTATCCTAAACTCGAAAGCCGTAGCACGGTACTCGAAAGTCATAGCATAAGTCATTTTTAAACAGAAAGACCCCATGGTTTTGGTAAACAGATCATAATTACGGAGGTACCTAAGAGCATACCGATAGAACGAACAAAATATGAATGGTTAATATAATATAGTCATAAATATTAGGTTGTAACTTGATTATGAGCGAATTTGTTAATGTTGCACTGTGAGGACACTACAAATACTATACTGTCAGGCACTTCAACGCGCGTTATCGTGATATCTAGGTAGATGGAATCCATACACGCATAATAGCCATCTACCCTCACACGTATATGAGGGCGTTCAAATGTCTTTCAATATAAACACTCGCATTGTCAAGAATGAAATATAGGAGATATTCATCTGAATAGCTTACCAGTTCACAACTATGATATACTCGTCAACCACTCGATGGTGGCGAACAGGAAACTAGATACCAAAGAGGACTCGATCTACGGGCACTATTCAACGATTATCTCATCTATTCTAAACCCTTACTAATATATACCTAGTTTCCAAAAAAATAACTAACTATATACTTTCATCATCAAGTCCATGACATCAACAATAAAACATAAGGGCAAAACAACTAAATAATTACATAAGCATATACCAATAGGCTAAATAATTAAAAGTTCATCGGAACCATATCTACCCATACCACAGGCAAACTGACTAGGAATAGGCCCCTAATAGAACCGTCCTGAAGAAGCAACGAATCCCGCATCACTCAACCTACAACAAAGCTAAACAACAATAATATAAGTAAGAGTCAGTATATTACCAAAAATGTACTGTCAAGGCCAATTCTAACACTACATGTAAGTTCTAAGCCAAGAAAGGCTATTTATAGTTTTATTTTTATATAAAGCCAATTTTAGTTCACAATCATTTGCAACAATATTTAATAAAATAGTAGAAACATGTGCAATAAGTGAACAAAGTAATCAGCATAATATCATCAACATACTTGCTGCCCTCCCCAGCAATAAGTCATCATAGTCATCAAAAATCACCAATTTATATCCCAAGTTCATAAACACATTTGTAAAATATAAATCTATATTTATGGCACATCACTATGTCGCTCATGACCGTGAACACGACTAATCGATTAGTTTTGACTCTGCATTGTTTGTACAGCTTTACCTACATGATATGAACACTCTAATTTATCTCGTGTTGTGCGATACACTACCACACTCTACACGTTGAGTGCGGTCTAGAGATCATAACAAAGCCGTTACATTGTTTATTTGCCTAACCTTGCATGAGCACGATGAGCGAGAATACACACTAAGTCCAGGTTCCTAATATCATCACGGTGGTTAGCCAAACATAATAACACTGTGGAGAAACAACCTACGTGGCACTCACCGTTGTATTAGACATGCTCAGACCCTCATACTGTAAGTGGAGAAGCAACTCACTCACTGAACACACAGTGGACAATCCCTGCCCCATCATATAAACACACTCACATGGATAGCTCCTAGAAACCATCGCCAAGAGTAGTTCATACTACAATGGTCTCCCGAATGCAAGGTTAGACAAATATACAACTTAATAGGCTAAGATATCCCATACTAGCTCAAAGATTTGGCTTTCTTGCAACATTTTATAGTGGAGAGATTTCTTCTCTTCTAGAAGTGGTCTGATGAGAGGGCTAAAAAAGTTGTAGTGTGCAAGCGTACAGCCGGTCTCCACATCCCTCGCAAACTCCCTGGCCTTAATTCCGAACCATTCAAATCTTCGAACATTGGAGCAGCTCAAAAGATCACTCTTGTTCATGCCAAGGAAAGCCGAGGCGTACGATTTCACAGCATGGGCAAACCGCTTGGGAAAAGAGGAGGATTGCGTTACCCTTCTTTGCTCTTCTTCATCAGCTTCCAAAACCCGCCTTTTACATCGCTCTACGACTTCACCACACTCCTCAAAGGCGCGCTTGAGCATGCGGCTCCGACAAAACAAGGAGACGTCTTTGATGGGCATCTTTGAAGATATCTCCACTGCGAATCCCAGCTCCGTGTGCGCCATAGCCAGCCTCTCCAAGTTGTGCCTCTCGGACGCCTTCTCCTCCCGGTTGTTGGACAGGGAGGACAAGGCCCAGCTCACGGTCTCCTGGGCAGCGGCTGATCCTAACATTTCGGCCGCCATGAGATACTTCGATCCACGCTGAAACAGGTACATACAAGTATAGAGCAAAATCGATTTAGTTTTAAGTATAACATGAAGTAGAGAGAGAGAGGGAGAATCTGAGTGAGATATTAGCTACACTCACCTTATCCTAATTGATTGATTGCTTCCGAAATCAAGCTCGAGTAGAAAACGGAGCCGAGAGCTTGCAACAAAGCTCGAGTAGAAAAGCACAGCAGAGATCCTTGTGAAATGCAATATTGCGGCTCTAGAGGGCGAGAACAATTAAACAATGTGGGATACCGCGTGGGAGAAGCTTCTCATGTCATGTGTGGGAAACAGCGAGGAAGGCAGTGGTGGTGGTCAGCAGCCGACGCTGATATCTGTGTTGTCAGTATGACCAATCGCGGTGGTTACCGCGTAAACCAGCCGGGGTTGGTTACCGACAGTTCGGTTTAAATAAATTTTATTAAAATTTAAATTTTTTTAAAAAATTTTAAAAAATTCTAGTAGATAGTACTTAAATTATGGATTACTATGGTGAAGAAAATTTATGAAAATAATGGAGCTTACTTTATATTTTGGAGCTCCATCAAAATTAAAAAATAAAAGATGGGTTAAAATATAATTTCTACTTTATTTAAGTGTAAAAAAGATACTAAGGATTATGCAAAAAAAATTATGCAATATTACATTGTTTTTTAGAGATATCCATAAATTTTTCCTGAATTTTCTATAACTTTTTAGAATTTTTAATATGTTTTACAATTTTTTTTAGCTTCAACGTACTATGTTTACCGTGGCTTACCGTACGGCAGTAACCGCTAGGTAACCGTGAGATTTAAAAATTTTGAATTCAAATTTTTAAAGATGAAATTCGTACGATTTTATATGGTTACTGCGGTTACCGTTGTGCCATGGAGAGACAGTAAACCCACCCCAAACGGTATGGTGAGCACTAGTCTTCACAATATATGACTTCTCATCCACACAATCAGGCCGGTTTAGTTAGAGACCAAAATTTTATCTTATCAAAATTTGGTCATATTAATACTGTTTTTCAAACATTTATTTTAGTGTCAAGTCTTGGCAATATTTTTGACTAAAAGCCAAATAAGGCTCCTATCAAACTTTGGTTTAGCTTATTTTGGCCTTGAACCAATCATAACTTTACCTTATCTAATATTGGTTATGATAAATTTTAATATAGATATATTTTAATAAGATCAATTTTGACCATAAACTAAACCAGTCCATCAGATCAAAGGAGGCATAGTAAGCACGTGTTGGTTTCCAAAACCTCTGAGTAATAAATAATTCGTCAGCTCGGTTCGACAGATCAAGCAGTCCATTATTGCCTTTGGTACCACCATCTCCTCCATTTTGTGCAGGCTAGCATCTGTACACGCTTGCTAATTTCCTCTGATTACCTCACTACTTTGGACTATCAGGACCTTCCACTTCTCTCCCTCGAGAATTACATTTCCGCTTTTCTCGAAAAGATATATAGAAGCAAATCCCACAGGCAAAGGAAACAAATCACTCCCTCCGGCTAAAATAAAGAAATTTTAATAACCTTGCTACGTTGCAAAATCTTAGATTTCTGGCAAATTAAAGCACATACCTTTTTATTGGATTGTGACCATCCAAAAGTGGTGACCAGATTGCTCGTTATCCTAGACTCGAAAGCCGTAGCACGGTACTCGAAAGTCGTAGCATAAGCCGTTTTTACACAGAAAGACGCCTTGTTCTGGTAAACAGATCATAATTACGGGGTACCTAAGAGCATACCGATGGAACAAAAGATATGAATGGTTAATATAATATAGTCATAAATATTAGGTTGTAACTTGATTATGAGCGAATTTATTGATGTTGCACTGTAAGGACACTACAAATACTATACTGTCAGGGACTTCAACGCACGTTACTATGATATCTAGATAGGTGAAATTCATATACGCATAATAGCCATCTACCCTCACATGTATATGAATGTGTTCAAATGCCTTTCAGTAGAAACACTTGCATTGTCAAGAATAGAATATAGGAGATATTCGTCTGAATAGCTTACCGGTCCACAATTGTGATATACTCATCAACTACTCGATGGTGACAAATAGGAAACTACATACCAAAGAGGACTCGATCTATGGGCGCTATTCAACGATTATCTCATCTATTCCAAACCCTTACTAATATATAGCTAGTTTCCAGAAAAAGAGTAACTGTATACTTTCATCATCAAGCCCATGAAATCAACAATAAAACATAAAGGTAAAACAACTAAATAATTACATAAGCATGTACCAATAGGCTAAATAATTAAAAGTTCATCGGAAGCATATCGACCCATACCATAGGCAAACCGACTAGGGATAGGCCCCTAATAGAAACGTCCTGAAGAAGCAACGGATCCCGTATTACTCAACCTACAACAAAGCTAAACAACAATAATATAAGCAAGAGTTAGTATATTACCAAAAATGTATTGTCAAGGCCAATCCTAACACTACATGCAAGATCTAAGTCAAGAAAGGCTATTTATAGTTTTATTTTTACATAAAGCCAATTTTAATTCACAATCATTTACAACAATATTTAATAAAATAGTAGAAACATGTGCAGTAAGTGAAGAAAGTGATCAGCATAATATCAACATACTTGCTGCCCTCCCCGGCAACAAGTCATTATAATCATCAAAAATCACCAATTCATATCCTAATTTCATAAACACATTTGTAAAACATAAATCTATACTTATGACACATCACAATGTCGCTCATGACTGTAAACACGGCTAATCGATTACTTTTGACTCTGCATAATTTATACAGCTTTACCTATATGATATGAACACTCTAGTTTATCTCGTGTTGCGCGATACACTATCACACTCTACACGTTGAGTGCGGTCTAGAGATCATAACAAAGTCGTTACATTGTTTATTTGCCTAACCTTGCATGAGCACGATGAGCGAGAATTCACACTAAGTCCAGGTCCTTAATGTCATCACGGTGGTTAGCCAAACACTATAACGCTGTGGAGAAATAACCCACGTGGCAGTCACCGTTATATTAGACATGCTCAGATCCTCATGTTGTAAGTGTAGAGGCAACCCACTCACAGAACACACACTGGGCAATCCCTGCCCCATCATATAAACACACTCACATGGATAGCTCTTATAAATCATCGCCAAGAGTAGTTCATACTACAATGGTCTCCCGAATACAAGGTTAGATAAATATACAACTTAATAGGCTAAGATTATCCTATACTAGCACATGTGGATGTACGGTAACAATAGTGGGTAAATAGAGGGTGATATAGAATTCAGTGCTTAATCGACTCAGACGAACACTCCCCCTATCGACGTGCAACTATAATCATATGCACGTCACTTGCTGCCCAAGTCTAAAATCACATTTTCCACCATTTTAGTTCACAAATAGACATAGAAACCACCTTTGTTCAGAAGTTATGAAATTCTCACCAACAAATAATATATTTTATTCTCCAAAACATAGGATTCAATTTGTTCAAAAGAGGGGGAGAACACTTGCATTACTCTTGGATACCTAGAGCAATAATTACTCCACGTCTTCACCGACTTCGAATTTATTCTCTAGAAAGAAATTTAACGTATGATCAAATAAATAATAAATAATACAAAAAATCCAAAATGCACTAATATGCATGAGATTTATGGAATGATTAGGTACTGACCTGAAGTGAATTTAGGTGAAAGAAATTCTATTTTATCACTTTGCATTTGCAAGTTATGAATTTTATAATCCCTGTGCTAGAATACGCTATTTATTCTTTAGGCAAATTTTAAGAATACTCTTGAGAGGTAGTTTTGTCAAATTCTTCTTTGTAGTATTAAAATGTTATATTTTCAAAGAAGTGTGGTGAAATAAGTTTTAATTTAGCATTTGGAATTTGAGAGATATTGCATTTAGAACTTTTATACGTGAATACGTCTAAATACAAAATTATATTAAATGTCGAAATTACTCCAAATTACTCTCGTCATCAGTCATCATCATCGACAACAAATCTGGAGTTCTTAAGATTATCACCTACGTACCCTATCAAATTTTTTATACAGTGTTTGTTGTTATCTGTGACACAAAGTGCCTTAGTTCCCAGCGATTTACAAGCCTAATCGCTTAATGAACGCGAAACTACCCTCTAATCGCATTGAAGAAAACCAAAGTGGAAGCTAATACGAGCTCATTCAACTCAAACTGCCACGTTTTTTATCAACTTATTCACTGAATTACTGAAACATATTATTAACTCTACGCTTTAAAAAATATATTTTCTAAAAGAAAAATTTTCTACTATACTACATAAACCACTTATTTTAAACTATTTATTAATCTTTTTTAAAAAATATTTAATTTATACATAAATTAAATTAATAATCCACAATAATAATTCACTCAACAATTCAAATCGATAATCAAGCGGAAAACGTTTTGTTGGGAGGTAGTTGTTGGGTGTGTTGGATGGGTGAAGTATAGACTTCGTAGTGTGCAGCTCGAGAGGGCGGTAGACTGTGGCAGGGAAAGCCGCCTTCATCTTCGCCAGCCTTTGCCACCGCGGCTTCTCCGGCTGGCGGCGGATTGCCTCGCCTCGCCACACCCCGCCTGAATTTTTTTTATTTTTATATTTTTTTAAAAAATATTTACAAAAGTATATTTTTTTGAAATTTTACAAAAATATACTCCCAACGCTTTTAGGAGGGTGTTTTTTAAAAAATATCCTTCCAAGGACGTTTTAAATGATGTGGCAAACAGACGTCAGAGAGTGTTTTTTAAAAAATGTCCTCTCAAAGGCGTTTTGAATGACGTGGCAGATGGCCATCGGCCAGTTGCAATTTTGCAGGTGGCACCAAGGGGGCTGCCTGCAAAATGCCTGACCCGCGGGGCCGTCACTTTTACGGGCGGCTCCTTTGCCGCCCTCTAGAAGGAGGCTTTTTACTGGCCAGGAGGCCACCTGCGGTTGGCCATTTTACAGGAGGCCCCCTAGCCGCCCACTGGTAGGGCATTTCCGGCCAGGGGGCTGCCTACAAAATGGCCAGCCCCGCGTCGATCGGCCATTTTACAGGCGGCCCTCTTGCCGCCATCTGAAAGGGCGGTTTTTGCCCGTCCAGAGGGCTGCCTACATAAATGGTGGCTGAGGCAGAGTGCCGCCTGCAAAAGGAAAAAACGCCCCTCACTAGGGCGATTTTTTGGTGGCTCGGTATAAAACCCCCTCTGAGCCTCCAAAAAATTCATGAATTTCTCAAAAATACCGAAAAAAGAAGAAAGAGCTGAGAGGTAAGGCGAAGGAAAGCGGCGAAGCCCTGCTGGTTTGCGGATTTGTGTGTAAGTAAAATTTTGCGGATGCGTTCGGTATGTTTAGTCGTCAACAACCTCCGATCGGCGCACCTCCGCCGATGTGTTGGTGCGGAGATGATTTAAAGTTATAATAAGTGAGAAGGATCACACATATCAGCAAAGGTATTGAATATGTACTAATTACGCATACTCCCCGGAGATATTGCATTTAGAACGTTTATACGTGAATACGTCTAAATACGAAATTATATTAAATGTCCAAATTACTCTAAAGTGTGTAGAACCTATGCTGTGAGTTGGTAATGATTCTAGATGAATTTTAGTGAAGGAATTCCTACTTTATCAACTTTTATTTAAGAGAGATGATTTTTATAAGTTCTAGCCTTGTATATAGTATCTATACGTATATTTTGGTATACCTATGTTTTGGGATTAGGTTTTATAATCTTACATGTTTAAAGAGGAATGTCTCGTGAACTTACTGTCATTTGGTGTAATTCATTTGGAGTTAAAATAAAGTTTCTATGATTTTTAGAAAGTCTTGTACCTTTTATACCCTATATAAAATATTTATCTATCGCATAAATCCTAAAAGTGTTTTATGTACTAATTTCAGTTAATCCTTTGTTTATAGAATTAAGGAGCAAAATATTATGAAACTAACAAAATTGGATTCATCTCATTTGGAACTAATATGAATTACCTATGAATTTTAGAAGCTACTACATATTTTATATACTAATTAAAGTATTTATTGGTTAACTAACTTATAAAAGTGTCTTTTGTATAAGTTTTGCCAAATTTTAATTTACATCAATAAAGTGAAAGATTGTTTTGATTTCATTAAATCTTGATTTACCAAAATTGAAGCTAAGTTGCACTAGTTATAGATTTTAAAAGTGCATTAGTTATACTCATGGGCGACACCTAGCCGGCTGGGGAGAAGCCTCCCAAGATCCAAATCCCTAAGTGCTCTTCTCAAGAACCCTAGCTCCTTAGCTCTCAAGATCCAAATCCCACCCAAACTCTCAAGATTTGCACAAGAATCAAGGTGGAGGGGAGTTAGAGAAGCCTAGAAACCCTAAGGAGAAAGGTCTGAAAGGTGTGACAGCCAACCCCTCAATTTGGGAGAAATGCTTACATTGTGGAACAAGATTTGAATCATAAAAATACTGATATTTTAGAACAAAGAGAGTACGAGAGAATACATTGAAGTAGAAGAGATCATGTTACATGGCCCAAACAGTCAAACACCCGGTGAGTAATGTAGCCCACTAGTTCATCACTAACTGATAGGAACAGATAAATTGAAGAAATGAACAACAGCTAGCTAGCAGATAGGGATGGACGTGAGTAGGCCATGCATAATACGTGGCCGGCTTCACTTCAACTTAAATGAACTAAGTTGAACTAGAGCCAGCCACAGATTATCCGTTGACCGACCTACGCCTATCCCTACTAGGAGATATCAACCATGTACATTTGCATAGATCATACATGAAATTAATTAACGGACTAGTCAACACTAACAAGGGCGTTTTGGCTAAACCTAAACACACTAGTTCATACAATATTTTCTAATTTGGAAGGAACGGCTAGCTTGACTAAGCATATATATAAACTGTCAACCCCTACCAAAATTTGTACGAGTGATGTCTTCTCTTTGATACTCTCCTGGCCCTGGATCTGCTATTGGTATTGGTTTTCGATCTCCGGATGCGCAGCTTCGTCAGACAAACGTATTCATAACCATGCACTGAATGAAAAGACAATGAATAAAACCCTAGGTCGGGTTGATGGATGAAGCAGGGGTGGATCCAAGGGGTAGGCTTCATCAGGCTCTAGCCTACCCTCCGATTTTTACAAAAAATTTTCAAGTATATATGATATCTAAGTTGTAGATGGATGGAGAAGGAAGAACAGGCATAGGAGTCGTCGAGAGCTCCAGGAAGAAGAAGGACAGGGCCTAGGGGTTGCAGCGATTGTGATTGGGCCATTGGGGGATTAAGTGATTAAGGCCTATTTGGAAAATTTGTCACTCAGGCCCATTAACATATTGACTCATTTAGGGTTGGAGACTTGAGTGGACCAGGACCAACGTTGGTCTCGGCTAGGGTTCAGGCAGCGGTGCAGGCACGCAGCGCGTGTGCGTTTGTGGTGGCAGCGGCGATGCGGCGCAGCGGCTGGCGGCGGCGGCAAGCAGTGAGGTTGCGAGGGGTGCTAGGCGCCGGGACGGCGTGGCGCAGCTACGGCAAGCTACGAGGTCACAACTCGCGACTTGCAAGGGGCGTTGCGGCATTGGCAGGCACCAACCCGCAAGGCAAGGAGCAGCCGAGCAGGGCTGCAGGCTACTGGGGGACGTTGGCGCTTCTCCCTGCAGCCCGAGTGCTCGTCTTCTTGACTTCTTCCTAGTTCCAAGTTCCAACAGGCAACAGTGAGTCAGTGACATTCTTTCAATCTTTCTAATTCTAGACTTCTAGTCTCTACTCTCTAATATATTTGTCTATTGAGGGGATTTATAATTTATAAAATTTATTGGTAGATCTGCTAATTGCAATGGAGAAGAAAACAATATTGCTTAATTACTATACTAGAAGTTCAAGTGACACACCTCAAATTGATGAGAGCACAAATAGACCAAAGAGGCATTGAGTAGAATTTGATCTTAATGAAATTTTTGCCGATCCAGCAAAACGAATACAAATAGATGATTATGCTCCTGAAATTAGAGATCAAGTGAGGAGGGCATATTTGTTGAATGGTCCTAATAGAGCACATGGGCATAATTTTCCAAAGACATTAGATGGTAAGATTTAGAGATCCTTTCAACGGAATTGGTTCGATAAATTTGATTGGTTGGAATATAGTGTGGAAAAGGATGTTGTATTTTGTTTCTATTGTTTTCTTTTCAAGAAAACAGCACAAGCCAACACATTTGGAAATGATGTATTTTCCAAAGAAGGATTCAGTCGTTGGAAAATAGCTTTGGATAGTTTTAATAATCATGCTAGTGGTCCAAATAGTTTTCACAACATTGCAAGGGGTCAATGTGTTGACTTCAAGAACTAACGAGCAAGTGTTTCTAAAAAAAATTGCTACTTACTCTAAGGAGTATGAAATTTCATACAAAATACATTTGACTGTTTCTTTAGATTGTGTAAGATATCTCATATCACAAGGGGAAGCCTTTCGTGGACACGATGAATCATCTACTTCCATAAATAAGGAAAATTTCAGGGAAATATTGGATTGGTATAAAGATAAGAAGGATGATGTAAAGGAGACATTTGACAAAGGTGCTAGGAATGCACTTATGATTTGTCCAGAGATTTAAAAAGACCTTGCAAAATGGTGTGCACAAGCAGTGACGAATGTGATTAAGGGTGAGATTGGGGATAATAATTTTTCGGTTCTTATTGATGAGGCTAAAGATTCATCAATAAAAGAGCAGATGGCAATAATTGTGAGGTTAGTTGTAAATCTAGTGTTTTATTTGTACCATTTATCCATTATTTCATTGTTCTACTATTCTAACCTTCTAATTCCTCATTCTCTTGGCTGCAGATTCGTGGATGATCATGGAAATGTCATGAAAATGCTTCTTGCAATTAAGCATATATCAGATTGTACATCTTTTGTATTGAAGGAGTATTTGGTTCAGGTACTTTCCCTCTATGGTTTACCTATTTCTAGGCTACGTGGGCAGAGATATGATGAAGCTTCAAATATGAGAGGTGAATTTAATGGCCTGCAGAAACTAATTAGGGATGAGAGTCTATATGCTTTCTATGTTCATGGCTCTGCTCATCAATTGCAATTGGTTGTTGTCACTATTACCTAAAGTAATACATCTATTGCTGAATTTTTCAACTATATTCCCATGATTGTGACTCAAGTTTGCGTATCTTTCTTGAAAGATGCATTACTTGCTAAACATCAAGATGTGTTGTTAAACAAGTTAGAGAAGGGAA
The DNA here is from genome assembly GCA_003991445.1 of Oryza meyeriana var. granulata. Lineage (NCBI taxonomy): Eukaryota > Viridiplantae > Streptophyta > Magnoliopsida > Poales > Poaceae > Oryza > Oryza meyeriana. The sequence goes on along the minus strand of RYFJ01000854.1, from coordinate 355,346 downwards.
AGATTTCAGCTGGGACAGGATTTCATCAAGAATCATCCATAGTTAGACCTGGAGATACTCGATGGGGATTATATCTAAAAACTTTGCTTCGTATATACCAAATGTGGGAGGCAGTGGTGGATATTCTAGTAATTGTAAGTGGAGATGCTCGTGAGCACTCCAGTCATGGTGGAGCTGCAGGTTTGGTAAAGAAAATAGAGTGCTTTGAATTTGTATTCATCATACATTTCTTAATATCCTTATTAAGGATCACAAATGAGCTATCAAAATCTTTGCAAAGAAAAGTTCAAGATATTATTGAAGCTATGGGTTTGATCTTGAATGTGAAAAAGCGCTTGCAAAATATGAGGGACAATGGATGGGATCCATTGTTCGAGCAAGTCAAAAGCTTTTGTAAAGCATACGAGATTGATGTGCCAAACATGGATGATCTCATTGGAGCTATGGGTCAATTGGTTCGGAGGAAACACAAAGTGACTCAATATCATTATTACAAAGTTAACATTTTCAATGTCGCTATTAGCGCAACTTTGCATGAAATAAATCATCGCTTCATTGAAGTCTCCTCCGAGTTAGTAGTATTTATGTCTTGCCTTGATCCAATAAACTTCTTCTCTAAGTTTGATGTTAACAAGCTTGTTCGACTTGCTGAGATTTATGCTGAAGATTTTACAATAGTTGACCGGTTATTGCTAAGAAGTCAGCTATAAACCTTTATTCTCAATGTTAGGAGAAGTGAGCGATTTAATGAATGTCATGATATTTCAAGTCTTGCTCAGCTAATGGTTAAAACCAGAAAACATAGAACCTTCCCATTAGTGTATCGTCTCATTAAGCTGGTATTGATTCTCCCTGTTGCAACATCATCTATTAAGCGCATATTTTCAGCAATGAATATTATCAAGATAGATTTGCGCAATAAGATATCAGATGATTGGCTTAATGATTTGATGGTATGCTACACTGAGCGAGAGATATTCAGAAGTATTGATAATGATGCAATCATGAAGCGTTTTCAAGCCTTGAAAACCCATAAAGTATCCTTGTCTTGTGAATGAATCGTTTCGACTTAGTGATATGTTGTTTCTTTTTGTTAATACTTATTTACTCCTACCATTCATTTGTTACTAATTTTGCTAATTTATATGTACAGGTGGATGCTCAGTGCTCACTTCACTCTTTGCTAAGGTCTAAAAGAATTCTCTTTTTACTGCCTAAGACACCTAGACAAGGTACTTCTCTCTTATGTATAATTTTCTAATTGATGATGTATATATTGATTTTGGCTTAGATTTAGACGTAGACTTCAAACTTATTCTTCATTTTTATCCTGATTCGCCACTGGGATGAAGCAATCCATTACCTTGGGCACTAGCACTGCCATCTCCTGCATTTCATGCAGGCTTGCGTACGTACTCTTGTTAGTTGTTCCTGGACTATTATAACTTTCTCAATTGGCTTCAGGGTGTGAAAAATGAGGAGAAATATTGATTACCATCTTTAGAGTAGACCAATCCCTCGTGATATCGTTTTGAGTTATACAAGTAACTGTACTCAACAGCCGAATTGTAGCTGCTGCAACGCACGTAGATAACTTGCTTCGGAATATCATATGGCAAATTGTATGAGGTGGTGTTGTTAGCACAAGGCCTGTGCCTCTTTTCTCTGCAGCACAATGGATCAGGACGAGCAACTCTAGCTCGAAAGGTGAGAAAGCTGCGGGAGTTGTCAACGGCCTGGAGTGCTAGCAGTGGTTGTTCAAGGTCCTGAGGATGTGAGTGTTGAAGAGCGACAAGTTGACCAATTGCATCTTTAGCCAAAGACATAACAGGAGGTCTAAGTAACTGCAAGCAATTGATGGTAATCCTAACCAGTGGCGGTTCTAGAGGGTGGTTCGGGTGGGCCGTTGTTGACGCCGAAAACCGCCGGGATCCGTTCGGCGTCCTGGGTGACACGCGAAGGCCTGGGAGATCTGCTTAGCTCCAGTGCAGGTCCTAAATGGTTGAGGTTCGCAGACGTGTCAGTCAATTTGACCCAGCAATTGACAAGGAGAAAATATTAGCTCAGGGATTCAATAGGCCGATAAGTATCCTTGAGCCGATTGCCAAAAGAACACTTGAGCATCGGCCATAAGCCGATGATAAAACCGTGTCCGGGCCACAGCTGTCCGCGCCCGGATCTCGTGCCCGTGCCCGGGTCCTCGTGCCCAGGTCCTCGCTCCCGGGTCCTTGCTTGTGCTCGTGCCCGGGTCAGCAGCAATTGCACATCGGCTATCGGCCGATACGGACTGATGTAGGCTCCTTGTAGCCGATAGCCGATGGCACCTGTGTATCGGCTAGGAAACCGATAACGCTATAAGCAAATAGATAAGCTATTAGTATAACATGTGCATCGGCTTGAAGCCGATGATAAAATAAATAGGCAGAATAGTAAGCTAGCCGACTGCCAAAGAAACACATGTGCATCGGCTAGAAAACCGATGATAATATAGATGACCAAAACAGTAAAGATAATACAGTCGGCTTTATAAAAAGATAACCTATCGGCTAAGCACTTCGATAGAACGTTGCATATACACCGATCGGCTCGACAAGGATAAATCTATTATTATCAATCTAGTAGTTCAGACCTAACTGATGCAGCATAGATTGATAATAATAAAGGAACCTCAACGAGACGATAGATCTAATGCAACTATTATGTGATAAGATAACTTATCGGCTATACATTCCGATAAGACGCTTGCGCAAAAACCATCAACCTAGCAAGAACGATTTATCGCTGGCAGTTCAGTAGGTCGGACCTAACCGATGCAGCACGAACTGATGATAAATCGCCCCCAGTAAGCTGATAAGATCTACGCACGCGTGATGTGGTATACCTGATCGGCCTAAGAGGTCGGACCGAACCGATGCAGCCGTAGACAGGGCAGATACACCTGGGTAAGGGGTGACGAGCCTTACCCTCTCGCAGGAGTTCGGACCTAACCGATGCAGCCCCGCTCGAGAAGCAAGAACCCGTCGAAAGGGTGGCGATGCGCCGAATTTGATTGATCGTTGTTGATAATCTACAAGGTCCCCGGGCATACGTATATATACCCCGAGTTACAGGAGTCCTTATAGGACACGGTACATGATTTTCTATCTATAAAAGGAAAACTAACAAGCCCCGATCAGATAAGAGATCAGGTTTCCTAGAAAATATTAAAACTACCTAATTTACAGATAAGGTAATTAACCGCCATAGCGTGGTCTTCGCGATCCTTTTCCATATTCGGCCTCTTCCAGATAAATCTTCATTAGCTAAACATAGTCTTTTCCTTAACCGAACATGATAGAAATCCATGCCAAATTTTGGCGTTAACAGCCGTGGACCACCCTAGAATTTGGCCCAGAAGTATCCCACCCCAAAAAATCGGCCCAATAACTCAACAACAATACTGTAGTTTTGAAAGGAAGGGGAGCAGGAGAGAAGCACAAATAGATCGGGAGACAGCCGCACTACCCTTGCCCGCAGGTTGCCGCGCCGCGCCGCCCGTGCCTGCCCGTCGCCACCGGTCGCCTGTCGTCGGGCCTGTCGCTGCGCCGCGCCGCCGCCCGGGCAGGTCGCTGCGCCGCCGCCTCCCACCCGTCGCCCGCCTATCGCCGCGCCGCCGCCCGTGCCCGCCTGTCGCCGTGCCGCGCCGCCCGTGCCTGCCAGTCGCCGCGCCGTCGCCTCCCGCCCGTGCCGGCCGGTCGCCGCGTTGCCGCCTCCGGCCCGTCGCCTCTGGATCCCCTCGGGCGGCGGCCTCCATCTGTGTCTGTTACCTGTACTGTACTGCAGGACATATATATATAAATATAAAGAGAGCTGTACTGCAGTGTATATATATATATATATATATATATATATATATATATATATAAACAGAGAGAACGAAAGAGTAGAAATAAAGTAGGTATGTAGCTTTTAATCGGTCATTAATTATTGGCAAAATTAACTTCCTGTCTTTAGTGAGATTGTAGTGCGAATTTGTTTCTTTGTCTCTTTAATTTGTGGTGCAAATTATAATGAGATATGAAAAGAAATTGTCTCTTTAATTTACGATGCTATGAGATAGTATCGCTATATTTATATCGTATTTTAACTTAATTTTATATATGTATATTAAGTTTTTTATGTTATAGAAGTTTGGCATGTCAAGAAGGACCACCCAACACTGATCCTAACTATGTCGGTGCTCTCTGAGAGTCGTAGTATCAGTAATAGATAAAAATTTTTCAGTGGCATTTTACTATCCACCTTATTTAACTGTATCAATGCCTCTACGCCACGCCCTTCAAGAGATACAGGTACTATTGTAATACCAAGGGTTCTTCTGCTTCCTTGCAACGACAACATGTCATACTTGATATGTTTCCCTTTGAGAAGTGGTTTAATGAGAGGGCTAAAAAAGTTATAGTGCCAAAGTGTACGGCCAGTCTCCACATCGCTCGCAAACTTACCAGCCTTATCTGCAAACCACTCAAATCTGTGAACATGGGAGCAACTCAAAACATATTGCCTGTTCATGCCAAGGAAAGACAAGACGTATGATTTCATGGCTTTCACCTTGGGGAAAGAGGAGTGTGTTACCCCTTGCTCTTCGTCAACTTCCAAGATCCGCAGCTTGCATTTCTCCACGACTTCACTACACTCCTCGTAGGCGCGCTTGAACATCCTCCTCTGACGAAGAAAGGAAACATCTGTGATGGGCAGCTTTGCAGATCTCTCTAGCGCGTGCTCCAATTGAGCGTGTGCCATCTCCAACTTCTCCAAGTTGTGCCTCTCGGACGCTTTCTCCTCCCAGTTGCTGGACAAGTAGGAGACGGCTCCGCCCACAGCCTCCTGGACAACGACAGAGGCCACCATTTCCGCCATGAGGACTGTCGCTACAGAGAAAGCAAGGGAAAAAAAAAGGCGATTTAGACACAAGACCTAAAAATAGAGTGATTATATTACAAAGAGAGACATAGTAGGTACCACAATTAAGTAAAGAAAGGAAGAAAGATATCGTGGTTCAATCGTGAAAGGTCTAAATTATAATAATAGAGATTGATTGATATAGTTGTATATAAAATACAGTCATATATATATATATATAGAAATAGAAAGTAAGAGTTGTATATCATATTCGATTCTAATTTTAAAATCCATTATATATAAATTACAATTGAATCTACGGAAACATAAGTTAAGAGTAGTTATTATCAAACCCGATCCTACTTTTGAAATCTAGCTCTGCTCAAAATTGCGTAGGGAAATACGCTAATTTATATTACATATATGTGAATTTTGTTTTAAAGAAGTTAAGGACAAAACGATTTAATTTATAATACTTCAAATTTTAAAAAAATAAAAGAAAAATAGTATCTAAATCCGGAATTGATAATTACTCCCTCTGTTTTATGTTGTAAGACGTTTTGACTTTTTTTTATGTTAAATTTCTTCAAGTTTAACCAAGTTTATAAAAAAAAAGTAAACTAACATCTACAACACAAAATTAGTTTCATTAGAACCATAATTGAATATATTTTTGTAGTATACTTGTTTTGTTTTGAAAATATTGGTACATAAGTCAAAACATCTTATAGTCTAAAACGGAGAGACTAACTATGATGCTTTACAAATCTTGGACTCAGTTTTGTAGTGTCCTATTAATTTAATTACGAAATTCAAATTATAATTAGTAAATTGTAGTTGTCGTCTATTCTTCTTGTGATCTAAGCCGTTATAGTTCACTCCCACTAGATGGATGGCTAGAGCTAGCGAGGTAACTGAGAAAGGGGAAAACATTACTAGATATATAATGGCAGTAATCTATCCACTGTTTTTCCTATTAGGATAATTTTTCTGGAGTGCCAAAATCCTCACCTTTGCCTTTTTTTCTGAAGAACCGAGATACCAGCCGTTGATTCCAGCTTTATGAGGAGATTTGGAAGCTAGTCAGGTCACATGCAGAGAAGAGGCTTGGTGGTGTTATTGATCTGTACTGATCGACCTGAATGAGCAATGTAGGAGTATGCATGCAGCTGTCTCACAAATGAACTGGCTATATATGCAGAAGAAGTAGAGCAGATTGAGCTTATTTTAAACTGAACATGCGAAATACACAGAAAGAGGCATGCAAAGTTCCCACGAAGTAGGAGGAAAGGTCCTAATTAAGATGTCACATTCATCTTCAAAAACAGTGGGAAGTTGCAAATGGGAGTAAATTTTACATGGTATGGGAATTGTCTAATCTGATCGTTCAGCCACTTAAGCGCGTCATTTAGCCAAGCATTCTGCAATCAACTATGCCATTTCGTTTCCAAGATAGGAGTAAACAATACTTGATTGAATCATAATCTCCCAAAAAGAAAATCAATCCTTATCATGCTCTTCTGGGGGACGCTCTCGTCATCAGTCATCATCATCGACAACAAATCTGGAGTTCTTAAGATTATCACCTACGTACCCTACCAAATTTTTTATACAGTGTTTGTTGTTATCTAATAATGTTGTGATCATGTGACACAAAGTGCCTTAGTTCCCAGCGATTTACAAGCCTAATCGCTTAATTAACGCGAAACTACCCTCTAATCGCATTGAAGAAAACCAAAGTGGAAGCTAATACGAGCTCATTCAACTCAAACTGCCGTGTTTTTTTCATCTTATTCACTGGATTACTGAAACATATTATTTACTTTACGCTTTAAAAAATATATTTTCTAAAAGAAAAATTTTCTACTATACTACATAAACTACTTATTTTAAACTATTTATTAATTTTTAAAAAATATTTAATTTATACATAAATTAAATTGATAATCCACAATAATAATTCACTCAACAATTCAAATCGATAATCAAGCGGAAAATGTTTTATTGAGAGGTAGTTGTTGGGTGTGTTGGATGGGTGAAGTATGGACTTCGTAGTGTGTAGCTCAAGAGGGCGGTAGACTGTGGCAGGGAAAGCCGCCTTCATCTTCGTCAGCCTTTGCTACCACGGCTTCTCCGGCTGGTGGCGGGCTGCCTCGCCTCATCGCACCCGTACATCGTCCGTCGTCTGAATTTTTTTTATTTTTATATTTTTTAAAAAATATTTATAAAAGTATAGGTTTTTTTTCAAAATTTTACAAAAATATACTCCAACGCCCTTTGGGAGGGTGTTTTTTAACGTCCTCCCAGAAAAGTTTTAAATGACATGACAGACGGCACCAAGGAGGCCACCTGCAAAATGACCGACCCACGAGGCCACCGCTTTTACAGACAGCCCCCTTGCCGTCCTTCTAGAGGACGGTTTTATACTGGCCAGGGGACTGCTTACAAAATGGCCGGCTCCGTGGTCGACCATTTTACAGGAGACCCCCTAGCCGCCCATTGGTACGGGGGTTTCTTCCTGGCCAGGAGGCCGCCTGCAAAATGGCCGGCCTCGCAGCGATCGACCATTTTGCAAGCAACCCCCTTGCAGCCCTCTAGGAGGGCGGTTTTTGCCCGTCTAGGGGACTGCCTGCATAAATGACGGCTGCCTGGCAGTTGAGGTAGGGTGCCGCCTGCAAAAGGAAAAAACGCCCCTCACTAGGGCGATTTTTTGGTGGCTCGGTATAAAACCCCCTCCGAGCCTCCGAAAAATTCATGAATTTCTCAAAAATACCGAAAAAAGAAGAAAGAGCTGAGAAGTGAGGCGAAGGAAAGCGGCGAAGCCCTGCTGGTTTGCGGATTTGTGTGCAAGTAAAATTTTGTCCCTTTGCAATTTTCATCTTTATTCATCAAGTGATATAGTATGTGTAATATTGTACTAGTTATTTCATGGGCAAGACAATGTTAGGTATGGTCCACAGTGTGTAGATCTATCGTAGTTGAGCTTAACGGCTAAGAGCATTGATAGGCCAGGTGAAAGAAATTAGGTTTATTTTTGCTAGATGAGTAACCCTAGCTCGAGAAATGCTAGGGAGATGGAAATGTGGACGATCATATTTCATTTTTTGTAGTCATGTGTAGTATACCTTAGGTATGTATTTGTATAGGGTATATTTGGCCTAGCGAGTTATAACTTGTGTTTATTTGGTTATAATGTTTGTTGCTATGGATACGTTCGGTATGTTCAATCGTCAACAACCTCCAATCGGCGCGCCTCCGCCGATGTGTTGGTGCGAAGATGATTTGAAGTTGCAATAAGTGAGAAGAATCACACATACCGGCAAAGGTATTGAATGTGTGTTAATTACGCGTACTCCCCAGAGAAGCCCAAGCAGCAAGGAAAGAAAGGGAAGTCGAAGAAGCCGGTGGAGGTAACACGAATTCTCTTGTAGCATGAAATATTTTAACATTTAAGCTAACAGATTTGCATATATGAAGATAACAAAGCTTCCTCCACCTCTGTGCGATTTTATGCAGTGGATAGATATAGAGATCCGTCCAAAGGACGTAGAGTTTCTTCCCAGGTCACAGAAATGGTACAGGGAGTGCCTCGAATATCTTTGGGCAACAAAAGCAGAGTAGCAGGTTGAGCGGAAGAGGAAGGAGGAGAAGGAATTTCATCTTAATATGTCTAGCGATTGATCTTGGTTCGTATCTCAGGTTGTTCACAATGTGAGAGTACATCTCTGTTGCAACAAATGTAGATGTCATGTTTCTATGGTATTTCTCGACATCTTGTAAGTGACATGAATGCTCGGTTACGATTGAAACTTACCAATAATCCTTCCATTTTTCCTTGAACGTGTGCACCCGCCATAGACACCATCTTTCACGCACTTCACTTCATACACCGACTTACTTGACTTCACGACCGAGAACTCCCTCTGAAGTGACATCGCCTATTGTTTAATTGCCTCCTTCAAATCCTCTATGTATGCATACTTAGCCTTTTCGATGATCTCGTTCTCCTTGTACTCCCATGTCACATGATGCCGCTCGGAGATAACAAGCTTGGAGAAGTCCTCGTTGGTCCATTCTGCAGGCATTACATTGTCCTCATCGGACGATTCATTATCCTCTGCATGCTCGTTATCAGCATCTTCCTTATCCATTTCCTCAACGATGGTGTCGATTAGCTCTTCCTCGTCTACCGCACCTATTGGTTGCGTATCTTGTTCATTCTCTCCTTCATTTTCCTTCATTGTTTCGGCATCATCTCCTGTCGCACTTGGACCCTTATTATCTTGCACGGCTATTGTAACGGTGTTATCCTTCTCGTACACCGACATAAGTATGTCAAGTGGCCAACCATGTTGGAATGCATTCTTCACGTACCATCTCCAAGTGGCACTGCAATCCATCGGTATCAGTTTCAAAAAAAATCCTTCAACTGCACGATTGACTATAACATACATGGTTATTGCGTTGATTTGGGAGTCGACTCGAAAGCCTCGTATTTGGGGGTCGACTCGGAAGCCTCGCATCAACCAGTTGTATACTGACCCGAAACTTCTCTCAGTTGGCCTATCAATACCCTTAGCCGTTGAATTGAACTCCGATAGATCTACACCCTGTGGACCGTATCTAACATTTCTTTGCCCGTGAAATAACTGAAATACCATCTTATTTGACATCTCTGTTGATGAAAAAATAGAGTTAAACTAGGCACCAACATTCTCATCAAATCTAATACCGTGTAATCGACATTTTATAACTACCATCTTTACAAAAATTACATCACCTAATAGGTTGACTAAATAACTACAGATCTACAAGTGTAATAACTTATTTTCATATAGTATGATACACGTAATTAGTACAATACTATATCAATTCCTGAATACAAATAGAAATTGTAAAGGGACAATAGACTTTACCTGTAGACGAATCTACAAACCGACAAGGCTTCGCCGCTTTCGTTCGCCTTCCCTCTCAACTCTCTCTTCTTTTTCTATTATTTTTAGGAATTTTATGAACTTTTTGGAGACTGGGATGTGGTTTTATACTGAGCCAGCAAAAAATCGTCCTCCCACGAGGCGATTTTTAATACTTTTATAGGTGGCACCCTGTCTCAACGGCTAGGGAGCCGCCATTTATGCACGCAGCCCCCTGACCAGGCAAAAACCGCCCTCCTAGAGGGCGGCAAGGGGGCCGTCTGCAAAATTGGCCGACCGCAGGCCGGCCATTTTGCGGTGGCCCCTTGGCCAGCAAAAAACCGCCCTCTCAGAGAGCGGCAAGGGAGCCGCCCGCAAAAGTGACGGTCCCACGAGCGGCCGACGGTTGTCTGCCATGTCATTCAAAACGCCCTCTGGGAGAAAAACGTCCTCCTAGAAGACGTTGGGAGTATATTTTTGTAAAATTTTGAAATAAAAATATACTTTTATAAATATTTTTTTTAAAAAAATATAAAAATAAAAAAAAATTCACGCCGCCTTCCTCATGGGCTCATGGCTGTTCTGTATTTGTTGCAATTAAACTATCTATGATCCGATTACATCGTTATATTTGTTGCAATTAAATATTTACAACAAGGCCTCGTATGGTTATATTTCCAATAAGATATTTTTTTAGTTACCGTGTTGCAATGGATCTCTTTTTTAATGTTGCACAAGGTGTTATTTGGATGTTTCAATAATTATTCCTGATATTTCATTAGGTCATTTGTAAATATTGTACATGGTGTTCTTTTAGATGTTTAAGCAAGTATTTCTATTGTGTGATGTTTTAATAATTACAACTCGATATTTTATACAGAATATAAAAAATGTTTCAATAAAATCAAGTATTTAAAAATATATTATATGTTTCATGTGAGTTCTTTATGTTTCACTCGTGTAGGACAATGTTTCATGCCATGATTGTCGGTATAGCAGTCAATATTTTTTGAATGTTGCACCTCTCTAAAACATTTGATGAAGTGAGTCAAAAAATTTAACAAGTGATAAAATAATTTTCTGGACATATATATTTCTTCTATCAAATATAATTATGTGGTATCTTGTTGTAAAGATTTAATTATAATGAATATAACGGTGTCATCGGATTATAGATCAGATATGTAATTTAGGAGAAAAAATTATTTAAAGTTTGGTAGAGAAGTTGCTACACGCTGAGTGAGAGAGAGGGCAGGGCTTGCATGTATGCAGCACAGTACGCTGCAGCAAGCGGCAGCAGGCAGAAAGACGGCGTCCGATCTTTAGCGCGAGATCAGACGTCCGAGCAGTAGTTCCCTCTGCAAAACGCGTTCCTAAAAGGGTAACGGCTTATTCTCTTTGTGACCATTTTTAATCTTTTTATATTTTTCTATTACCAAAATTTGGCAAGGTAATTCTCTCTAATCTGATAAATCCAGCCGGCCCGATGAAAAAAATTTGGTAAGGAAACTAAGGGTTTTGTTCACTTCATTGTAAAAAAAAAACTGGTAATACTAAATTTTGATAAGATAAGGTTAGATAGTGTTTAGTTTAAACCTTATCAAATTTTGACAAAAGTTTTAAAAGTAATTTGGTAGGATTGTGTTGGTAATGGTATGTTTATGGCAAGTATGTAGCTAGCTATATGTATTAGCTCTAAAAGTCCGAGAATAGAGGAGTGGAGGGAGATGGACAATATTATTCTTGGTTATTATGCTATTTACTTTATGTATGATTAATTATTGAATATAGCATGAATATTTGTTTAAAATTTCTCAATAATATATCAATGCTGTTTTTTTTTCCTTCAAAATATGAACACCACAATAATGTAAGATAAAAAAAAGGCAGTTCAGCAAATTAATCTGCACGGAGCTGATCACGCAGAACTGCAGAAGCACTCAACCAGGTGCTTCCTTAGCATGTGCAAATAGTTGCTCAAAGACACACTTGCATTATTGTAGGTAAAAGCCAAGCTTGGCAACATTCAGCAAATCACAAGGTACTACTAATTTATAACAAGACAGTGACAATTGACACAAGCATCAGGTATTAGCACTTACAATTACCCTAAACCTTAGCCTACATATAATCACCTTAAAACTTGCGAAATTAGGTGAATTACTGACCAGTGGATGTCGCAATCGGTGTAGGTCACCGATCACGGTATGGGTGGCGTCGCCCTTCTGACCGCCACCTGCGTTGTTCGGTGATCGGGGAGGAGATCGGCCGTCGGTCTCCTTCCAGCGCGCTTAGGATCGGTTAGGATTATTGGGAGTAGCTTAGACGTGCGTAGATCGACACCTACGTATATGCCGTAGCTCCCTATTTATTCTAGCGCTAGAAGAGATCGAGGGCGATTCTGTTAGGAAGAAACGGACGCTACCGATCGTGGCATAACCGTGGGACTAGGTTCACGTTGTTATCGGCGCGTAGTTGGCAGGGGAACTCGCCCACGCGCCTTATTCTGGCTCATGGGCTAATAGATCAATCAACATCAGGAACATTGCATCAGGTAATTTATAACAAGATTGGACCGGACCGGACCGTTCTTCACTCAAGCCTACGTGCCCACAATCAAATGGTCGATATCGTGCATTCATTACAACGATGGATGATTCTGCGACGGTAGCCACTCGGTAGCCATTCGTCCAGCCGACGATCGACACGCCGGCGCGCGTGACCATCACTCGGTATATGCGGTCGTCAGTAACTTCATCGTCCTGGCAATGGCAAGCCATTCCCCTTTGTGAAATGGAAGGAGACGTGCTGATCTCTGAAACAAAAGAAAAGGAGAGTCGTGTTCTTGTTCTTGATGCAATTTCTTGCTGATTCATCTTCCAGATCAATCTCTCCGCACACTTGTTAGCCATCATCATGGCTGCAGAGATGGTCAGCTCCGCTGTCACCGGAGAAATCGTGAGCAGAATCATCACCAGCTTAGCCGGCAAGCTTGAGGGGAAGCCTAACGAAGAAAGCTGCAGAGACAACATCGACATCGAGAGGCTGGAGATGGCGCACATCAGGATGGAGGCCGCGCTGGCCATGTCCGGCAAATGGCAGGTCACTGACGTGCCGATGCTGCGGTGGCGGAGCAAGCTGAAGCGTGCTGCTCAGGACTGCGACGACGCTCTGCGCCGGTACAAGCAGCGCGCCATGGAAGACGACCAGAGCAAGCAGATGGTAAGCAACTCCCCCTTCCCCAAGCGGATCGCTCACGCGTGCAAGTCTCTCGCCTCATCTTTCATCAGCAGCGACGCATCACGCGACACTTCGGCTGATGTCCAAAGATTCGAGAGGTTTGCAGATGCTGCAAACGAGTTCCTACAGCGGGTGGAGTTTGGCAGAACCCCTCGTCAGTACATGTTCTTCGACCCTCTAATTGGCCATCTTCTCATGGGGAAATCTGTCACATACAAAGCTCTGAAAGGGAGCACGTTTTACCACTTGGCCATAAGACCCGTGAGCTTGGAAGGGCGTGGGGTGGAGGCGACTGTAGGGTTCGCTTGCCAAGATTCCAAGGAGCATGCCGAGTGTATCACTCTAGGGTTCATGCTGCGACTCTCGGAAAGCACAGACGTATTTGGTGTCCTAATCAAGTGCTTGCAGTTATGCTCACGCATGCCTCACTTCAAGCTTGCTGCTGAACGTGTCAAGAGGGAGCTCGTCCAGCTACCTACCCAAGATTTCTCCGTGACATATCCCCCCTATTATGGAGAGAGTGAGTACTGGATCAATGTTCATAGCACACTGACACCCTGGTACCGTCAAAATCCACTCTGTTGCACCGACCATGAGCATCATCTCATCACTTCTCCTAGTACCTGCAGTAACACCAATGCATCATCATCATCAAGAAGGTTATTATCTAGTGTGTTCCCAGAACAAGTTATATCGCTTATTTTGCAGCGCCACATCTCTTTGTCTGATGGTCAGCACAATTCAGACATGCCCCCTCTAAAGCTGGCTGCTCTATTTATACCCCATGACTCTCCAGAGGACATGGAGCCTGCAGCTGAGAGTTATGCTCTAGAGTTGATTGGTGAAAACGAGCAAGAAGTAATACACTCAAATGCATGCCTACAAGACATAAATGACAAGTTGCTGCCAAAGGCCTTACAGTACCTTTGTCAGAACAACAGATCAAGGGTGTATCAGATGTGCTTCAAGTCCACCCATGGGACGGCTCACCTTTGCATGGAGAAGGCGACCAAGGAGATGCAGAGTGCACATAGAAGAAGATCAACGGCTCAATCACGGGCTCGGGATAATAAGAGGATTGTTGGACAAGGTGACAATAACAACATCCAAGGCTGGAGGCCAGTCTGCATAGACCTTCTGAAGTTTCGGGTTGTGCGTGCATCTGATGAGCTGCAAGGTTCAATTAGATCTTGGGTTTCTTGTTACGCAGAGTAACTCGGCACGATAGGTTCAGTTACGGTAACATGTGGCTAGTTTCAGCATATATCCTCTCTATAAAAACAGCATATATGCACACATGTATTTTGTGTGTGATGTCTCTACTTATTAAAACATAATAGAGAGTAAGTAAGCTCTCTGCTCATCATATATATTTTGGATGGATTCGTTTAATACCGTAGAAACTTAGGAAGCAAAGTGGTACAAAAACAGGGAACGGATTGCAGAAAACCCATCAGACACCTAAGTGATGAGGTACCATTGGCTTCAGTTCTGCAATGATGGTATAGGCGGTATTTCCACTGAAAACTCCTACACGGAACAGGGAACAGGGAACAGAACATACATTTGTTTTGATCATATATAGAATCAGTTAACGGAATGGTAAGGCCAGAGGCTAACAAGGCCCTTGACTAAACCTGAACACACTAGCTCATACATTTATTCCGGAGGAGAACAGCATGACTAAGCATAAACTGCACACTACCCTATTGGCATGCTTAACAAAATCCTCACCTTTGCCTCTTACTGAAGAACCAAAGCTATCAGCCACTGATCTCAACTTTGTGAAAAGATTTTGAGACTGGCCTGGTCATTAGCAGGGATAGAGTGCAGTGGTGCTATCGATTTGTATTGATCGACCTGAACGATCCATATATGAGTATGCAGCTGTGCTACAAGTGAACAAGTTATATATACAGAAGAAGTGGACAAACTGATTAATTGCAACATTGCTAAGCTGAACATATCAAGGAGGCTCCTCTCAAAAAAAAGGAGGCATGGAATATTCTGAGAAAGGAGGAGGAAAAATACCTAATTAAGATGTCACATTCAGCTGAGAAACAGTATAAAGCTGCAAATGGGACAAAAATCTTTTACACACTGGTGGGATTGCATGATCGATATTAATGTTCGGCATAGCGGCTGCCAGTTTCGTGAGCTCACCCTTATCAACTACTCCCTTCGATTCTCAATGTTAATCATTTTTATCTTCTTAAATTTTTTTTTCTAAATGTATGCTGTTCTGAAATTTCTAGGCACTCTTTTGTCTTTCCTTTCCTGGTTGTCTTTTGCTAAATATAAATACACCTCTCAAAAACAAATGATTCATTTGTTCCAATATAAATGGAAGGCAACAAAATCATTTCAGTTGTTCTCTTACTTCATGTGAATAAATCTAAAAAGACTTGCACTTTTGTCATTTGGAGACAGAGGAAGTACTCCATTTCGTTTCCAAGAAAAACAGCGCCCGATTCTCATATGCCAACAAGAGAACAAATTAATCCTTGTCGTGCCAGCTCGGGAACGCTAGTCGGTTAGTACTCATCACCGATATACCAACATCATATATGGAGCTATAAAGATTGTTACCGACGACATCAATTTTTTTTTTGCCTCGTTGTTTTTTTTTCTTTTCTTGCTCCTTGCAACTTGCATGCCGAAGGCCAAACAAACTCAACACGAATCTATGCTC
This sequence comes from Oryza meyeriana var. granulata, assembly GCA_003991445.1. Classification (NCBI taxonomy): domain Eukaryota; kingdom Viridiplantae; phylum Streptophyta; class Magnoliopsida; order Poales; family Poaceae; genus Oryza; species Oryza meyeriana. Next base: position 339,620 of record RYFJ01000854.1, on the reverse strand, counting down.
TAATCACTCGAATCAGTCTCAACACACGAGCTGATTCAATTCAAACTCAATACAGGGACACTAGGGGAGACTCGTATGGACAAGCGAAAAACATTGTGGTCTTGCGTGTGGATCGATTGGACTGTACCTCAAGAGGGCGGCGGGTGGGGGCATGCAGGGCCAGGGGAAGCCTCCTCGTCTCCGTCGCCCCGTCTCTTGCCGGCGGAGGCGGTCCCCGCCTCGCCGGACCCGTACCCCGCCAGCGACTGGACGCCGCCGCCGCGGCGCCGCCGTCGCCATCGTTGTTCCTCTCCCTCTCCTCCCCCACTCTCTTTCACTGTCATCTCACTATGGATCATGGGCCTTGTAATGATAAGATGGGCTGGGCCCATCAGCGCCCAGCGGCTCGTGCGCAATGAGCCCAATAAGTTTTGCAACCTCGAATGAATTTTCCCGAAATTTTACAGAAATGCGAAATTAAATTCTTTTCCGAATTTGAAATCCCAGTTCGAACCCAGCACGAGGAGAGAGGCGCAACGCGAATGGCGCCGCGGCGGCGGCGGCGGCGGGAGAGGCAGCAGCTCGCTCGCCTCTGCGACCTCGTCGCCGGCTCCCTCCTCCCCCACCTCGTAAGCACCTCTATGCACTGGCCTCTGATAACTCTATTCTTCTAGTCCTAGCCCCTCACTCTGCGCGCGCCGCTCGCAGGAGCCCAAGCCGCCGGCGCCGCAGCTCACCCGGGAGGACGAACGGCGCATCCTCCTTGCACTCTCCCGGGTAATCCTCTTGCTTGGGTCCCCGACTGTTACTGCTGCGCTCTATTGCCCTTTCCTTCCCTGATTTTTTTGGGGGGATTTTTTTAGGTAAGCAAGGCGATTCGAGAATGGGAGGAGGAGGACGACGACGAAGAGCGCGAATTGGATCAGGTATTGCCTCCGATATCCATTTTTTTTGGTTGGGGTTGTTTGATTGCTAAACTGTTGTAGATTTAGTTGAACTTATGCGATCGGCTAAGCATTTGCTCTTATGTTGGAGTTGAGGAATTAGGATGTACTGATCTAATCTGTTGTTAGCACTACATCAGTAGCACATGGCTTTAACCTGTTTTGTAGCGTATTATCATGGAGCAGTTAGGGAGTGGTTTGCAATTGTGATGACGATGTAGAATGGCTTGCAAAATCCCTTTGTGGGATCAATTACTTAGTTCATGTAGTAACTGATTTCGGTTTTATGGTGAAACTTGTTTGTTTTCTGTCACTCAGGTGCCAATTATGCAACCGATATATTCCATTCATTTGTTGCTTATCATTTCCTCCAGGAGCTTATTTCATGTTCTGGAGAAGGTCACAATTGCTGTTTACCAGCTAACCAGCATTTTGACGATGGATTTAGCTGCCTGGCCAATATTATCTCCATATTGGTAAGAATATTTCATATGCAGTTCTTGTTGCATGATGTTTCCGATCACAGCCAGTGAGATCCTCATATGGTCCCAGTCCCTCATGACCCCTTACATATGAAGCACATAACTACTGCCCTGTTCTTCAGCAATGGCTGTTTTTACTAAATACATACATTATTTTTCATATTAATACAAAGTAATCAATAATTGTTGGTGAAGCAAATGGGGCAACCATCCTGGGTGAACCTGCTTAGTGCCAACCATTGCATATGCATCAGATTTTGGTCATCAAGGTTTATGGGTGCTAGTACCTCACTAATTGTGTTTATAGCAACACGAGCCGCATTAGGTGCCGTTCGGCACGGCTTGTGTGTGTGGCTTATAAGCCACACGCAAAACGAGAAATGTCATTAGCACGTGATTAATTAAGTATTAACTATTAAAAACTTGAAAAATGGATTTATTTGATTTTTTAGAGATACTTTCATATAGAAAATTTTTGTAAAAACGCACTGTTTAGCAGTTCGGGAAGCGTGCTCACGGAAAACGAGAAAAGAAGCAACAGCCATAAGCTGTTCCAAACATGGCCTTAGTCTTCATTTCTTTAATCCTATTCTTTTACATCTGTTGAGGCATATTGGCACAAGGATATAAGTAGAGCGTAGGCTTTATGCAAATCATCTTTGTTTCGCTATCCAGTCTTGTCCTTTGATCCGTAAGACCATAAGTAATGTTAATGTCAAAGCCACTCTTATCAATAGAAAAGAAAGATATCAAAAAACAACAGCATAGCACAAAGAATTAACCAGAGGAAGTGGTAGAACTTGTTGATCGACAACAAGTTTAAACCACATGTACTGCTTCAGAATTAGATATTGAGAATTGTTGTGACATCAGGCCATTTTATTAAATTTCTTACCCTGATGTTTGTTTTCAACTGCTTAATTTGTTAGTATGTTGCATCATTTTCAGGTTGGCTTCTTTGGTTTCTGTAGCAGTTATGTTAAACACTCAGCTGGAAATATCCTGATTGCCATCTCTAACGCTCTAATGAAGTTTGTATGATGCTCATGCTTTCTCATTTTCATTTTTGGTGCACGCATACTTCTCTCTTGATCACTTATTATTCCAGGGCTGTTGTTCTATTCTTAGGAGATTGTTTGGACTCAGTCTCTTGAGCTGGTTTGGATAGCTGTACATACAGTATCAACATACGCCTGTGGTGCCTTACCTTCTTCAGTTGACTCCATCAGCTGTTTCAGAAAAGGGTCAATTTGTTATTCCTCTGTTATGGAAAGCCTAAGTGATGACATTAATATTTCAAAAACCAATATCACAAGCTTCATGGAAGTACTTCAGCTACGGTGTCTTGATATCAATGGGCATATGGTGGCCAGCCTCTTTCGAGTATTACACACTATTTTAAAGTTCCTTAAACACAGTGATAGTGAATTGAAAAGTGACTTCATTTTTATATCCATTAATCATATTCTTATGGTTCCTTGGGATTCATATTATCAACTCAATGTTGGAGAATTTGTAAACCTTGGCAAGGATGGTGCGTTTAGCTTGAACAATAATTCAGCACAGTTAGGATTTCTTTCAAGCAGTCTCCTCCAACTATTGTGCTCTTTAGTTGAGCAAAGTGACCTGGAAGACACCAATGGACAAGATATCTATGCAAAGCTTGCCGATGTAATTCCTAAGTTAGTAGCCATATTACGAGAGCAGCAGGATGCCCCTGAAAGTCTCTCCCAGTATTTAAAGCACAAAATTCTGGTACTTTCAGACATTCAGAGCTCTTCTAATGATTTTTTATTGCTTGTGAATGTTTTTGACTAATAATTATCTGAAAACAGTTTTTTATAGCCAAGTGCACATAAAGTTCTTCTATGAAATTAAAACGTTATGTTTTGTACCATCATCAGTCTACTCTTTGTTTTTCAATGCAGATGATAATGATGCGTCTAAGGCCTTACATGCAGCAGGATTGCTCACATGTTGTTTGTTGGCTGAAATTACTTCGACAACACTTTCAGGATCTTCTTCATGGACCTATATTGCAACATATCGCCAGACCAGAGAATTGTTTAGATGGATCCCCGTTTTTGTTGAGCACCGTAGGTTTGGGTGAGACTCATGATAAATCGACCCGGCACTTACAAAGACAGGTTATGTATTTGTTTCTTAGTATTTGCATATGTTTGGCTTACACTGGAAATGACAGTGCACTGCAATGTTCATGTAAGAGAGATCGAATTCTTGGTCACAGAGTTCAAGACTGTAGTGATCATTGTGACTGTTTTGGCTTATCAGAAATTTCAGAGTGGTTTCAGAGATGTTTCTTAGATACGATTTTTGGCTTAGAATCATCAACAGACATTGCTCTGTGCTTTCTGCAGTTATATATGGAGGAGGTATGCATCTGTTACAAAAGCCTGGTAGCTTATTGATCTTGATCAGTGTTTTGGCAAATTGAGCAGCTGTTTGGCTTTGTTTAAGTTCTTTTAGATAACTTGGACTTTTGCAATAGTTTCACATTTGTGTTTCAAATTGTCCTCAGAAGGATGTTGTGGCCATAATTGGCAGTTTTTTTTTTTTTGAAGTAGGATATTTCTCATACTCTCATGTTACTGCACATTACTATAGAGCTGCCTTTTATGTTTGGCATATGTTATGCCGCAGTGCAATGGCATGCCTGTTATGGCAGATAGATGCTAATGCTTTCCTTTCAGACTTTCAGTTGCATTCGTCTACTCTCTACTCCCTATTTGTCCAAGCTAATTCAGCTAAATGTTAAAGGTGTTAAGCAGCTAATTTGTTCATTTGCTTAGTGTTAACATAATTCTAATGTGTTCCTTCATACTTTAGGATGACATGCTATTCAGCATTCTCTTACAACTTCTGGATGCTCCACTCATTTCCTTGAAAATGTAAGCAAAGATTATACTAATTCATCATAGAAAGTTATCGAGACCATAGGTGCTTTAATAAGCTCTGCCCTTCTTTTTCTGAACATGCAGAGATAGCATGGAAATTAAATGTTCTAAACTGATTGGTGGCAAACTGTTCTCAAGCATTTTTGACCCAGTTCATGTTTTCCATCTCTTGCTGTTATTGGTGAGTCCAGATACTTTTACTTCATGTCACTAGGTTTGCAATAAGCACAGTGTTCCCTGCATGTGGCATCTTAAAATTCAGTTCTTATTCATCTCTTTGCACGGGCACCTTTATACTACTGTATGTAGTAAAAATGTAGTAGCATGCTGCAGTAACTATTAGCGTTCAACAGTTTAAGATAGGGGCAATCCTTTACTATTCATTTGGTTGTGGATTCCTACTTACCGTAGTTTGTCCAACAAAAGTAATAAAAAAAGAAAAACAAGACTCTCTTATTTCTATTCCATGTTCTTTCAAGTTCAGACAAGCATATGGAGTTTTATACAATGTGTAATGGGACGTACTTAATAAAGTCACATGTATTTCCTGGCTCATGCAACCACTTATTTTCTATATGTTGTCCAATTTCATATTCTCATTCCACTCTACAATATGAGTCTTGAGGATAACATTATTTGTTTATTTTAACCCTTATTTTAATATCATTCTGCAGCTGCACTATGATCACTTGGTGCTTGTTGATTATCTCATATCTAAAGATGTAGGTGTGCATTGTGCGCAATATCTGTTAAGGTCAGTTTATACCTTACAACTTCTTGTCTATAAAACTGCATGACAGAAGTGCATTTTCCACATTATGATATCGGTTACTCTATCGCAGGTGCCTACGCCTGGTAACCCAATGTTGGCATTCTTTCATTGATGATTCAATTTATGAGGCAAAAATAGATAAACTCAACTTTAAAAGGCAGAAGACCTTTAATGATGCAAATAGTATCAGTGGTAGCTCAATTGAAGGCCCTAAGTTAGGTTCTGCTTGTCATACGAAAAGCAAGAACAAGCACCAGCTTTTCCTAAATGCTAAAGCATGCCTCCTTTCATTGAAGAGAACACTGGAAGATCTTCATAAGAAGGGCCTGTTCCCTTACAATCCAAAGCCTCTCCTCAAAAGGTTTGTGATGATGGTCAAATTTTTTTCTGTAGTTTTTTAGTGAGATTGTGATTATGATGCTGCTTTTGCGCTTTTTCACTTATTAAAGTTTTATTATATGAATCATAATCAACGATTAGTTTCTGGCTGTTGCAGCTTGGCCAGGTTTGAGGAGCTTTGTGAACAGGATTGAAATTTGAGTTGCATTTTGTTACATGCTACTCGTGGAATGACCTTCTAGTAAGCAGTTATCCTTTGCTCTGCTCGACTGCTCTTTACATTGTATAGTCCGATTCATGCAGTAAAAGAAAGTTCTGAAATAATCTTCTGTTCTCCAAAAGGCTTGGTGTCCTCGTCGGGGTGGCCGCTTGGTCTGGAGGTCCTATCTCTAGCTTGATTTATCTAGGCTTTGATTTACTAGTATATCTCTAGCTCTACTTTTCTGGGCCTGATTTCATAGTATTCATGAGTTGCATGAACTATTAGCAGTGAAATTACCCATGCCCTGTCGCCACTAATACTGATTGATCATTTCATAGATGAACACTAGCCTGCCCCTTGAAACGAGCGAATGAATCCTGACTGAACTCTCGTGCAATATCAATGCGTAAGGCATTTCTTGCCTACATTTCAAAAAAAAAAAAATGAATGAACGAATGGAGAAAGTGCATGCACTACTATTTAACTAGCGTGCATGTACTTACTACTTTGATGGACTGCTACCATTCGACGGAGAAAGTGTGAAACTTCTGACTTGGTTGCAGAGAAACAATCGATAATTCTATAGTGTTCCATATAGTGCAGCTTGTGAGCCTAACATATTGGACCTGAACCGACCAGCTAGCTGCTACGTACAGGTCGTTTTATATTTGGTCAAGTTAGTCATCTCTGGCTAACTAACTAGTACGTTGGTTTCGCCGTGGTGTGCGGCTAACTGTTCCTACTATATGTGCCGTGACAAGTGACTCAAATATGTTTCTTTTATTCCATTTGCAGGCCCGGATTGACTTGATCAGTCAGGTACTTTGTGCGATAGACAATGCATGGTCAGAGAAGGCGAGTGAGCAAATTCATTGCTCCAAGACTTTGTTGTTTGCGAGTCCCAAAGCAAGCTCCTGTCTCATTCAGAATGAACAGCACATGGGCTGGCCTCTCCGAGCATCTATATAAACTGGCCCTGATCAATCTCATCTTCATGACAGCAAGCTCATCACATCTTGCAAACTAAAGCTACTCTTCAGTCCATTGCATATATCGATCCAGCTAGAGAGATTCATAGCTAAGCCAATGGCATCACAGGTTGAGAGCCACCGTGCTGGCGCAGAGATCGTCAGTGGAGATGGCGTCTGCAGGAAGAAGTCCATCGAGCTGCTGGAAGAGCTCGGCCTCCCCAAGGGCCTCCTGCCATTGGAGGACATCGAGGAGTTTGGGTACAACCGGGAGACTGGCTTCATGTGGCTGGTGCAGAGGAAGAAGAAGATCGAGCACACCTTCAAGAAGATCAAGCAGACCGTCTCCTACGCCGGCGAGGTCACGGCGTTCGTCGAGAAGGGGAAGCTGAAGAAGATCACCGGCGTGAAGACCAAGGAGCTGCTGCTCTGGCTCACCGTCGTCGAGGTCTACGTCACCGAGGCCTCGCCGGAGAAGGTCACCTTCAAGACAGGAACCGGGCTGTCTGACACCTTCGATGCTGCCGCTTTCGCGCTTGGAGAGTAAGGCTTAAGTATAAGGTAGAAATGATGCAAGACTGCAAGTCCATAATCTTAATTATACTATGTAAAAGGCTTAAAGCCACTATCTTACATCACCATGTACTGTTACATCTTTTGTATTACAAACACACGAGCATATTCCTGTATTTGTTTGAAAAAAAACAGTTCTGTACAAGAGCTAAGTCAAAGTCAAAGTAGAAAAAAATATTTCACTATAATAGTTAATATGGTAGTATAAATAGATATGGTCCATTAGATTAGAAAAAATAAACGGTTCAGATTGATTCTAACGGAGTATAGTAAAACATCTCTTGGTTTGATACCAAAACTTATACTCTAGATTTTGGTAACTTTAAATACTGCATGCTAGATATTTAGATTACTAACAATTTTTTGCCAAATCAATATAATTTACACTACTCTGCCCTATCAAAATATATCCAAGATTTCACATTACTAATAATAAATAAGTAGGGTAGAAAACCAACCAGACGCTCAAACTGGTCAAGCTTTTGAGCAGCAGCGGTGACGGTACACGCAATGAGTCTCACTCTCACTGCCTTGCGGGCCCTACTTGACAGCGACTCCCGTCAAGCCACACCAGTGTCCTCCTGCCCGCGACGGTCGAACCGCACCAAACCCTCACTCCGGCGACGGCGAGCGAGCACCGCGTCCCGCATGGCGTCGCTGCCGGAGTTGATGGTCGACCTCACCACCGAGATACTCCTCCGCATCCCGCCGGACGAGCCCGCGTTCCTCGTCCGCGCCTCCCTCGTCTGCAAGCCCTGGCGTCGCCTCGTCACCGACACCGCCTTCCTCCGCCGCTACCGCGCATTCCACCGAACACCTCCCCTGCTGGGCTTCCTCCACAACGTTAACTGCAACAAGTAGAGCTCCTCCGTCCCCCGCTTCGTCCCCACTACCGCCGCCTCGCCATTCTCCCCATGGCCATCGCTTACCCCAACTGGTGGTGGGCGCTCGACTGCCGTCACGGCCGCGTCCTCATCCACCTCTTCAATCCCATGGAACTCATGGTCTGGGACCCCATCACCGGCGACCAGCATCACTTTCCCCAGCCCCCGCACCCGCACGCCTACTGCGCTGGGGCCGTGCTATGCGCTGCACGCGACTGCCACCATCTCGACTGCCACCAAGGCCCCTTCCTCGTCGTTTTCGTGGGCAGTGGAGATGACAGTGAGAATGACTCATGGGCGTGCTTGTACTCGTCGGAGACTGGACAGTGGAGCTCTCCAGCCTCCATTGTGTTCGATTCCTATGTTGAGATGTTGCCCAGCCTTCTCATCGACGTCGAAGACACACTCTACTTCATCTGTGAGCATGGCATGTGGTATGTGGATTATGCTGGGAATGAGGAATGGGAAGAATCCAGGGTCATTGAGTTGGACATGCTGATCCCTTTGGGTAACCCCTCGTTCTCACGTCATCTGGTTGGTTTCGCAGAAGGCACAGATACCATTTTTGTGTTGTCAGATGTTGGCTTGTTTGCAATTGAGCTCAAATCAGGCCAAGTGAAGAAGGTGGGTGAGAGGAGGCCCTACTATGCCGTCATTCCCTACATGAGCTTTTACACTTCAGGTATCCTAGATCCTTTACAGCTTGCCTTAGTTGTAATTTCAAAATTCAGACTAGGCTAGCAGTGTAAAAGTAGAAGATTACACCATTATGGATATTTGGCGATTTAGCATTTTTTTCAGTTAGTGAGATAAAAGTATGGATTGTCATATATGGGCTCTGTGCTTAAGAACATTGAGTGTATGAAAGTTCAATATCACATAAAACTCTGTTGCTCTTAACTTATTTTTGTTTGGTTCAACATGCTGCAGAGTGTTCCTGAAATTAGCTAAATTGCCTAGGGATATCTTGTCATTTGCAGTCCTTTTGTTAGCATGCAGCCATGTTTTCCTCCATACTCAACCTTAGCTTGTTTTATGCAGGATTTCTTATACTGTTGTGTATCTGTCTTGCGATCATAGCTTAGTTTTGTTGCCTTCCTCTGGATTGGATTAGTTAAACTAGTATTGAGCTAGTAAACTTAAACTGATGGCCTTACTAAATGGATGTTCCACAATATCTATTTCATCTGGCAATTGAGTTCATTAAATAAGTTCTGGGGCACGACAAACCAACCTGTTTGCTACAATTATGTTTTTCCCTTGATACTGACCAAAGTGCTTGCTTGCTGGGCGGGCAACACTTCACTGGCATATCTAAAGGAACCGAGGGCATGAAGTGGACTGCAGAGCAGAGGAGGTTCCTCGCCATGAAAGGGAAAGCTAGTGACTCTAAGCTTAAGGAATTGCACAAGGTAAGGATGGTGTGCGCGACGATTCATGTAGTCAATCCAAGTGGATGCTGCTTAACCCTTGAATCAGGCTTCTGCATGCTGAACACACACACACACAAACTTGAAATAATACCGGCGTACTGCAAGTTGGTAGTTCGCTAGCATCCTCTACAGTCTATCTGATTGGTACTCCAGCTATTCTATTATTATCAATAGTAGAATACGTATGGGTCAGCATTCAGCAATCTTGTATATCTGAACATCATTTGGATTAGCAACACGCATGCATTATTTATCCCAATAATATGTATTGCTAAGTAAAACAATGCTGTCCTTTTTTTTTACTTCCCTTGTAGGTGGCAATCAAGAGATTCAAGGTTCACGTGCGAACAGTAAGGACTTGCCCGGTGTGGCGGTTTGTGTTTTGGTTGGAGAACCAAAGTGGATGGGTTAGATTCATTCCTGTTTTTTGGGATGGGTTTGGTTTCTATCTTTGTTTGGTTGGAGGAGATGAATGAACCCTGTTTTTTTATTGGTGAATGGGCATAGAAAGGGATGAATGATCCTACCACCTGTTTGATGGAAGGATGATGCTAGATGGCTGATATAGATACCTCCTCACATTTAGTTTTGGGTAAGGTTACCTCTCACATAAAGTACCAGCCGGTTTCCGACCTTAGGTGAAGCGCTGGTTCTGACCCGATACCCTATCTCATTTGCGCTATCGTACTGGACGCGGCCGGTTCGACCGTGGGGGAGCGGTCCGACCGCCACCCCCACTAGAATTCTCCCTTTGCCGTGTACTAGATCCGGCCGGTCCAACCGGGTAGGAAGGCGGTCCGACCTCCATCTCCATACTAGAACTCCCTGTTGATCTGGATCGAGCCGTGTCTGACTGGACAGGGGTGCGCGGGTCCGACCACCACCCCCATCAGAATTGCCTGGGCGTTCTGTACCGGCCGGCCGACCGGCCAGGGGGGCGCGGTCCGGACCGGCACCCCCATCAGAACTCCCCTAGAGGTATGAACTCCTTCTAACTGAGCCGTACATGCTATGACACTTGTTTTGCAATACTTCCAAGAGATACATGTATAGGCATATTACTGTAATTAACTGGAGATACTCCACAACCAACTACTTATGTGTCTGTAATGTAGAAACTCATCATTAGACATGTACAAGCGAATGTGAAACTCATTCATAGATATCATATTTTGCATCTAGCATAACCTAACACAAAAAGTAGCAATTTTAGCACACATCAATTCTCACGGATAATAGAAAGTTTAGAACACATAATAGAAGTTCAAGTCTTACACATAATGAGCAAGTTCATGCCTTACAGATAATGGAAACACATGAAACACAGTTCATAAATAGCAAAATAATAGCCAACTTTGAAGACATAACCCTACATTGAACCAGCAGGAAACTCTTCACTAATGAACATGGCAACCCCAAGTAGCTTATTGGGTGTGATGGAATCCATTGAAAGCTCTAACAATGTGAGGGTTGGCCACCAAATAAGCATAGTAGAAAGAGATGTGAGCCTCCTCAAATCCTAGAAAGCATGTTCAGGGTTGCAAAACAAACTCAGCGGACATCATTAGTTTTAGAGGTGGTCTGAAGGCACCGGCTAATTATATAGCATTTGGCAAGCTTATTACCAACGCGTTCAAATGCACCAATCAGCTCCTCATCTTCATAGTCTTTGTTTGGCTGTTCTTTGGCTTGCTCGCAGATGATGGTCTCCACAATGATCATCAAGTGTGTAGGCCATCATTCCCCTCTTTATTTTCAGTATCAGCATCTTCTGTACCCAGAACTGAGTTTGAGTCCTTTGTAAACTTTCCTATAGCCATGGTGCTATCAAAGATGGTAAACATCTTACCATAGTTGATAAGAGTTGTTAAAATACTCAGCATCGTCCTTGTGATCCTACCATGGAATTAAAATTACTGAATAAGTGGATGGAATAGAAATATCTAAAGATCAAATTGCAAGATGGCAAAGTATACCTTGACATAGTCGTTGTAGTGTTCTGCATCAAGAGTGATAATGAAATTTTCTTCATCCCAACCAGTACCACTCACTTTTCTAAGTCTGTTTATTTTTATGAATTTTTTTTGCTATGTTTTCAAATGATTCCTAATCTGATCACCTGTGAGAGTACTTAAGAACATTTTATTGACAGTTCTAGCCATGCATTGAAGATGACATGTTTGAAGCCAAAACTGACCTTGTGCTACTGGCCATAAGGTTAGCGGCCTAAATGACCGTTTGAGAGCATGAAAGAGGACATAGCTGATGTCCATGAAGCATGATTGCTTCCTCCCTTTCCATTGCCGATGTCCATGTCCTACCTGTTAATAATATTTAGAAAAATAACTCATGCTTTATGGACATCAGCTATGTCCTCTTTTATGCTCTCTTATCTAGCTAACCTTGTGGCTAGTGGCACAAGGACTAGTTCTAGCTTCAAACAGATCTATCTCAATGCATATGCTAGAACTGTTAAGTACTCTCACATGTGATCAGATTAGGAATCATTTGAAAATATAGCAAAAAAAATTCACAAAAATAAATAGACTTAGGAAAGTGAGTGGTACTGGTTGGGATGAAGAAAATTTCATTATCACTCTTGATGCAGAACACTACAACGACTATGTCAAGATATACTTTGCCATCTTGCAATTTGGTCTTTAGATATTTCTATTCCATCCACTTATTTAGTAATTTTAATTCCATGGTAGGGTCACAAGGGCGATGCTAAGTATTTTAACAGACCTTTTATCAACTATGGTGAGATACTCATCATCTTTGGTAGCACCATGGCTACAGGAAAGTTTACAAAGGACTCAAACTCAGTTCTGGATACAAAAGATGCTGATACTGAAAATGAAGAGGGGAATGATGGCACTGCCACACTTGATGATCATGCGGAGACATCATCTGCGAGTAAGCTAAAATAAAAGACTATGAAGATGAGGGGCTGATTGGTGCATTTGAACGCATTGTAACAAGCTTGCCAACGCTATAATTGTAGCCGATGCCTCTAACAATGATGTCCCCGCTGATTTGTTTGACAACCTGAACAGTCTTCCAAGATTTGAGGAGGCTCACATCTCTTTCTACTATGCTTATTTGGTGGCCAACCCTCACATTGCTAGAGCTTTCAATGGACTTTCACACACCCACAAGCTGAATTGGGTTGCTATGTTCATTAGTGAGAAGTTTCCTGGCTCAATGTAGGGTTATGTCTTCAAAGTTGGCTATTATTTTACTATTATGAACTGTGTTTCCATTATCTGTAAGGCATGAACTTACCCATTATGTGTAAGACTTGAACTTCTATTATGTGTTCTAAACTTTCTATTATCCGTGAGGATTGGTGTGTGCTAAAATTGCTACTTTTTGTGTTGGGTTATGCTAGATGCAATATATGATGAGTTCCACATTGCTTGTACATGTCTATGATGAGTTCTACATTACAGACATATAGTAGTTGGTTGTGGAGTATCTCCAGTTAATTACAGTAATATGTCTGTACATGTATCTCTTGGAAGTAATTGGCAAAACCAAGTGTCATAGCATGTACGGCCTCGGCTAGAAGGAGTTCATACCTCCTAGAGAGTTCTGATGGGGGTGCCGGTCAGACCGCGCACCCCTGGCCGGTCGGACCGGCCCGGTACAGAACCGCCCAGGCAATTCTGATGGGGGTGGTGGTCGGACCGCGCACCCCTGTCCAGTCGGACCGGCTTGATCTAGAACCAACAGAGAGTTCTAATGGGGGTAGAGGTCGGACCGCCTTCCTCACCCGGCCGGATCCAGTATCAACAGAGAGTTCTAGTGGGGGTGGCGGTCGAACCGGCCGTGTCCAGTACCAACAGCGCAAATGAAATAGAGTACCGGTCGGACCAGCGCTTCACCTGAGGTCGGACCGGCTGGTACTTTAATGTAAGAGGTAACCTTACCGACTAAATGTGAGGAGGTATCTATATCCAACCATCCTTCCATCCAAATAGGTGGTAGGATTCTATCCCTCTAACCAAACAAAAAATAGGGTTTATTTCATCTCTTTAGCCAAACAGAAACTGGGATCAATACATCCAAAAAGAGAAATGGATCTAACCCATCCTACTTCGTTCTCAAACCAAATACATCCTAAAAGATTGACCCACGCAATGAGTTCTTTGCTGTTGCATCAGTTGGTTTAACATCGTTTTTGTCTATGTTGTGGGTGTGTAAACATAGTTGAGTGGGTAGTTCTACAACTGAAATGTGGGCCAGTAATTTGAACTATCGGATGAGTGGTGAGAATTCGTGGGTCAATGATATTTTATGGAAGGGTTGGAAGGCTGAACCAGTTGCCTGGTAGAGTCTGTTCTGTTTAGCTGGTATTGTCTCTAGTACTTAAAAGGGAGTCGTACTCCTTTTGTCCTCGATCCTTCACTTTCACGTGAAAAGTTCTTCCCTCCAATAAAAAAAACCATTCAGCTTTAAAAAACCCATTCATAAAAAAAAAAGCAAACACGACATAAAGAAAACCGAACAGCCCCCTCAACCAAAATCTTTCCGCTAAACTGAATAAAAAATCGTTGTAACGACGGGCCTATAACTAATAATATCTAATATCTTTTCACTCTACTACTAGTATTTACTATTTACTATGTCCTCTTGTACCGGTTGACTTCCGATGAACGGCCATGGTGGATTGGCCATGGTTGCATCTGACCTGTCTATGCCATGGTGATTGAAATACTTCCGAGACGAACAAGTGTAACAACAAGAAAGCGATCAACCGCATGATGGGTCGCTGACTCGCTTTGTATGTGTTGTGTGCATCGTCTGTCGCGACGGAGAGCTAGCGTTGCAGAGCAAGAAATTCAGAGTTAGCAAGGGCGGATGAAAGCTCTCCTCCCAGGAGAGAATCGATGCTTAGATGGAACTAAAGGTGAGAGACTTTTACAATATTGGAAGTGATCAGAAATTCAGAGGAGAGCCAAATCTCGTAATTACAGATATTCGATCGTTTGCATTACTTCGGCTCGCTTGTGCATTCGCCTTCAGTTTCACTGCATTTTAATCATTGCTGAACCTGAAGAGTTGTAAACTATGGCGTTGTTCTCTTTCCAGTTGGAGATCAGATCACCTGTACTGTGCTAAATTACATGGACTGAAGCTATATGAAAGCGTGTGAAACATAATTTTTTACTTGATTTCGGATAACTGGAAGAGTAGTATTCAAGCTAGTACTGATCGTGAGCCCAGCGAATTGGACCGGACCAGTGCTAATTTGGTCAGATAAGTCATCTTTGGCTCCTCGCAAAAAAGTTAAAAATAAAAAACAATAAAGGTCATGCCTGGCTGGCTGGCCAGCATACATCCATAGCCGTATAGTAACATTGCATGCTGAGATGCTGAAGAACATAAGTGTATGCATCAATGGACTTGGTCAGAGACTTTGTGCGTCATAGCTAATATGCATCGCATGGTCAGAAAAGGCTTTGCCTCTTCAATATGCATAGTTCTTTATCAGAATGAACAAGCGGACAAGCATTCAGAACTCTATATAAACAGAACCCCACATCTCATATTCCATAACAACAATCTCTCAGCCCATTTGCACACAACAGTACATCACATTTCCAAACCAAACTTCTTTGCCTGAAATTACATCTCCAATGGCATCACAGGTTGAGAGCCACCGTGCCGGCGCGGAGGTCGTCAATGGAGACGGCGTCTGCCGGAAGAAGTCCATCGGGCTGCTGGAAGAGCTCGGCCTCCCCAAGGGCCTCCTGCCATTGGAGGATATCGAGGAGTTTGGGTACAACCGGGAGACTGGGTTCATGTGGCTCGTGCAGAAGAAGAAGAAGATCGAGCACACCTTCAAGAAGATCAAGCAGACCGTCTCCTACGCCGGCGAGGTCACGGCGTTCGTCGAGAAGGGGAAGCTGAAGAAGATCACCGGCGTGAAGACCAAGGAGCTGCTGCTCTGGCTCAGCGTCGTCGAGGTCTACGTCACCGAGGCCTCGCCGGAGAAGGTCACCTTCAAGACAGGAACCGGGCTGTCTGACACCTTCGATGCTGCCGCTTTCGCGCTTGGAGAGTAAGGCTTAAGTATAAGGTAGAAATGATGCAAAACTGCAAGTCCATAATCTTAATTATACTATGTAAAAGGCTTAAGGCCACTATCTTACAACACCATGCACTGTTATATCTTTTGTATTACAAACACACATGAGTATATATTCCTGTGTTTGTTCCTGTTTTTTTAAAAAAAACAACTGTTTTGCACAAGACGGGACACTTGTGTAACGGGGCTAGGGGTGGGCCAAAATAAACTGCAAACCGAAGATCGAGCCGGACTGGCTGGAACACTTCTGGAACAGGGCTAGGGGTGAGCAAAAATAAACCGCAAACCAAGCCAAACCGGACACGAACACTTGTAGAACAGGGTTAGGGGTAGGTTTATTGGCTCGAACACTTCTGATACAGGGCTATAGGTGGACAAAAATAAACCGCAAACCACGGTTTTGAATCTGCGGGAACTGACAAAGCCGACAAAACTGATCCTCATGCGCGCTGTACTCCTGTGACTCGCTATCTCAACGTGTTGGGTTCTAGGCCCATTACTCCTAATTTGGCTCCCTGCTCCCACCCCATCCCATCCAAAGCCCCAATTAGGGATGTATTTGGTTGTAGAGATATCCCTAGATGGGATATGACGATTCAATTTTTAAGAATGTTTGGTTGGTGGGTAAAAGTGGAGGGGTAGCCAGAAAAGAGAATATTCTCTAAAGATACTGAATGAGTGAATCTGACCAAATCAGTCGGATGGAGCCATCCATGTTTTGCTTCTGTTGATGTGGCCTATTTTAATTGGTTGGGGTGGGTTTAATTTTCTATTAACGAGCTTTGAAGTGTTTTTTTTCTCATAGACTATTTATCTATTTTATGATCCGATTCCACCATTATATTCATTACAATTAAATCTTTAAAATAAGATGTTAGATAGTTATATTTTGATATATATATGACAAATGGGCCCCACTAAATTTGTAACATACCAAATTTCGACTTCTGAAATTTTAACCGAAATAAATTAATAAAAAGATTTCGAAGGTAAAATCCTATAGTTTCTAAGCAATGGAGCAAAATGAGAGGTAGATTGAATAGTGTAAATCTAAAAAGGGGTATGCTAAAACTTTTATAGTTAAATTTTCAAATTACTCAAAAACTCACTCTAGGTGAAAATATAAAAATACAAGAGAATATAAAACACGGCATAGGAATCCATACTACAAATTCCTAAAACCTTACTTAGGTCAATTGGAAATGGAAGTAATACATATTCAATTGTGCATAAAAATTTTGACTAAGTTAAAATGCTTAAAGGTTGGTGCATAAAGATTTTTAAGAATTACTTTAAAAAATAGAAGATGTAAAGGGCCTAAATGTGTATAAATAAAAAACTTGACATAAAAAGGTGGAGATAAATAAATTCAATACCATTTCATGTGCATACTTTCTTTTGATTATTTTTGGGTTTTAAAGTGCATTTTTATAATAGGGTGCATATGCATTTGTATAGCCTAAGGAATTTCTAAAAATAACTGGTTTAACATAAAATCATAAAAAAATTCTTGTAAACACTATCCAACATAATTAATCCATTGTAAATTTTATATGATTTTATTATTTCAATTGTTACTTCAATAAAATCCTTCAAATCAGCAAAATTTGAAAGCATGGCTCACATGCCAAGGCCTAAGCCCAGGCATGATTCATGAAGTCATCGGGCCATGTCATACTGACACGGGCCCGAATCGGCACGTGGGTAGCCTGAAGGCCCATTAGCATATTTGGCCCATAAAATTTAAAAATGTAAGACGGAAAAAAGAAAAAAAAATAAAAAAATAGAAAACTAAAGGAAAAATAGAAAAAAATGAAAAATATAGTGGTGAAAATTAGAAAAAAAGGAAAAAAATAGGGAAAATAAAAAATTATAAAAAAAATAGATGAACCGATCAGGTCTCGTACTTGGGCCGTGCAAGCTGGACCGGCCTACGGGCTGAGACGCTAGCCCAAACAAGACGCACGTGCCGTGCCTGGGCCAGCTGTAGCACAGCCGTGTCTGACCCATTTCGGTAGGGCCCATTTGGCCATATATAGCCGCACGGTTTTGATCGGACGGCTGTGGATATCCCAAAGGGGTTCGGAGTTCCACGTGTCCATATGACCCCAAGAACGCCACCTCTGCCTCATACCGAGCGTCGCCGGCCGGAGCGGGAGCGTCGCCGCATCCTGGCCGTCTCAAACTCGTCGGCTCCAGAGAAGACGAGAGGGCAGTGCAGCGTTCTGCACCGCGGGCGCGGCCGTCGACGCGCCATGTGCATGAGCTCGGGCGTGGCGAACAGGCTTGTACGAGCTGTCGGGGCGGCGTGCGTGCATGATCGACCTCCCTCTAGCAGCAGCATCGCGCCTCGAAGGTGATGTTCATCGGAGAGTTACAAGACTCCGGCGAGGAGAGGACCATGGTCGAATCGTCGCGGAGTACACGTCAGTAAAAGCAGCAGAAACCGCCGCCCACGAAGAGTGGAGGCAGAGTTGAGCTTAAAATTTTTCCTCTCTTCTGCTGCCAATCTCATCCCAAAACACGACCGATTTTAATTTGCCCCTTGAAGAGCTAAGCAGATGCTAACCTTTATTACTAGTTGAAAGAAGTATTTTTTTGGAGTGATGTTCATCATGCATCAACTAATATTTTGACACCGTTTGGTAATTATGGATTCTTGTTGCCAGAACACCAGAAGCTAAACCAGATTTTCATTTCCCAACCTGAACACCACCATCTGAAACAGCATGATGCGCCCCGGTCATGCGGGACCTCATCTGGGCCGTACAGACCTGATCGAACGGCTGAAAGAGATCCCAAAGGGGTGTCGGAGTGACGATGTGTTTTGGATTCATCTGAGTGAGTCATCCCTCCTCACAAAGGATTAACACAGTAAAAAATGGTACTAAATTAGTATACAAATTAAGTCTGAATTTCTGTCCTCAAAAGCCCTTCTCAAATTCTGGAGCGAGTTTGTAGAATTTTTTTATTTTTTAAAACTTTTTTATTTTTTTAATTTTTAAAATAGGTCATCTTAAAACTTATTTTCAAATCTAAATCTTTTAGACACGCTAGCTAGATTAGAGTGGCAAAATAATACTGCCACACCGATTTCTCCTGGTGTGGCAGTGTTGTCTTGCCACGCCAGGCGGAGTGGCGTGACCAAAAAGGTTTCGATTTGAAAATAAGTTCTGCGAGAGTTTATTTTTAAAATTAAAAAACAAAAAGATTCAAAATAATAATAATAAATCGAGTTTGTACGGTTGCCTGTCAAATTGAGGTACCAGCAGCCTGCACTGCAGTCAGGCAATTTTGTTTCACACAAGTAAACTCCGGATCATCAATCAACATTTGCAAAGCTAGAAGCCGCATCTTACAATTCACAGTTTCTCCCAGCAGCAATACAATTGGCTGCAACAGCTGAGAACGTGAGCCATGGGATCGATCGTGCGCCTGAGCCGCCTCCTCTTGGGGGTGTAAATTAATACCAGCACTGCAGACCAGAGTGCATCTGAACGATCTCCTCGTGATCATCACGACGGAGACGTAATTATACTTGATGATACTGACTGAAACACAATAATATGGTTCTCAATGAATGATACACGTTTATATGCTTGCTGATATATTTATTGATGCACGATGATACTCAACGATAATGATGGTATCACTAAGTTTCAAGACAATACTAAAGTATTATTATTATAAATTAAAGGTATTTGAAGTATCATAACAATACCTTGAGATATAAATCTCAGTATCTCAGGGGATCTCGCAAGATCTGCAGCCTGGACAGATCTTTATCGCAATAAACAAGCAAATTAACACGACTTGAGAACTCTATATAAACAGAACCCCACATCTCATCTTCCATCACAGCAATCTCTCAAAATTAAACCCATTTGCACACAACACATTTCCAAACCAAAAACTTCTCTTCAGATTTTTTTCTGAAATTACTCATCCAATTAATGGCGTCACAGATTGAGAGCCACCGCGCCGGCGCGGAGATCGTCAACGGAGACGACATCTGCAGGAAGAAGTCAGTTGAGCTGCTGGGCGAGCTCGGCATCCCCATGGGCCTCCTGCCATTGGAGGACATCCAGGAGTTCGGCTACAACCGGGAGACGGGGTTCATCTGGATGGTGCAGAGGAAGAAGAAGATCGAGCACACCTTCAAGAAGATCAAGCAGACCGTGTCCTACGCCGGCGAGGTCACTGCGTTCGCCGAGAAGGGGAAGCTGAGGAAGATCACCGGCGTCAAGACCAAGGAGCTTATGCTCTGGGTCAGTATCGTCGAGGTCGGTGTCGCCGAGACCTCGCCGGAGAAGGTCACCTTCAAGAGTGGCCCTGGAATCTCCAAGAGCTTCGACGCCGCTGCATTTGCCCTTGGCGAGTAAGGATCATTTTTATTATCTCCAAAATCTATGTGTCAAAGCAGCATCGAGCTTTTGTTGTTTCGTGCATTTAAATTCAACAGTGGCATGTACAATGCGTTGTGGTCGAGTCTATTATCATCATGTAATATGCAATAAAATTATCGAAAACTTTGTACATTTGTCAAGCAATTGTTGTGCCACGGAATTGGAACCTGTCGCCGGTGACGAGCACTGCTCGCGGGCGCACATGAACGAGCGCTGAGCGTTCGCGTGCACGGAAGAGACGCCGGTTGATTTCTGGCGCTGATGGCCGGCGCCGGCGGCTATGGCCGTCGTTGAGTAAACGAGGCATGAAGACGGAAGCCCATCACGGCCCATATGAAAGCCCGAATAACCTATCACATGCGCGTTATACTAACTAGCCGGGTAGCCCGCGTAATTGCGCAGCTAGATTTCCTTCCTTTAATTTAAAGTACCAAATGGTATAACTTATACACATATCATTGAGAATATTTTATAAGCTTTGATTCAACAAAATAATGATTGATCCTATATGGATTTTGATGCCCCCTTGTCCTTATTCTACGTAAGGTTTACTCTCTCCGTCCGAAAATAAACATATTCCTAGTTTTTTAAAACAAAATTACTCTCTGCGATTTTTAATGTTTGATATCATTAACTTTTAAACATATGTTTAACCATTCATTAGTCGACTTGCTAGCTACGTTTTTTATTGCATATATTGATGCATGTCCTTGGGACAGGGAGAGCTTCTAAATCGAGTCCCAATCATACTTTGATTTCCTCACCCCTCAGTTTATCCTTCTTGGATTAGTTTATATAATTTTACTGTTCTTGTTCTTTAACTGATTTCTCCACTTTTATCATTCTTTATTTAAAGAGATAGTTGCCATTTCGTCGCGGAACCCGAAATATTGTTGTTCTATAGATGATGCTTGGACCACAATATGCTGCTGGTTGCCCCGTTTTGTAAAATATGTGAACTATTCTATTTTGCAAATGCAGCAGGTAAAAGTGAAAAGATAAAGTATGCACACATTTTTTTTAAGGGTGCAGGAGATTGTTGGTACTTGAATGCTTTTTTTTGGGCCAATTCAAACCATGTGGTTTCAACTATATAAAGTATATTGTTTCCTCTCACAAAAATATTTGGTTTGCATATGAATTTAGTGATCTCTTTTTTTGTTTGTCATCGTTTGTCACATGATCTCTCTCATTTACGAGAGACATCTTGCTTAACAATAACCCTCTTTCATATTTCTAGTGTATATATAAATATGGGTAATGCTTGTCTTTACGTTGGTTCTATACTCTCTGTAATCCTTAGCGGTTACGCCGATTAAAAAGTTTTTTAAAAATATTAGGAGTATAGTGCTTTATGTTATTTAAGTCATCATTAGGTAATATGATGAAAAAAAAGCCCACCATTGAAGTAAGTGGAAAAATTATAAAGTGAAATACAGATAAAACCCCTATACTCACCCGCACATCACCGGCCCTCCTCCTCTTCGTTGTCTTGAGACCTAAAAAAAGGAACATTTTCTTTGTCAAGATCCTCTTTTTATAGTTTCTAGAAGTTTCGTCAGCCGCCCCTCATCTCACCCTTCTGCTGCTCCTTCTCTTCATTATTTGGAGGCGTTGAATATTTTATTTGAACCCATTGATAAATTGCCTGGTTTGTATTTGCTGCTCGGTTGCCCTGCTCCCTGTTCCTGGCGACCTAGCGTGCTTGGTTACCTGATTGACCCATTTCGCGCGGTGGTGAAGGCAGTACCGCTCCAATGCCTGGAGCGGCAGTGGAAGCAGAACAGAACCCTCCTTTTGATTGGGAAGGGCGACCTCCCTCTCTTTAAAAGGAAAGTTCTCTACAAAAGGCCCACGCCTGTCACGCCCAGATTCTGGATGCATTACGTGATATTACTCTATTCTAATTGTTGTTGGTACGGCTGGCCACCATATACCAGAACATGAGTGTGCCTGATGCGAGATTTTGGACTAAATTAGTTGATGCATTGTTGGTCTTTGCAGTAGATTTAGCTCTTGATTTATATGTGCAGCAATACCTATATCTCTAACTCAATTTCTACTCTGATTTTTTAACTGGAATCTGAATCGGTATAGCTTAACTTCTATGGAATTGGACCTCGATTAATTCCATCGAGCAGCCCCCTTTCTACTATATATTAGCAGTACGACTCTGATTCCTATATATATACATATATTAGGACTTAACCATTAAAATCTAGTCATACTACAATCTAACGGCGTATATTTTTCTCTTTTTCTCGGATTAACATGTTAATTTTTAGACCTCGAGAGCAAACATGATGGCTTCTTTTATAGCTATCTTTATAATATAATATATAAATAGATAGATGCAGAACATGAACCACCCATACTATCTGATATGAGTATTCACGTGGGGCAAAGTGCATTGTCATTATGACCACGGCTGATGGCATTTTGATGGCAAACGAGCCAAGCCGAGTCAAACCAGCCTTTAACTCGTTAGGATAACGAGTCGAGTTAAACCAGTTTATTATCTTAACGAGTCAGGCTGAGCTGAGTTAGCTCGATATCCATCCCTAATTGTGAGGTGGAGAGACATGATTATTTGCAAAAAAAAAAAAAGGAGGGCTCCACGGCTTGGGGATTACGCTGGTGGTGGTGGCGGCCGCGGAGGATAGCTCGGTGTCAGCCTTAGGCTGGGCGGTGGCGGCGCACAGGACTTTCAAGCGGCAACGTGGACAGGTTCTGCAATGCCACGTCGACGATGTAACAGAAAATTCTGGCTTGTGAGTTGATGATTCGTGTAACTCCAAATATGTTCAGTTTTAAGATCTTTGATGTAGAAATGTTTACGATCGCATCCTTCATCTCCCCATCTGAAAGGATAAAAAAAAAAAGAAGAATCCAACAGAACCTGCTCATGAAGTTCAGTGAAGATGAAGAAGACATAGTTACTACAAGTTGAAAATCATCTCCTAGTTACTGACATGGCCTGTCCCAGTGTTCATTAACCAAGTTGACTAAAGTCTTGTTCAAAACAATGTTTTTTTTTTTATACCAGAACGTATACAGGAATATACTCATATGTGTTTGCAATACAAAAGATATAACACTACATGGTGATGTAAGACAGTGGCTTTGAGCCTTTACATAGTAAGATTACGGATTTGCACCCTTCTCTAGCTTACAGTAGCTGACTGAATCCTTTAAGCCTTACTCACCAAGCGCGAAAGCGGCAGCATCAAAGGTGTCAGAGAGCCCAGTTCCAGTCTTGAAGGTGACCTTCTCCGGCGAGGCCTCGGTGACGTAGACCTCGACGACGGTGAGCCAGAGCAGCAGCTCCTTGGTCTTCACGCCGGTGATCTTCTTCAGCTTCCCCTTCTCGACGAACGCCGTGACCTCGCCGGCGTAGGAGACGGTCTGCTTGATCTTCTTGAAGGTGTGCTCGATCTTCTTCTTCCTCTGCACCAGCCACATGAAGCCAGTCTCCCGGTTGTACCCAAACTCCTCGATGTCCTCCAATGGCAGGAGGCCCTTGGGGAGGCCGAGCTCTTCCAGCAGCTGGATGGACTTCTTCCTGCAGATGGCATCTCCATTGACGATCTCAGCGCCAGAACGGTGGCTCTCAATTTGTGATGCCATTGGGTATGTAGTTTCAGCCTTTCAACAAAGAAGTTTTGGTTTGGAAATTTGTAGTTTGCAAATGGGCTGAGAGATTGTTGTGATGGAAGATGAAGGCCTATGGGGTCCTATTTATGTAGAGTTCTGAAGGCCTGTCTGCTTGTTCATTCTGATAAAGATCTGTCAAGACTGCAGAGGTAAAGGTTATGGACTTTGGATTCCAACTCGTGAAGAACAAAGCCTCCAGTCATGACTCAATTGTACACCAGCCTTTTCTGACCATGCAGTTGATAGCTGCATATTAATTCTGACGGACAAAGTCCCTGACCAAGTCCACTAATGATGTAATGCATACACTTCTTCAGCATACCAGCATGCAATATAATATAATGGATGTATGCTGGCCAGTCAGCCAAGGATGACTCTTTATTTATTCATTTATTTATTTTTGCGAGGAGCCAGAAATGACTTATCTGAGCAATTAATTAGCACTGTCCGGTCCAATTCGTTGGGCTCATGATCAGTACTAGTAGGCACCAGTGCAATATCACCTAGCACCATCCATTCAATGTTTTCAGGAAAAAAAAACTATAGTAACAAAATGCAGAGCGCAAAATCAAAATCATGTTTGACAGCTTCAATTAGCAGTGGAAGGCAGAGTGTTCTGCTGTCAATGCGATTCGATATTACTCTATGTAATTGTATGGAGTGACCTCAAATGACAAACTAATGGCGCCATGGAGTTCCTCATGGCTGGCAGGCTAGTTTCTACTATATTTAAGAACATCAAATTCATACCTTGATGAGTCATGCAGTCAAATCCTTTTTAGAATAACACGGCCTAAAACCCCAGCTCCGTTAACTGAAACTGTTACAGCAGTTCTTTTTTTTTACCGAACTGTGACAGCAGTTTAAAGCGCAGAAAGTGCATTCAAATCTCAGGTTTTTGTGTTCATGGTTTCTTCAAGTTATTGTTCAGTTTAGTTTTATTAAGCCATGTGCTCCAATAAAAAAAGAGAACAGTAACCTTTGTATTTTTAGAGTCTGAACTAGAATAGGGTAGTAGGGTCAACCACTCAACCTTGTCACTACTCTCAGAGCAAGAAGCCAAGAACAAAGGATTCAATATATCGGTTCCAAGTGGGCTTCCGAATCATGGATTGAGTATTACCTCAAATAAGAAGAAAAGTAAACCTGAAAGATAGATCCCAGGTAATGATCATAAGCAGTTAAATAAGAAGAAACAAATTGTTCACTGCATGAACCATCCTCTCTCACTTGCATTACAAACTGAAATCAAACATCTTAACCGAGCACGGCGACTGTTGTGGACGCTTTTATCGGCAAAACATATACTCATCGCAAGAAGCCCAGGCCGGTGCCCACAACAACAAGTGGCTGAACAGCCACGTCTTGCGAATTGGCAAGTTTTGTTAAGTCTTTTCATATTTTTATATAGCTTAGTTAGAAGGTTAGGAGGAATAATAGGAAAGATGAGAGATATTGTAGGGAGAGGTTAGTTTCTATGGCTATTTATATGTAATACATGGGGAGGAGGAAAAAAACAGAATTGAGAAGATCCAAACCTCCTAGGGAGGAAGATCAGCCTGATCATGGGCGACTCCCTCACCGCCGCCGACTTCAGAGATGCCCTCGAGAAAATTTTCGCCGAGTTCACGTCTATCAAGTCGGAGATCACCACCACCAAGGGCAAACAGAGCCGTCTTTACGTCGCCGTCAACCGTCTGCAGTCCGACAAGGTCGAGGTTGAGGACTCTGCCCGCGGCGGTACGACGGACGCTTTTTCCTTGGAGCCGCCCTCTTTTCCCCACCAGACTGCTCACAAACTTCGCTTTCCTCGCTACGATGGTGCTACGGACCCGGTGGTCTGGCTCCACAAGGCGGAACAGTTCTTCCGCCAGCAGCGCACACCACCGGAAGAGAAGGTTTGGCTTGCCTCCTTCTACATGGAGGACGCGTCTTTTCTTACTTCAACTCCCCATCTGAAACGATAATAAAAGGACTAGCTCTGTAAGATATTTTCGCAATGTGAAGTCTGAAACGATAATAAAACGATATTTTTTTTTTTGGGAAATGTACACTTCAGACTAACAGTATAAGAGATCAAAGATATCCCTAGGCAATTTAGCTAATTTCAGGAACACTCTGCAGCATGTTGAACCAAACAAAAATAAGTAAAGAGCAACAAAGTTTTATGTGATATTGAACTTTCATACACTCAATGTTCTTAAGCACAGAGCCCATATATGACAATCCATACTTTTTAACTCACTAACTGAAAAAATGCTAAATCGCCAAATATCCATAATGGTGTAATCTTCTACTTTTACACTGCTAGCCTAGTCTGAATTTTGAAATTACAACTAAGGCAAGCTGTAAAGGATCTAGGATACCTGAAGTGTAAAAGCTCATGTAGGGAATGACGGCATAGTAGGGCCTCCTCTCACCCACCTTCTTCACTTGGCCTGATTTGAGCTCAATTGCAAACAAGCCAACATCTGACAACACAAAAATGGTATCTGTGCCTTCTGCGAAACCAACCAGATGACGTGAGAACGAGGGGTTACCCAAAGGGATCAGCATGTCCAACTCAATGACCCTGGATTCTTCCCATTCCTCATTCCCGTCATAATCCACATACCACATGCCATGGTCACAGATGAAGTAGAGTGTGTCTTCGACGTCGATGAGGAGGCTGGGCAACATCTCAACATAGGAATCGAACGCAATGGAGGCTGGAGAGCTCCACTGTCCAGTCTCCGACGAGTACAAGCACGCCCATGAGCCATTCTCACTGTCATCTCCACTGCCCACGAAAACGACGAGGAAAGGGCCTTGATGACAGTCGAGATGATGGCAGTCGCGTGCAGCGCATAGCACGGCCCCAGCGCAGTAGGCGTGCGGGTGCGGGGGCTGGGGAAACTGATGCTGGTCGCCGGTTATGGGGTCCCAGACCATGAGTTCCATGGGATTGATATTACTAATGTTTTGGTAGGATAGAGCAGTGTAAATTATATTGATTTGGCAACAAATTGTTAGTAATCCAAATATCTAGCATGCAGTATTTAAAGTTATCAAATATCTAGAGTACAAGTTTTGGTATCAAAGCAAGAGATGTTTTACTACTCTCTATTAGTAGTAGAATCAATCTAAACCGTTTATTTTTTCTAATGCAGTGAACCATATCTATTTATACTATCATATTAGCTATTTATAGTGAAATATTTTTTTCTACTGATAATAAAACTCATAAATCAATGGTTAAGACTACTTTTAGTACGATAATACTACCAATAGAATACTACAAGTAGAGAACATCGTAAAGATCCTCTCAAACCAAACATGTTTTGAATATTGAATGAATTTCAATTCACTTGAAACTATTACATATTCACAATGTGACAATGCATCTACCTAAAATTATAACAAACCTTCGATAGTGACAATGTGCATGTTAGTCGCTGTCTTTTTTTTTTTTTTTTGGAGAGGAGACATGGTGTCAAAGAGTACAGTTTTGTTAGTGCCCTGTTCCAGATGTAGAGGCCGAATTGATATCCAGTATCTAATAAAAAAAAAGTGCCATGTTCCAGTGTTTCTTAACCAACTTTGACTTAGCTCTTGTACAGAACTGTTTTTTTTCAAACAAATAGAGGAATATACTCGTGTGTTTCTAATACAAAAGATGCAACAGTACATGGTGACGTAAGATAGTGGCTTTAAGCCTTTTACATAGTATAATTAAGACTATGGACTTGCAGTCTTGCATCATTTCTACCTTATACTTAAGCCTTACTCTCCAAGCGCGAAAGCGGCAGCATCGAAGGTGTCAGACAGCCCGGTTCCTGTCTTGAAGGTGACCTTCTCCGGCGAGGCCTCGGTGACGTAGACCTCGACGACGCTGAGCCAGAGCAGCAGCTCCTTGGTCTTCACGCCGGTGATCTTCTTCAGCTTCCCCTTCTCGACGAACGCCGTGACCTCGTTGGCGTAGGACACAGTCTGTTTGATCTTCTTGAAGGTGTGCTCGATCTTCTTCTTCCTCTGCACCAGCCACATGAAGCCGGTCTCCCGGTTGTACCCAAACTCCTCGATGTCCTCCAATGGCAGGAGGCCCTTGGGGAGGCCGAGCTTTTCCAGCAGCTCGATGGACTTCTTCCTGCAGACGCCATCTCCACTGACGATCTCTGCGCCAGCACGGTGGCTCTCAACCTGTGATGCCATTGGCTTAGCTATGAATCTCTCTAGCTGGATCGATATATGCAATGGACTGAAGAGTAGCTTTAGTTTGCAAGATGTGATGAGCTTGCTGTGATGAAGATGAGATTGATCAGGGCCAGTTTATATAGATGCTCGGAGAGGCCAGCCCATGTGCTGTTCATTCTGAATGAGACAGGTGCTTGCTTTGGGACTCGCAAACAACAAAGTCTTGGAGCAATGAATTTGCTCACTCGCCTTCTCTGACCATGCATTGTCTATCGCACAAAGTACCTGACTGACCAAGTCAATCCGGGCCTGCAAATGGAATAAAAGAAACATATTTGAGTCACTTGTCACGGCACATATAGTAGGAACAGTTAGCCGCACACCACGGCGAAACCAACGTACTAGTTAGTTAGCCAGAGATGACTAACTTGAACAAATATAAAACGACCTGTACGTAGCTGCTAGCTGGTCGGTTCAGGTCCAATATGTTAGGCTCACAAGCTGCACTATATGGAACACTATAGAATTATCGATTGTTTCTCTGCAACCAAGTCAGAAGTTTCACACTTTCTCCGTCGAATAGTAGCAGTCCATCAAAGTAGTAAGTACATGCACGCTAGTTAAATAGTAGTGCATGCCCTTTCTCCATTCGTTCATTCATTTTTTTTTTGAAATGTAGGCAAGAAATGCCTTACGCATTGATATTGCAGGAGTTCAGTCAGGATTCATTCGTTCGTTTCAAGGGGCAGGCTAGTGTTCATCTATGAAATGATCACTCAGTATTAGTGGCGACAGGGCATGGGTAATCAGTATCAATGGTTCTTACTTCATCAACTGCAGTCAATTTTTATTGTTATAGTCCTATTGTTGCGCTTCTCTAATAAAGAAGTTATTGTAGTTTGAGGCGGACAACTTTATGAAGGAATGAGCTTCTCTGATGAAGATTAAAAGTAATCTGAATGAGGAATCATTCGAGGAAATCATGAAGGACTTATGTATCACAATGCACACTCTTTCATCAAAGGATAAGGTTCTTTATGCCAATGAACTTGCAAACCTTATGGCCACGTTTGTTCGAATAGGTGGAAACTTTTATGTAAGTCATTTTCTTTATTTCAAACCATGAGTTTTTCAATTGCATTAGCTGTATCAGTTGTCTAAACAATTTTATATTTCAATTTTCAGCCGCTTGATTCAAAGATTGTTGCAGTGGAGATCAAGGGCAGGCCCACCTAAATTCAAAGGTATTCAGATGCATACCTGAGATTTTTGGCTTAAAAAATAGATATATATACTATATATTTCGTATATGTATTCAAAAAAAATAAAAAAGAGGCCTCAATCAGCCCGAAAAGCAATCAAATCAGTCTTCCTAGACCGGCTCCCTCCTCTCTCCTTCGTGGGTCCATTCGGTCAAGTGTATTGGGCTTACTAATGGCCCAATTTTGCCAATTCACCTTACCCTACTCCCAAACCAACCAAAGGCCCACCATGATACCACAAGGCACAAACACTAGCAGGAGCACTCACAAGTGTTGCCAAAGACATGGTGGTTTTGTTAGAACCCGAGTGCGAAATGGGAAGAATTCACCAAATCAATCAGTGGAAAATTTTGTGGCCACTGTAAGACTGTACATATTCTACTGCTACTCCTAGAGATGATAGAAAATAGGGTTCAACATCTTACTTCCCCCTTAGGTAGTTCGGCAATATATATGCCCAAAGTTGATTAGGATTAATGTCTAATCCAGCTTAGAGCTAATCTTTCCACCATCTAAACATAAAGCAAAAACATTTGAAAAGTAAACAGTGATTACACGATATCCTCTCAGCCGTCGGATCCACCTCTGCCCTCTGTTAGATTTACATACACTACCAGAAAACGCTATTTTCGTGAGGGTGACGAATTTTCGTGAGGGTTTTTGATGCACCCTCACGAAAATCATAATTTTCGTGAGGGTGCAACGAAAACCCTCACGAAAACATATTTTCGTGACGGTGCACCGTCACGAAAATGATTTTCCC
Source organism: Oryza meyeriana var. granulata (assembly GCA_003991445.1). Taxonomy (NCBI): domain Eukaryota; kingdom Viridiplantae; phylum Streptophyta; class Magnoliopsida; order Poales; family Poaceae; genus Oryza; species Oryza meyeriana. The sequence continues at coordinate 309,777 of RYFJ01000854.1, read as the reverse complement.
CTCACGAAAATAGTGTACAGTGCCATCTACCCCACTCGGACAAGAAAGCACTAGACCAACCGGTGGCGTAAGTATTTCACATGTGATTATACCCGCACTAAAGCACCGGATCCCGTTAAAACTCCGAAGTTAAGCGTGCTCGGGCGAGAGGATGGGTGAGCACCCTCACGAAAATATTTCGTGACGGTTAACCCTCACAAAAATCCCCTCACGAATCAGAAGCCAGGAAAATGTTATTTTCGTGAGGGTATTTTAACCCTCACGAAATTTCAAAATTCTGGTAGTGATAGATATCCCTTTTTTGTATAATTTCATGATTAATAAATGGATGTACTTCTTTTGCTAAGAGTGATTTTAGTTGTATTTTGTCAGAGCTATTACTAGGTAAACAAGATGGCGCATTGATAGGCTTGGAATAACTGTTGTTCCATCTCATGGTATAATTAATTATAAGCAGCAAAATAGCTGAGCTCAAGTAGTATTATCTTAGAAGTGCACATTTGTTTGGTAGTCGGTGATAGTTGTTGCTTTATCCCGTCTAATAAATACTAAATCTGATTATCTTCAAAATTAAATGAAACGCCTTCTAAATATTTGTAGCTAGAAGAGTATTATTTGTATGGCCATGATTGATAATCTATGCTTGATAAATATTTGTATTATTAAGGTGCGATGTTTTTATTTGCCTTTGGTTGCATCTTGCATGTCGCCTTTGCAGCCACTGAATATTGTTTATTTTACCAATTATATGCTAAATTCACTTCTACCAAATTATTTTATGTCTCCGGCAAGAGGGATATACAGGACGGGATCCATTGCCGTGCATTAGTATCATCAAGTTTTTTGGCTTTCTCTGGTGAGAAGGATACACAGGACGGGATTCATTCTTAGAATTATGCATTCCCTGCAAATGAAAAGAGTAATTGTACTTATCAATGAGTATTCTGAATCTGAAAAGGGCACCTATAGGGTAGATTATATGATACTACCTCCGTCCAAAAATCGTGCCTGCTGCGAATGTGCGTGTCTCCATCGGTTGTGGTTCGTTCACAGATCTGGCTTCTTGGTCCTTTCTAATCTCCATTTCTCGACTCCAATTCCCACCCTCTGATTTTTTTTTTATTTGTTCTTTGCAAGTGTGTAGGACAGCAGGAGCGAGATGGTCACAATGGTAGAGAGCATATCGCATATTGCCCGTACGGCGAGCAAATGGACCGATGGTTTGCTCGTACAGCCGCAGACCCCCATTTTGTTGAAAGAACCTTTCTTTTTCTTTCATCAGCTTTCTTTTCTAGCATTCGATCAGTAGTGCAAAAATGCAGCTAAGCAGCAGAATAGCATGCACAACTATAGTAGTAATACCTGTAATGTCTTTTTTTACTTTAATAAAAAAAGTTTATTTGAATAGATGTTTTTAAGAACTTTCTCCGTCTTAAAATAAAAAAACTTAGCATTGGATATAACACATTCTAGTACTATGAATCTAAACAGAGGTCTAGAATTTATAGTAGTAGAATGTGTCAAATCTAATATTATTTTTTTTTATTTTGAGACGGAAAAAATAGTACTTAGTAGAGAAGATAGAGAAGCAGTCACCAATATCGAATTTATGGATTGATAAATTCCATCCAGCCGGGATATTAGATATACTGGTAAGTCATGGGACAATCATAAACAAAAACCTTGTAGTACTATTACTAGTAACAAATTGTGATTGTGTGGTGTTATAGTGGTGGTGGAATCAAATTTACAGTGTTCTAGTACACGAAATTAGTGACTTCATGGCACGTACGAAGACTACTAACTGAAGACCAATGTATACGTGCACATTATTGACATGGTTATTGAGCGCTGGCACATACGATAAGGGGAAAAAAAGGCAGCAGCATCTGGCAGGTTCTAGTAGGAATACTTATGTTTCATGTCAACATCTTGAACAAGCTTTGCTTTGCGAGGCTCAAAGAGACCGTGCAGAGAATAGTACCGTCAGTAGGTTTCAACAGATGTACTACTACTACTACTACTCCATGTTGGGAAGTTCAATCCATCAATCAATCAATCAGATGTAGTATAATCCAGCTCCTAGAAATTTATTTCTCCTCCTTATCAGATGAGAAAAGTGTAAATCCATGCCTGAGAGAAAAAAGAAGTACAGAAACGGCGCCCTTGTTACACGAGTAACCATGAACTTATGAACTTAGTAGTTCAATTTGTCTGTTTTCATTTTCTTAATTAGATCATACTAATACTAGTAGTAGATAGCAGCAGTTATAGCAGATTTAGAAGCCACATAACAAATTTTCTTTGTGAAAAGAAAAAAAATGGCATTTCAAAAGTTGATTGGTCCAGATCAAAGATAAATACTACGAGTAGAAATTAAAAAAAAACTTTTGTTCCTCAAGCAAATAAGGAAGTACTCCTATACTACTACTAGATATCTATACGAAAAGAAAGAAAAAAACGGCTCCTAGATCTATAGGGAAAAAAATAAAAACAGCTCCTAGATCTATAGAAAAAGAAAGAAAAACATCTAGAAAAAAGAAAAAAAGGTATTACACATGCAAAAAAAAAAAAGAAGTAGAGGATTAAAACCAAGAAAGATACCCATTGCGTGAAAAATAAAAAAAGCATGCTAAGGTAGGTAGAAGTAGCGTGTACTTAATGCAGGCGGCGTTGCACAAACAAAAAAAACGCTATGGTTAGGGCATCCACAATGCTCCTACGTGACGAGTGGTCTCGGCTCGCCACATAGGAGCCATGGCTCCAGCTCGGCTTTGTGCGGGCCTCTGTAGGGATCCCTGCCCCTTGCAGAGGAAACGGGAGCCTCGGCTCTGCGCGGCCCGAGGCAATGGCTTGAGAGCCACGGTGTGAGAGCCATGTCCCCATCGAGTGGCTTTGTCTTGTGACCGCAATTCCATTTTCTCCAATTTGCCCTCCTGCTCTCTTCTCGCTTGCTCCCGCCCTCGACTAAGTCAAGCCGCCGCCACCTTCTGCTCGCCGTGGGAGGGGGCCGTTACTCACAGTGGTTGAGGTGGGAGCCCGAGGAGTGTCGCCGGTGCTGTCATCCGAAGCCGCAGATCTGCGCCCCGCCTCATCTTCAGCCCAACAATCCATTGAAGAAAGTAAACCCTAGCTCTCACCTTTACTTGATTTTTCTCCAGATCCTGCTTCCCTTGCTCTTGTTTTGGCTTAATCAGAAAGCCACCATGTAGGGCTCGATGGATCCGACTAGGGCTGGTGGTTTCATCCATTTCCTTGAAGATCCGGACGCCATGCCTATGTCTTCGCACCCCTCAAGCCAACCTGCCTTGTTCCCGGCGTTCCCCTTTGCACATGCGCCATTCCCATCCTTCTGCACTCAACCAACACTAGCTCCACCAACTGTATCCTTCTTGGCCTGTAGTAAATGTATCCCTCTTGGCCTGCAGTAAAAAGATAAAAGACATGTTCATCTTATGGTAGGATCATTTGAACTGATACATAACAAAGACCCAACTTATCTCAAGGACAATCTAATTGCCTTTCACCAAAAGTCTAAAACTTTCCCGGTTAATCAGCCCAACATATGAACTGTGCTATGTTAATAGATAGAAATAAAATTTTACATTCTCGGGGCTAAGTCTGAACTTCCAGTTATAGTGATAGGGCATTAGTTGTTCTAACAGAATTAACAACAACTAATAATGAACAAAACAGGGGTTAATATAATTCATGCACATACCATCTAATTTCTTGTTCTAACAGAGTTAACGGCAACTAATCATGAACTGTATCCCTCTTGTTGTATATACAAATGTGCATTACTGTATGATAGAAATTAAATGCCTTTTGAATACATGGCTCAGGACATTTGCATTAGGATGTTTATTTTTTTTAATGTCACAAGATTGTCACAAGATATATTTCTCACTATTTTGTACTGTGAAAGCAATTTTCTGCTTGTGGGAGTGATTCTAGTACAATTCTAGTACCTATTTAAATTTTTGTTAACATTTGCCTATCAAAATTGCCACATCAATTGACATGTAGTTAGTTCAGCTTATATTGATATCTAATTAATGTACATGTCGTTGTAGGTTAGTGCATGTCTGAATAACTGCGCTGATCCCATCCAAGGGAATGCAAGAAAGGGTGAAACCTACTGGGCCAAGGTTGTAGAGGCTTTAATGCAACTACCCCAGAAGGCAGGAAGAGGGAGATGCACCACCTCAAAGGGCATTGGCATAAGACCACCAAAAAGGTGTATTTCTTCAACAGGTGCTACATTCAACTTAGGGATACCTATGCTAGTGGGAGAAGCAACGGCCAGCTCATGGACCAAGCTATGGAGCTCTATAGGACTCGCCAAGGACACCAATTCACATTTGTACATTGATGGAAAGCTGTGGCTGACTCTCCTAAGTGGAATGTGCATATCTCAAGTGGTGGATCTAGGCCTAAGAAGCATACCTTGGATTTGAACATTAATTCAGAAGTCATGGAGCGCCCTATGGGTATCAAGAGGGCCAAGAAAGGAAAAGGCAATGCATATGAAGCAGCAGTGGAGGTTAAGGAGCACCTCAATGCCTTGGTGGATGCTCAATCTACTCAGAAGGAATAAATGAAGGGGATGAAGGAGTTCCAACAGAAGCTCTCTGACCAAAGGGTTGAAGCTGCTAACCTACAGCTTAAGGCTGCTCAAGAGGAAAAGGAGGCTAAGATGCTTAACCACAAGAATAAGTTGTTGGAGAAATTCATTGAGTTGCTTCAGGTAGACACCTCCATGATGGAGCCATGGGCCAAGGAAGCCCATGTGAGGGCTGCCACTGTCCTCTCAGACCAGCTCTGGGGGACAGTAGACAGTTCAGATGCTACTTAAGTGCTCTCACGTAAGTTTCCCCTCCCTCCATCATAGCATGTGTACAATATTGTAAATCAGTGAGTACATCTACTCATGTGAACATAGTATTACATCTGATCAGCTAGCAGCAACAACACTTTTTGTGGTCAACCGTGGTCGTGGGGTTGATCAACCTGAACTGGGCCAAGTGTTGTACTTGTGCTTAACAGGATATCACCACCTTTTTGTTGGTCAAGTGCTACATGAAGCATTGTTCTACACTGATAGCAGGTGTGTACTAGTTGTGATGGTTGCCTTTGCTATAATTTTGTCATAGTTGATGCCATTACCACAGTTTTACATGTGCAGGAGAAGCGGGAGTACTCTTGAAGCTAGTTGATGATGGTCCCGAGCCTTGTGCTCTAGCTGATGTTGGTCAAGGGAAGGCTACAATTGTACTGCTTTCAGCTGATGGCCATCTGTTGTTTAGCTGATGTTCAGCCATTGTTCAACTGATGTTGCTAGTTGGAGTGTGTGGCTACTATTGTACTGAACCTTAAATATTGACATGTTTGTCCTGTGTGGCTACTGTACTGATATGACCTTAAATATCTTGTAATTGGTTGTGTGGCTACTGTACTCATGTGAACCTTATTTAGTGTACCGAAATGAACCATACTGGCACCATTTCTAGTTGAGCTATTCTTTTCTACCTGTGGATCATTTTTTACTAAAATAGGTACTAACCTTGGTACTGGATGTGCTTATTTTTTAATTTCTCACCTGGTATTGACATGTTTAATTGATGAAACTTCTGCTGGTGGTTTTGTAACCATAGTTGATGCATATTCCTATAATCTTGTCAGGCATGTCTTCTCAGTCGTCCGACGACGACGACGATGAAGATTATGTTGACCCAGTTGACCTTTTCTCTATGGATGATTACATTTCTCGGCAAAACCACTTCAACAGTATTGCCTCTCTAGTGGCTTCCAATATTAAAACATTACTTCATCCATCATTGTCCCGTAGGCGCAGTGGTCCCAGAAGGTACGTCCGAAGGGATCGTGAAGGTGGTCATGCGAGGATATAGGCAAATTATTTTTCAGATAACCCAGTGTACAATGAGCAGCTTTTTCGCTGACGGTACCGTATGAACAAGTTACTATTTCTATGGATTGTCAATGCACTTGGTGAATGGTCTCCCTACTTCACCCAGAGGTATGACGCACTTGGTCACCCTAGACTCTCACCCATACAGAAGTGCATTGCTATTATGTGAATGTTAGCCTATGCTGTGTGTCCAGACCAAGTAGATGAATATGTGCACATAGGTGCACCGATTGCTTCTGAGTCCCTAGCAAAATTTTGCCAAGATATTATAGAAATCTTTGGACCCTGAATATTTGAGGAAACCTAATGTTGACGATGTGCAATGTCTGTTACATAAAGTAGAGACTCATGGTTTCCCAGGGATGTTGGATAGTACAGACTATATGCATTGGAAATGGAAGAACTATCCTAATGGTTGGAAATGTATGTACACAAGGGGTGATTATGGTGTTACCACAATTATTCTTGAGGCAGTGGCCTCATATGACCTGTGGATTTGGCATGCCTTTTTTGGGTGGCGGGGTCGAACAATGATATCAATGTGTTGAACCAATCACCGGTTTTCACCGATGTTATTTGTGGGAGATCTACAAGGGTGCGGTACACAGTCAATGGAAATCAATATAACTTGGGTTACTATCTTGCCGATGGGATATACCCGGAATGGGCCACTCTTATGAACTCCATCCACTTGCCACAAGCTGAGAAGGACAAACTGTTTGCTACATGTCAAGAAGGATATAGAAAAGATGTCGAATGTGCATTTGGTGTACTAAAAGCACATTTCAAGGTGGTCGCAATTCCAACACATCTATGGGAGCAATCGGACATTGGCAATATGATGATGGCTTGTATAATAATGCACAATATGATTATTGAAGATGAAGAAGAGCTACTGCCTATGGGAGATGAACCAGGTGAGTTTGAGGTTCAACCTCCAGAATACACATATGGGTCACCACCACCGGCATTTACTCAGCTGGTTTAGTGCAATGTTGAGGTCCATGATCGTGCCAGGCACAACCCACTAAAAGGGGATTTAGTTGAGCACGTATGGGAAATGTTCCGTAATTCAGAGCACTAGACATGTATCCGATGTACAAGAGAAGTCAACTAATCTTTATTTTTTTTCCAAGTCAGTAGAATAGTTTACAAACATGCCGTTTCTATTTTGAATAAGGTGTGCACCATGTAGTTAGGTAGAAAAATAGGGTTTGCTATTTCAAATAAGGTGCACACCATCTATTTAGTGGACAAATAAATTTCATGAGCATCGACTTGTAAATAAATAAAGCTCCTGATATAAGCCTAGTGAATAAGTTACATGCTATTGAAGGGGCAGAGAAAGGGGTATTCGGGGAAATATACACCCATGACTACTAGGTTAAGGCCATAACTACTGTAGGCTAGAATGGCTTCATCAAGTGGCTTCAGATTTCCTAAGCCCAGTTAAAACCACTGTTGCATTGTGTGTGGAGTGGCCTGTGGGTGTCCTGTGCTGACATGGCACATCAGGCAGTACCCTTCACTGTGTATGCCCTTAGTATGCTCCTCCGACACACGCAACGATAGGGAAAAATTAGAGTAGAGATTACACCGAAAAAGGTAGGGGAAATACCTACTGCCGCTGCAGATCTATGCTTGCTGGGTATAAATACAAATCCCATAGAAAACCCCATGCCGCCTCCCCTCCCTGATGTGAGAGAGCCTGTGTTAGAAGAATAGAGCAATGCAAGACTGAGGGAGGAGCCGCAGGGGAAAGGGGAGGGGATCGATGAGATAGGCCACCGTTGGTTAGGTTTAAGGGAGGAGGGCCTCTTAATAATGAGGGGAGGAGAGGGGGGAGGCACTTGTAAAATCCTATCTCTGCCCCTATCCCATCAGCTCTTTTTATATCCTTCTATTTAAAACTTTTTACTAATAATTAAACTACGACTACATGTATTTAATTAATATTATACATGTAATATCACTGTATTTGTATTTGAAAATATTTTCGTAGGACATTAATTTTGTAGTTATTAATAATATATTATAAAACAAATTAATTATTAAAGTATAATAGAATCTAATTTCTACTATTATAAATTAGTAGTGTTTCCGTCCGTTGTCCGTCGTCCAAGTCACCTACGTCGTCCGCGTCCGACAAGTCTCGTGTGCATTGGCCTCGTCCGAACCTACTTCAGTCTGTGTCCCATAGTCTGGCCGATGGCCCCTCTCCTCATCTGATGGCCCATCTCCGCGCCGTCCTGGCCTATACCAGCCCGCAAGCGCCCACTGGCTGTGGAGCCCCACATGTTCCCGAACTCCTGTGCTGCTATGATGGGCCACACAGCCTAATTCACAGGCCTGCCCAAATTTCAAGCTAGCTGAACAATAAAGATTGATATGATGGAATTTTGGTCAAAACAGTTCAGTTTTCTAGACAAGCTCTTGCATGTTTGGAATTTTACTAAACACAACATAATCTCGAACATATTATTTCTTAGAAAAATTTAAATTAATGTACCATAAAAAATAATAAAATACCTATGTTTTGTATACCAAGAGTATTAAATAGTATCTACTGGCTATAAATTGATGGCGCGTCAACAAGCAAGCGTTGGTTTTCATATTGAACTGACCCTGCTCTTTATCATGTTTTTTTTTAAATTATTTATTATGAGCTTTTATATTTTTCTGTTATTTGATAATATTTTTTTTGTTAACGAGCTAAAGAGCCGAGCATAACTAGACTGAAAATATCTTCTGTTGAAAATAAATAATTTTAGTTTTAATTTTTCATAATTTTATTTTTTTATAACACATGGGTATTATTCTAGTATACCTTATATTTCCAAATGAAAGAGTACTAACTAATTATTATATTACCATAAAATAAAATTAAACCCACACGAGGAAGGAGTACCTCTCCCCTGGTTACACGTCAACCCTGACACATGGGCCCGTGACGTCATCATCTGTTCAGCCAACAACACCGCCTATCGGCTAGGCCGGCCGCCGGCCACTTCCATCTAGGACTAGACTCGACTTTGAGGTGCTGTCGTGTCGTGTAGGCCTAGGCCTTTTTATTTTTTTGCAGTTTTGCATGTGCAGTTTACCTTATTTTGTTTCTGACCACATATCTATCTATCAAGTAAAAATTGAAAACTGCACTATGTAAAAATTTTCTCACCCAAACCATGTAACTATGTGAACAAAACAGTCTTGATTCCATCAAATTGCCAAAAAAAATTTACCTCAAAATTATCACGGATGTAGTGGTGAGGTCATGTTCTTAAGTGACGACAGATGATAGATGAAACTCAATTTCTGGCAATTATCAAAGGACACAAACAAATAAATTGAATATTATATAGTTCAAAATGTTGAATTTAAAAAGTTTTTTAAAAAATACTGATGAAGAAAATTTTCGAATGATGCGTACTCGTGATTATCAACAAACATCTGTACACGAAAAAGAATGGCAACTTAATTGAGATTTATAGGAACGGCATAAATGTAACTGCTTGCCCTTTTATTTTCAAATTTTGCCTAGTATCACCCTCCCATTGGGCAACATGCGGTGGAGTCGCTCACCCAAGGCAACACAAGGATATTTTTCAAAAAAAAGAGGTCAGGATGGCTTATTATTGTAAAATAAAAGAAGGAGGTTATTTTCAAATAAAATTCCAGCTTGACTACCTCTATACCTCTCAGGGTGCGTTCCAATTTGAGTTTCGGCTTGGCTACTTTCTCATTCTCCGTGAACACGTTTTCTAAATTGTTAAACAGTATATTTTTTACATAATTTTTCTATATAAAAATTTCTCAAAAATCATATTAATCTTTTTTTAAGTTTTAAAATAATTAATATTTAATTAATTATATGCTAATAACTTATCTTGTTTACATACCATCGAAAATCTCAGCCTATATCCAAATTCAAATGCAGCGTCAAACTAGGACTAATCCCGGAGAGTGTTTTCTAATGCAGATTTTTTTTTTCAAAATAAGCATAGAATGGTTGCACGATTGTTAATGCATAATATATGTTGTTGATTGGTTTCTTGTCTGGTTCGCAGGAAAAGGACTATCTTTGCATTAAGATGTTTATCGTCTTGTGTCAAATAGTATGCAGGCCACTAAAGTTGAAAAGCTACAGGAGGAATCAAGTGGGGCGAAATAACATGCTTTTAAAAATCTAGTCATGTTTTTTCAATGGTGCTGGGTCATCATTATGGCTTCAGTTATGTCAGGAAAGATATGGGTCTGGGTTTGTCTGTTTGTCCTGTATGTCATTGATTGTGAAATCATTTTTTTTCTTAAAAGAACTGAATTTATCCTCCCTTCCCGACACAGGGTCATTAGTGAGATGAACCCTTAGAACATGCCCAGATCATCCAAATTTGATCCTCCATATCCATATTTAGATGGTCATCCAAAAAAGATTTCTCCTCCATATCTCTTCCTACTCTAACAAATCATCCATATTACATCTTCCATATTACTCCCTTCTATTTTTTAAGTAATATCTCTCAACTATCCATATAATTATATTTTTTTAACGGCTCTATTTCAAATGGCTAGAATTTTTTTGAACAGTTATATTCGATCAGCTATATTTAAACGGCTATATTTCAAATGGATAGAATTTGAACGGTTAAATTTTGAACATATTGATTTCTAATGGCTAGATTTTCATAACTATATATACAACTGCATGAGCTGCTATCATGCAATCTTCTTCATTCATCCACATAGTTGTGTCTCTTCTTCCATCCCTTAATGAGTTCGATTTTAAGGCATTTTCTCTTAGATAATTCATTGTCATCCAACAATGAACTCATTGCCGCTACAACAATAGTCGCACAAGATGAATATAAACGGTTGAATGCTCTACGGCATCGTGGTTCTGTTCATGGTTGTCAGGTTATTCATCACAATCGACGAGCCGATCATGATAGATTGTACCGCATCTATTTCTCGGAGCATCCTACCTACAGCCTAGTTTTATTTCGACGAAGGTTTGCAATTAATCTGTACATTTTTATTGATTCCTTCTTGTTGAACACGTCTCATTATTTTTTTCCATGCAGGTTTAGAATGAGTCGTCCTCTGTTCTTGCGCATAGTTAAAGCCGTGGTATCCCATGATGATTATTTTGTGCAGAAAAGAAATTGTACTGGTGTTCTAGGGCTATCACCTTTGCAAAAGATTACCACTGCACTTAGAATGATAACTAATGGAGTTGCAGCAGATACTCAAGATGAATATCTGTAGATTGCGGATAGTACCACTATAGAGAGCTTCAAGAGGTTCGTGAGAGCTATTGTTGAAGTTTTTGGAGATGAGTACTTGAGGTATCTAAATAATTTTGATACTGTTAGATTACTTGCACTTGGGGAGCAGAGAGGTTTTTCCGGAATACTAGGATGCATAGATTGCATGCATTGGAAATAGAAAAATTACCCTTCCGCATGGCAAGACATGTATTCAGGCAAATCTAGTGAGCCCACTATAATTTTGGAAGCCGTTGCTTCACGTGATCTTTGGATTTGGCATGCATTCTTCGGTTTGTCAGAGTTTCACAATGATATTAATGTTCTTCACCGTTCCCCTTTGTTTGCAAGGCTAGCTGAAGGACAAGCTCCACAAGTGAATTATACAATTAATGGCCACAACTATAAATGGGTTATTACCTTGCAGATCGTATATATCCACCATGGGCCACATTTGTCAAGACAATTTCAGAACCACAAGGGAATAAGAAGAAACACTTTGCCCAAGAACAAGAATCAACCCGGAAAGATATCGAACGGACCTTTGGAGTTCTACAGGCTCGTTTTGCAATTGTGCGTGGACCAGCAAGGTTTTGGTATCCAGATACATTACGTGAAATCATGACTGCTTGTATCATTATGCACAATATGATAGTAGAAGATGAGAGGGATGAAGGTCAACTTGACTACAACTACGACGATGAGGGAGAGAGAGTCACACCTTCTCATACTCCTACAACTTAACTTGATAATTTTCTTCGAACTCATCATGAAATTAGGAATAGGCAGACTCACTCTCAGCTTCAGGAAGATCTAGTTGAGCACTTATGGCAATTTCATGGTAGGAACTAGTGTTGTATGCAATCTCAATTACATATGCAGTACCAACTATGTATCCAACATTCATGCAATAAGAAATTATCCATAAATAGGAAGTTCTTAGAATAAAAAGTAGTGCATACACCACATTGGTCATACAAAGTAACATCCAGTAGTGTCGCAAGCAACAACATACATCATAAAAAGTAGCAACTCAATCCATTCCTCGCGATATGATCTCATTCTGCAAACACAAATAATATGTTTTTTTTGCCCATCCAGAACACTAAGGTCCATGTTCATAATTCTTTCTTCTCTTTCACTTCTTTCGAATTCTACCCTCTGTTTCTCTATTTGCAACCTCTCTTTTTCTAGTGTGATAACTTCTGTTAACCGATCATTTCTCTCCTCCCTAGCTTGAGCACTCATCTCTTTTTTCTCTGACCACATGTTATTCAATGCAACAACAACAGGACTACTCTCACTTGTATAGAAAGAAAAATTACCTCGCCCTCGTTTTTCCTTTTCTGTCTTCTTCCCTGGTGGTCTCACCATAGGATCGGATGTAGGTGTATCAGGGTCATACTCAAATTGACTAGAGTTTATGCTCGGACACACCATAGGACTTGCATCCACATGAGTCTTTTGCTTTTTCGGGGAAAACCTACTATCCCACTTTGGATGACGATGTAATATATGCCAGCAATGCATTAAAGAAAAAACCTTCCCCTCTTCTGATTTGTACGCAGCACAAGCCTGAGTTATCCACAGAACTTGTTAACTTGTTCTTGAATGGTGCCCCAACGGTTGTTAAGAGAATTTTGGTTACACTTTGAGGTAAAGTCCTTGTTTTGATGGAAGAACTGATGGATCCTTTCCTAATAGGAGTCACTTTTCTGCTCAACACCTATAATTGGATCCAAACTGGTATTGAACCATGCCGACACCAACAACTGGTCCTCACGAATGGAGAAATTCTTTAACCTCTTGTTGTTTGGTCTAGAGGAGCCTGCAGCTTCCGCAGTTGGCTGTGGCTGCTCTCCAATGGGGCTAAAAATTTGATTGGGATCCCAATTTTTTACATCAATGTTTGAACCCAACAAACCGACATAGTTGTCCATTGATTCACCTAGCAAGAACAACATTCATCTCTATAAAATACCACTACTACAGCACCTAATTAACCTTTGTATAGAGATATCACATACTAATACCAGTGCAAGAACTTCATCTCTATATTGCATTGCAGTTCTATAGAGACATCACATACTAATTAACATTTCATATTAACCATCTAATAAATAACCTTTCATATTAGATGGGACTGGGTCTCCTCTCCACTGTGTGAACCATATTAGACAAGAGCAACAGTAGTGGGAGCAGCAGCAATTAGTCCGTACCAGCGGTAGCAGCAGCGGGAGCAGCAGCAACGGCGACTGCGCGGCAAGGTTGACGCGGCGTGGCACGGCCGATGCGGCACGCGCAGAGCGGCGGCACGGCATGGTCGACAACGACGACATCCGCCGGCCCACAAGCCATCCCAAACTCCAGATCAGGTACTCCCCTATCTCTCCTCCTTTCCTCCTCCACCAAAAAAACCAGATTGACCGGCAGCCCATCCCCATCACCGTCGAAAAGTAGGAGACGGAGAGAAGGAGACTCACCTGCTTGGGGGTAGCAACGACGACGGTGAATGGGGCGTCGATTCGAATGGCGGCGTGGCGTAGCGACGGCGTTGGACGAGAGGCGCGAGCTCGATCTGGGCGACGACAGTTGCGCGATGGCGTGAGGAGAGAGGAACGCTATATTTGGTGTTCCTCTCTTCAGGATAGCGGACACGGTTTTTTTCCATGGACCAATGGCGTATCTTCTGGAGTCCTTTTTTTCCCCCCACATACGCTATTTTCTAGATGGCCATCGCAATAGCGTGTCTGCTGGGCATGCTCTTAGCACAGGAAACCAATGGTCCCGTTCTTTTCTAAAGTTTAGGTTGGCTACTCCTATGTATTATCATGGGCAGCCATTGACCAGTATGATTTTAATAAACATTTTATATGGAAGTTTATTAAAAAAACAAATAAAATTAAAATAGATTCATTTTTAATTATCCAATATTAAAAATTTAATTTCTAATAAAACCCCTCCTTTCACGTTTGGCGGATCAGTCTGGTTCAGTGCATGCAGAGCTGTAGTGTTTGGTTGTCTGGGCGGGCCATCAAGCTTGTCTCTCCTGAAGCAAAAGCTCCCCAGAAACAAGGTGTGATTCCGTTTCCCGCGGGCTTGGCTGGGATGGGTGAAAAGAACCGCCGGTGCTAGAACGCGCGCGCAGCGTTCACGTCCTGACCGATTCAGGCTTCTCTCATGGTCTTTCTGTTTCCATGTGTGACATGCACCAGATACATAAGCCACGGTACTTTCCTTTTTTTAATTTTACCGTAAGTTACGACACTTTGTTAGATTACGTCATCCCTAATCTTCTTCCTATAATGAAGTCAATATTTCTATAGTAAACTAGTATGATGCTCTTGTGTTGCAACGGAAAAAACTAAAATAATTAGGAAACATATAGCTAAACTTACAGAGAATCAACCTTTCCAATTCGTATAGGAAATCAACTGAGTATAATTTTCAATTGCTGTGAAATCATATGTGTCGGCGAAATGGGACCGGGGGTCCTCCAGTCCTCGGGGACGCGAGGGTCTTCAGCCACGCGCACACTCCGGGTCCACATTCTATCACGGCGACGGCAGGATACGGCCCTTCTCCCTCCGAGTACCCGGAGCCCGGGCACCGTCCGATCCAGAGCGCCCCGTTCCCTGGTACGCCCCCCGGGTCCCGGGAGCCGACCGCCCCGGGCCCCAGGCCCCGGGAGCCGGCTGCCCCGGTCCGGCGAGATGGTTCCCGGGACCGAGCGTCCAGGTCCGGGGAGATGGTTCCCCGGACCGGGGTCATGTCCCGGGAATCCCCCGAGGACCTCCTCCTCGGGAGGGTCCCGAGGACCGTCCCGTGCCCAGGGCCTTCCGGTCCCGGGTCGCACAGCTTCAGCCCCGGGTGGCGTCCCTGGGGCGCATTGCGGAGACGCTCCTGGTCCCGGGCGCCGCTCCCCGGGCCCGGGTCTCGCATTACCCGACTGATTGGCTCCTCCCGATGATCGGCTCCTCTGAGCTGATCGGCCTCTTCGGTAACCGGCACCTCCCGCCCGGATCGGCCTCTCAGCGGACGGCAGCGGCTCACCAACTACAGCATTAATGACAAGGCGATGGGGCATGACGCGCCTGGCTTCCGTGGGCCCGCTTCTTGTGCCGTCAGAAGCTCCTTTTTGACTACGGAGGCCTCTTTCACTGTGCAATCACTGTGCAGTCAGAGCCTTTTGACTTGGAGGCGAGCGCCGTCATGTCTCCACGCTTCAGCCATCCTCAGCAGCAGACGACCAGACGACCCGTCACATCCTCACGTCCCGAAGACCAGGCCGCCCGCAGCCGACCTACCCCGGCATGGGCGTAGCAGGTGGCTGCAGGCGGAGACGTGCGACAAGACAACGCTTTTCCTCTCTCTCTCTCTCTCTCCATGTACTGGCACTGTGGACTCCCCTTATCGATAAAAGGAGGATCCACGCCACAGATTGAGCCAGCTTTAGCTCCCAGCAAGAACTGATTCAGCCAAGCTCTCCCTCTGAGCCTCAAGTCACCGGGCAACCTTCCGAGCTCCCCGGGTTTTCACCTTGTAACCACCTTCATCCACCACGGATAGAAAACACACAGGAGTAGGGTATTACGCTTCCCGAGCGGCCCGAACCTGTCTAAATCCTCCTGTCCCTTGTGTGCAATCCATTCTCGCATTGTTCGATCTTTCTTCCACCGGACGCCTCGTACGCCTGAGAACTACTCCCCTGGCCGAATCTCAAAGGGGGTCTCTAGACTTCCCGCAGTCGAGGTTTCTTCCTCCGACAGCTGGCGCGCCAGGTAGGGGGAGTTTCCTTTTCAGGTGTTACGCCGGCGCCTCCGACATCGACGCACTCCATGCAGGAGCCACCATCATCGTCGAGACTGCGGCGAGGGGTCCGGCGGCTACACCCCGCCGGGCAACGTGGCCCCCGACAGGGGCCCTGGAGAGGACGGCAAGCTCTCACGTTCCGCGCTACGGCGGAACAGGAGGAAGTGCCAGAAGGCCAAGGCGGCAGCCGAGAGCTACGCCTTGGCGGCTACGGGCAGCCCCCGGAGCTATGATGCCTGCGGAGCCGATGGTCGTAGCAAGCGGCAAAAGGCCGCACGCGCGCCGCCACCACCGGCAACAGCCCAGAAGTGGTGCCCCCTCCACCAGACGGACTGGCACGACATCACGGAGTGCCGCGCCGTCCAGCGCTCACCCGAGCGTGCCGAGCTGGCCTTAGTTCGGGGGTGGTGCGCCTACCACCACACGGACCGGCACGACATCACGGAGTGCCGCGCCGTCCAGGGCATGGCCGAGCGTCTCAAGCCGGCCGCAGCCCGGGGGTGGTGCGCCTTCCACGATACCGACCGGCACGACATCACGGAGTGTCGTGCCGTCCAGCGCTTGGCCGAGTGCCTCGAGCCGGCCGAAGCCCGGAGGTGGTGCGCCGTCCACGAGACGGATTCGCACGACCTCATGGAGTGCCGCGCCGTCCACAAGTTGGCCGGGCGCGTCAAGAAGTTCCGGCAGGAGCCTTAGCAGGCCAAGCGCGATCGAGGCGATTCGGACAGTCCGATCCGAAGGCAGACGGTCCGATCGCCCCGGATCGGACGGTCCGATCCGAATCGCTCTAATTCAGACAGTCCATTCCCTTGGCGGACGGTTCGAATCCCGCTCTCGAGCCGGAACAGCCTCAACGGGGCGCGAGTACCCGGACGACACCGCCTCGGCAAGGGCGGGTCCGGGGAAGTTGTCCCGATATGGTCCATGTCCTTATTCGGCCCCATGCCCGGGCACATGTCGACCACGCATATATCAACTATATTTCAGTCCGGGCCCCGGGTCCTGGGCACATATTCGAGCCGAGGCACGGATTCCCGAATCCGTGCCCCGGGCCCGACACCGAGGTGTCGAACCAGGGCGGCCTCGCCAAGGCGAGTGCAAGTCTAGGAACGCGACACCCGGAAGAGGGCGCGATAGCCCGGACAGCACCGCCCCGGCGAGAATGCGTCCGGAAGGTCGTCTCACACCCCATATCAAAAAAATATGACCAAGCCCGGGCCCCCGGAACCCGGCATATATCAGTACCGGGGCCCTCGGGTCCCGGGCACATGTCGGGCGCGATAACCTGAAGAGCCTCCCCTGACGAGGGTGAAACCCGGGTAAGTCGACCCGACTCTGTCCGGGGCCCCCGGGTCCCGGGCACATACCCTTCGCATGACGGCCGGGGCCCCCGGGTCCCGAGCACACGCCGGACTCGGGCTCGCGAGGGAAGCGAGTCCGAGCTCCATCCCTAGGCACATCAAGCACTTTCACAAATCTATCGGTATAAATGTCCTGTAAGTTATGGTAAACCCGGGCCAACGCCGGACTTCTCCGGAAACTCAGCGCTGACCAGGGTCCCATGTATATACACTTTACATAAACAACGTTTTTAATATCTTTCCCGGTCTCGTTCCTCTCGTCTTTTTCTATGTGTTGCTTTCGCGGCAGTCTCACCTCCTGGGGGTTCCATCGGGCCGCGCCCGTACGACGGCTGGGTTATGCGCAAAACCCAGCCGCCGTACGGGTGCGACCACGAGAACGCCTTCGGGAGATGATTGACGCCACGGCTCGTAGCATGGGATGGACGAAGGAACGAACCGGATGCTCTCACAGTTCACTATGTGCAGAGTAGACCTTTCCCCGGCGGTCCTGGGGCTGATTCATACCACACCAAGCTAGGCGCCCGGGGAGACCCCGTTTCTTCCTGGTGTACCGGGCCGGAGCCGTTCTGTCGCCGGAACTCTCCTTCGGCTCTCTTCGGGTACAGCGCTACACTGAAAACATCAACCACCACAAATGTGCAGCTCGACAACCTCGACTTCCTAGAGGAACGAAGGTGGCGCGCTCCGCTCCGCGTCGCTCGTTACCAGCAAGGCCTCAAGCGCTATCTTTAGCGTAAGGTACGGGTCCGATCGCTTCGGGTTGGGGGTTGGTTCTCCGCCGTGTCCTTACACGTGCTGGAAAGAAGTAAACCTTCCCCCCGTGGGAAGCCCCTTCCTGATGATCGATGTTTCCCAACCGGGTTCGGTAAGCCTGGGAGCACCCTCACCAAATTCTTCCATAAATACATCAAATTCCCAGCAGGTTTTAGGCAGGCTTTCCGAACCTCGACACGGGCTGTGGAGCCCGGCCTGGCCAGCTCCTCCCTACAACCGCCGAGGCACCGGACGCCCAGCTGCCTTAACGATCCCGTGTCCAGTCAAACCAGTTCCCCCGGCCTCGTGGCGGTCCCACGGCCAATGGCGCCCGGAGGCACGGAGGGCCCCCGGATCCGGAAGACGGAAGAAGTCCAACCTACGAACCTAATGGATTCGCCAAGACCCGCGCTCGGGTGCTCGCGATCCCGGGGCACGGGCAACGACTCAACCGGTCCGCGCGACTTGTCCCCGGGCCCTTCACGGTCCTCGGGGGCCGAGTTCCCGGGGCAACTCTCGCCGCTCTCGGAAGCCGAGCTCCCGGGGTAGGCGGCTACCCGAGACGCCGCGACCATCCGCGGCCGCTGACGCCCCAAGTCGGAGGGCGCCTGGCACTCGTCGCTTCCCCGGGATACAACAGCGTCACCAACAGCAGACGCGGACAATTCCCGGAACAACACCATAGGCAAAGGTACGAAAATATAAACCTCATCATATATCTATACAAATACCTCTGTTTATACAAGACAGGCAAAACCGGAGCGCAAGCCCAAGCGAGGCCCAGAAATGTCGCCGCACGGGGCGCGGTCATCGGTGTACTTCTGACCGGACCCCGGGCGACGTCGGAAGGGGAGCACTCGGGGGCGTGGAGGGCCCCCGGGCGCCAAGGGCGGCCGCGGATGGCGTCAGAAGGAAAGCGGCGTCAGAAGGGGACCGGCGTCTTCCTCGACCCCTTCGTCAAGCATCGGCTCTACAAGGTGCTCGCCGCGGTCGAGGAACCCTACCTCCGGGGCAGTGGACTCGGCCACGGCCTCCCACGCCTCCTCGCGAACCACCGCGACCTCCTCGCGAACCACCGCGACCTCCTCGCGAACTACCGCGACTCCCTCACGCACGGCGAACTCACATCCCCGAGACGCGAGCCCGGCCTCTTAGGCCCAGCCGCTTCCCTCTCGGGAGAGTGTTTCCTTCTCCCACATCTCCATCTCGGACCAGGCTTCCTCAGCACTTCATTCCATGCATTCAGCCCGGGTTCCGGGCACATATCCTGTCTAAATCAACAAGTCGGCAAGCTACACCAGTCCATAGCGAACAAGGTGAACCCCGCGTCCCCTCTTTTCTTCAAGACGTGGCCCTGTTCCTGCCCGGGACTGGTCCCGGCCGAGCAACAGGGCCAGGGGCCACTGTCGGCGAAATGGGACCGGGGGTCCCCCAGTCCTCGGGGACGCGAGGGTCTTCAGCCACGCGCACACTCCGGGTCCACATTCTATCACGGCGACGGCAGGATACGGCCCTTCTCCCTCCGAGTACCCGGAGCCCGGGCACCGTCCGATCCAGAGCGCCCCGTTCCCTGGTACGCCCCCCGGGTCCCGGGAGCCGACCGCCCCGGGCCCCAGGCCCCGGGAGCCGGCTGCCCCGGTCCGGCGAGATGGTTCCCGGGACCGAGCGTCCAGGTCCGGGGAGATGGTTCCCCGGACCGGGGTCATGTCCCGGGAATCCCCCGAGGACCTCCTCCTCGGGAGGGTCCCGAGGACCGTCCCGTGCCCAGGGCCTTCCGGTCCCGGGTCGCACAGCTTCAGCCCCGGGTGGCGTCCCTGGGGCGCATTGCGGAGACGCTCCTGGTCCCGGGCGCCGCTCCCCGGGCCCGGGTCTCGCATTACCCGACTGATCGGCTCCTCCCGATGATCGGCTCCTCTGAGCTGATCGGCCTCTTCGGTAACCGGCACCTCCCGCCCGGATCGGCCTCTCAGCGGACGGCAGCGGCTCACCAACTACAGCATTAATGACAAGGCGATGGGGCATGACGCGCCTGGCTTCCGTGGGCCCGCTTCTTGTGCCGTCAGAAGCTCCTTTTTGACTACGGAGGCCTCTTTCACTGTGCAATCGCTGTGCAGTCAGAGCCTTTTGACTTGGAGGCGAGCGCCGTCATGTCTCCACGCTTCAGCCATCCTCAGCAGCAGACGACCAGACGACCCGTCACATCCTCACGTCCCGAAGACCAGGCCGCCCGCAGCCGACCTACCCCGGCATGGGCGTAGCAGGTGGCTGCAGGCGGAGACGTGCAACAAGACAACGCTTTTCCTCTCTCTCTCTCTCCATGTACTGGCACTGTGGACTCCCCTTATCGATAAAAGGAGGATCCACGCCACAGATTGAGCCAGCTTTAGCTCCCAGCAAGAACTGATTCAGCCAAGCTCTCCCTCTGAGCCTCAAGTCACCGGGCAACCTTCCGAGCTCCCCGGGTTTTCACCTTGTAACCACCTTCATCCACCACGGATAGAAAACACACAGGAGTAGGGTATTACGCTTCCGAGCGGCCCGAACCTATCTAAATCCTCCTGTCCCTTGTGTGCAATCCATTCTCGCATTGTTCGATCTTTCTTCCACCGGACGCCTCGTACGCCTGAGAACTACTCCCCTGGCCGAATCTCAAAGGGGGTCTCTAGACTTCCCGCAGTCGAGGTTTCTTCCTCCGACAATATGACATTCCAACGTTTCCAAAATTTACGTGGGAGATAATTTAAGGTTGGAAAAAACAGTTTCAACTTTTTTATGGAGACGGCAATGAAGGAGGTTGGAAAAAACAGTTTCAACTTTTTTATGGAGACGGCAATGAAGGAAAGATTTATCAATGCTCACTTTCGTCAAAGTAAACACTAGCCAAGGAAAAGTTTTGGAAAGGGAAAACATTGTAGTAGTTATGTACAAAGACTTTAAGCTAAAGGACAATTTAGGATGTCACACAAGTAGTAGTATGTTGGACAATTTGTAGGATTCAAATTAGTTCGACTAAAATCTTTGCAATTTTCACTGCAGGAATTTGTCTTTGCTAAATCTTACAAATCCAAGCATTAACAAACTTTTTATCCGATTAATTCTACTAATAATCACCAGGTCAAAAGATGACCTGCATCATGTGTATTACTCACCACTTCTCCAGGGAAAGAGAGGAGGGGAACGAGCCGACGAGCTCTTGCTTGCCGGCGGTGGGAGCGGTAGAGAGGGCGGCAGGAATTTGTCTTTGCTAAATCTTACAAATCCAAGCGTTAACAAACTTTTTATCCGATTAATTCTACTAATAATCACCAGGTCAAAAGATGACCTGCATCATGTGTATTACTCACCACTTCTCCAGAGAAAGAGAGGAGGGGAACGAGCCGACGAGCTCCTGCTTGCCGGCGGTGGGAGCGGTAGAGAGGGCGGCACGACGGGTGAGGAGGAGGGCACCCGAGGCGATGTCCAGGCAGCGCAGTAGGGTTGTGGGGGGAGAGAAGAGGGGGGGAGGGGGTGTTACGGGAAAGAGAGGGTGCGGGCCTGCGAGGGTGCGGGGGAAGGGAGGGGTAGGGGGGGAGAGGGGGTGCGATCTGGCACGTTCATTTAACGTAGATGGATACATACCGTCGAATTTGAAGAATGAAGGATGAAATATCAGGCATGAATAAAAGTAGTTGGTGTATTATAGAGTAGATAAAGAAACAGCTTTCACTACAAATGTGGTAGGAATGTTTAATTCTCCCTTTGTTTTTTAAAGCACTTGGGAGTCCTGTTCCTTTCTGCTTAATATGAATGGATGAATATTTATGCTCTCTAAATTTATAAATGGTACGATTTTTATAAATTTTTTTATATATATATAAATTTTTTAAAATAGTGTTTTAATTTTTTTAACTTTATAATAGCTAATTCAGTGGCTTGTATTCTTTGAATTATTACCCCCACAGTTACCTAGAGTGTGTTTGGTTGGATGGATTTGGTGGGTTGGGATGGGTTCATCCCATTTTTTGGTGTGTTTGGTTTGTGGATCAGGTGGGATGGGATGGATCCAAAAGAGAATATTCCTCTCAGATTCGGGATGAATCGATCCGGCCAAAACGGCCGGACCGTGCCGACCCACTTCTCCCGAGCGCGTGAAGGGAAAAAAGGCGAGCAGCAGGGAGCGGCGATGGCGCGGCCAGGGAAGAGCGGCGACGGCACGCGCCCAGCGACGGCAGTCAGGTACTCCTCGTCCTCCTCTGTCACCCATCCTCCCTCCCCCTCCCTCTCTCTCTTTCTCTCTCTCTCCGGCTGCTCATCCCCATGGATGGTTGCAGTGCTGGCGGCAGGAGGTGAAGACGCCAGCGGCGACGGCGCACGGCCAGGGAGCGGTGACGGCAGCCAGGTACTCCTCGGCCTCCTCCCTCGTCCATCCTCCCCCCTCCCTCTCTCTCTTTCTCTCTCTCTCCGGCTACTCATCCCCCTATGGACGGCTGCAGTGGTGGCGGTAGGAGGTGAAGACGCCGGCGCCCAGTAACCTCGTCCCCGCGCCCTCCTCTTTCGCCGGCTGCTACTTGGCATTGCATCCTTCGTAGCCAAGGTAAGAAACCCTAGCACTGAAACTCAGCACTGGAATGTCAGATCTGTGTGAATTTATTTATGTGATATGAATGTAAGGATTGACAAGAAGATTATTGAGTGAACAAGCCAAATATGTGTGAATTTGTTTCCTTTGCCAGATAATTGAGTGAACAATATATTGCTTCTTTGATTGTTGTTGTAGATGGATAAGAGGACCAAGCTTTTAATTTTTGCTGCTGCTGCAAATATACTATTGTCCATGATGGTCATGATTATTGAGTCTAGGAAAAGAAAAAGAGGTGCAAGGAGAGAAGGTATTAAATATGGCCCAATGGATGAAAGGGATAGGGTGAGAATTGAGTACCTAGAAACAAAAATTTGGAGGAATGATACAACTTGTGTCAACATGCTTAGACTTAGAAGATCATCTTTCTTTCGGTTTTGTAAGCTTTTTAGGGATCGTGGTTTGCTTGAAGATACTATTCACATGTGTGTTGAGGAACAGGTTGCTATGTTTCTAAATACAGTGGGACACAACCTTAGGAATAGGTTAGTTGGCGCTAATTTTGGTAGGTCCGGAGAAACAGTTAGTCGTTATTTCAATCAAGTACTTCATGCTATTGGTGAGCTACGAGATGAACTAATCAGGCCCCCCTCATTTGAAAACATGGCAAAAAAAATTCACAAAAATAAATAGACTTAGGAAAGTGAGTGGTACTGGTTGGGATGAAGAAAATTTCATTATCACTCTTGATGCAGAACACTACAACGACTATGTCAAGGTATACTTTGCCATCTTGCAATTTGGTCTTTACATATTTCTATTCCATCAACTTATTCAGTAATTTTAATTCCATGGTAGGATCACAAGGGCGATGCTGAGTATTTTAACAGACCTCTTGTCAACTATGGTGAGATGCTTACCATCTTTGGTAGCACCATGGCTACAGGAAAGTTTACAAAGGACTCAAACTCAGTTCTCGGTATAGAAGATGTTGATACTGAAAATGAAGAGGGGAATGATGGCACTGCCACACTTGATGATCATGCGGAGACATCATCTGCGAGCAAGCCAAAGAAAGCCAAAACAAAAGATTATGAAGATGAGGGGCTGATTGGTACATTTGAACGCGTTGGTAACAAGCTTGCCAACGCTATAATTGCAGCCGGTGCCTCTAACAATGATGTCCCCCATGATTTGTTTGACAACCTAAACAGCCTTCCAGGATTTGAGGAGGCTCACATCTCTTTGTACTATACTTATTTGGTGGCTAACCCTCACATTGCTAGAGCTTTCAATGGACTTCCACTCACCCACAAACTGAGTTGGGTTGCTATGTTCATTAGTGAGAAGTTTCCTGGCTCAATGTAGGGTTATGTCTTCAAAGTTGGCTATTATTTTGGTAGTATGAACTGTGTTTCCTTTATCTGTAAGGCATGAACTTGCCCATTATGTGTAAGACTTGGTGTATGCTCTGGATGCTGTTAATTATATTATGTTGTGTTGTTAGAAGTAATTCCATCTCTTTCAGTGTTTTTTGAATTATATTGACACTAATATGTATGTTATCTGAAGTTATCTTTATGCGAACGCCATCCTGCCTGCCGGCCTTCCCGCTCGCGAGTAGAGTACCACGCCCGCGCCTGATCGGACCGTCCACATAACGATCGGACCGTTGTGTTGGTGCCACACCACGCCTGCGCTCGCCCCCGCGGGCCCCGATCGGACCGTTGCCCCACCCGGATCGGACCGTTCACCGTCATAGCGGACTGTCCGACTCCCTAGGATCGGACCGTCCGCCGCCATATCGGACCGTTCGACTCCCCAGGATCGGACCGTCCGTATATGGGTTGGACCGTCCGACTACCCAAGATCGGACCGTCCACCGCCATATCGGACCATCTGACTACTCGGCGACGGCGACGGCGCAGGGCACCTGCGCATGGAGCGGGGCGGCGGGAAACACGGACGGCGGCGACGGCGACGGCGCAGGCCCCGGTGACGGCGACGGTGCAGGGAGCGGGCGGCGGGAAACGCGGACGGCGGCGACGGTGCAGGCCCCGGTGACGGCGACGGCGCAGGGAGCGGGGCGGCGGGAAACGGCGCAGGCCCCGGCAATGACGGCGCAGGGAGCTCCGGTGACGACGACGGCGCAGGGAGGTGGCGCCGCAGCGGTGGGGATCGAGCGTTTTGGACCGCGCACCCCTGTCCATCCCAGCGTCATCCTTCCTACCAAACAGGTAATAGGATCATTCCATCCTCTTCTATTCCTCCAACAAAACAAAAAATATGGTTCATTCTATCCCTTCAACCAAACAAAAATTAGAACCAACCCATCCCAAAAAACAGTAATGGATCTAACCCACCCCACTTCGTTCTCAAACCAAACACATCCCTAGTGTCTCCGGTCGGCTATGATTTTCTCATTTCTTTTGGAATTATTTTTTTTACGACTTTAGCTGCTGACGCTTGTGCCTTTTCCTTTGTTTGCTAGTGTTTCCAGCCGGCGTTGGTCGAGTTAACGTCGCATTCAAGGGAGTAGCCGGTTGCTGCTCTTGTCGTCCTGCGGCTGCGGAGGAGAAGTTCTCTAGTCGATCGTCTTGCAGTTCCCTCGCGCGCGTCATCTGGATGCCATCGCCGGTTTGGCGACGCACACGCGACTGGCCTAGGCGCCCGGCGGCGGCGGCGGAACGGGGTTGACGGCGGGGAGCCGCACTCGATGAACGAGCGCTCAAGTTGCCACGTCCGAGTGCTATTTAGGAGGCCTAGAAAGATGTACTAGGTACGTGGATTCGGGAAGGGAGCTCACCGACGAGCAGGGATGGCGTCGGCGGCGGTGGCAAGAAGGGGATATGCTGGTGGGGGTGGTTAGGGAAGCGGCTAGGTCGGTGCGGGGGCGTTCTTGGTATTTCTGCGCGGCTGCAAGCTCTGCTCAGCGGCAACAGAACAGAGCCGTCGAGGCGTCGTGGCCGGCCCGAAACGAGCGACGATGAGGATGCGAGGGGCGGTGAATAGGCGATGGATCGAGCTGTGGAGCGTGAAGGCGAGGCGCGGGCGGTCTAAAGCTGGGGCACGGGGCGCGCTGGCGAGGCGGCGAGAGGGAGGAGTGAGCAGAGCGCGGTCGGCTCGCTGTCTCCGCTTTGGCGGCTAGCAGCGTGCCTCGGCGGGGCCAGGGCGTTGTGACGGCAAAGGGAAGGAGGACGGGCTTGACGGCTTTTGACCGAACGGCTCACAGGCGTGAGAGAGAGAAACAAAGGGAAAGAAAGGAACGGGATGGCCTTGCGAGCAAGAAGGAGCGGACGTGCGCTTGTCTTTCCCTGGCTGACAGGCGGGCCAGGGAGAGGCGAGAACGGGGCGGGCGCTCGCGTGAACTGGAAGCGGCGGTCACACACGAGGAAGGGGTACGTAGTGAGATCATGCTGATGGCGCGGCTTCAAAGGGACACGCGGCAGCGATCCAGCGGCGGGGCGGTCGCACGCGCCTCGTGCGTGGGCCATGGCCGGTTGTAGGGTTGGTTGGGCCGGCCCGATGGCGAGGGGAGGCGGCCGACTGCGCCGAAGCAATGGAGGGGGTGGCCCAGGCGGCAGGGCAAAAAGGTAAGGGAGTTGGGCTCTGCCGTAGGAAAAGGAGGAGAGGGCGGCCCTAAGGAACAGTAGAACTTGATCTTTTTCAGGGTTTTGATAGCATTTGAATTTCGAAATTGGAGTTCAAACTTGGGGATTGATTTCATGGAATTTTTGTAGGGAGACAAGGGAGACGGTTTGAGGGTCTTGATCCGAAGCTTTGGGCCGAATTTGGAATTTGGATTTTGGAATTGGATATCATTGAGGGGGATTCATAGATAGGGTTTAGGAGAGAAATTCGAACTTCGAGATTATTCTAGGATGGGAACTTTTGGAGGATAATTTTTGGGACAAGGGAAGGAAAGAAACTGAGATCTTTGGTAGGATACACACTAGAGCACTCAAAAAACAAAATTTTCATGGATAAGTTTTTATTAAATTAGGTCTTTAACATCTCATGGAAAACGAGACGTTACATTAATTGTGTTGCCCTCTATTTAATTATCTATCCATAGAGATATTAATCATGTTACGAAACTTTCCAAACAGAACCAAGCCCTTTGTGACTTGGATAAGAATACAAACCCTTAGCCTCAATTAATCATTAATGAACTAATAATGCAGCATTACCAAATAATCATCTCGCAACAGTTTTCCTTTTGATCTCTCTTGTCTCTCCCATATGAGCTAAATCCTTGAGTAGTTAACGCGTGAAGTTTCTAAAATACGTACAGTCAAAAACGAAACCTTAAATTATTAAGACGCGTCAAGAAGATATCGTGATTTAAATGTGAAAAATTATATTAGTAGATTTTGTCATTAAATAAGTCTTTCATAGAGTTGTATTTTTAATATTTTTATAAATATATAGTATGAGAAATTAATTGTAAAATTTGTGTATTGGAGATTATATGGATGTGTTAAACACGATCTTTTTAGAATGGAGATAGTATCATCCTGGGAATGCATGGAAATTCATGCACCTTTTCAATTGACTTCTATCGGCTCTTGCATGCATGAGCATGACCTCCTTGAGAAAGTAGATCAGCAAATGATCTATCTATTGTGACACGAAGTAAAACAAGTCATCAAGTGTAGTTTGATTGCTTCAGAGTAATAATATCAGTTTGCAACTGACAGGATACGAGATGCAATCAACATGATATCATTAATCTTAATTACTACCTCTATCCTAAAATATAATAACCTTTTTAGTATAAATTTATAAAAAAGATTGCTATATTTTGAGACCGGAGAGTAGAAAACAACTGGATAGACGGTCATACGGACTCTAGTGCCATTTGGATCATGTCTTAGTAGTTTGGTTATTTAAAGACGTAAAGACAAGGGTCCGGCTTAAAAACAACGTGACCTTAGGCCCTGTTTGACCGGGCTTGTTGAGTGAGCTTTTCTCTCGTTTATTGGGAGTACGTTTCCTGAGCTGCTAAACGATGTATTATTTATAAAAAAAATTTATATGAAAGTTTTTTTAAAAAATCAAATAAATTTATCTTTCAAATTTATAATAGTTAATACTTAATTAATCAGATGCTAATGACTTATATCGTTTTGAGTATGGCTTTTGAGATAGTCAAAACAGCCCTTTGGAACGGGGCTTAGTATTCAGTAGAAAAACAGCTTTGACAATTGACATGCACTGTTGAATTCAACTTTGCCAATATATGAAATTCAACAAATTCAATCTCTGGTCCAACAGAACTCAAGAGTGGACTGTTGGTACATTTGTAAGAGACCACTAGTGAACAAATTATGCAATTGAAATTAATTAAACTACTGTCTTTCTTTCACCCTTTTTTCTAATCACTCTGACCCATAGTTAGACTTCTTCGGTAGTGCGCTGTTATTTCTCATCCTAATGCATTTCTTTTTCTATTAAAAATAATTTTTCCAATAAAAAATGAGAATGACACGTCAGCACCATTGAGGGAAAACCGCGAAGCTCACCGCCTCTCCTTCCTCCCCCGATCCCCTCTAAACAGTAAACACCAGCAAGCAATTAAAAAAAAGTGATTTTTAAAAAGAGGCGCCCAAAATGGAGGAGGTCGCCGTCTCCGTCTCCGTCTCCGTCCACCAACTCCGCCCTCCTCCCCTCCTCCGCCTCCAATGCCATTAACCCCACGCGCACGGCCTCCCGGTCGCTGCCCTCGCAGCCGCAGGCCTCCGTGATGCCGTCGTGGTGGAAGCGCTCCAAGTCGGCGTTTCACCGCTCCGCCGTCACCTCCGCCTCCACGCCGACCTCCCCGGCGAGGGCCTCCACCTCGTGCGCCCAGCCCAGCCGTCGCAGCGCCGTGGGGGGAGGCGCCTATGACGCCGGGGACCTCCTCGCGCCGCGCCGGCAGCTCACCCGGCAGCGTAAGCTGCGCCACGTCGACGATATCGACGTGGGGCTCGAGAGCCTCGGCCTCGTCGTCGCGTCCTCCTCGCCTCCGCCGAGCGGCCGCGCATCCGCGTCCGAGGCCGTCGGGTTCCCCGTCTCGATCCCGATCTCGAGGTCTGCGAGCTCCGCGGAGGGCAGAGCCGCCCAGCCGCCGAGGGCGGCGTCGTCGCCCGTGCTGCTCCCGCTGCCGCTGCCGTCTCCCAGGCCGGTGGAATTGGACATGCCGGAGCCGGCCGGGATTGGGGAGGGTGGGGGCGTGAGGACGAGGTAATGTGATTATATTTTTTCCCCTTCTGAATTGGGTATCCTGTGATTGAATATGTAATCAGGAGAATTTGATCGCTCGTAATTGATGCAACGCAAATGCGGTTTTTATCAAATAAATTAAGCCATTTTTTATGTTGTGAAGGGACTAAGACGTATAGGAAGGTGCAAATTTGTGATGAACTAGACATTTGGATGTTGGGCATTGCAATGTTAACCTGCAAATCTATGCTATTTGCTGATGCTCACTTGTCTTGTGGTTTGCAGGGTGACAACGACAAGCCAGATTGTTCAAAAATTTCCTGATCATAATGATTTACACCTAAGTAGTACAAAACGTACCACCTCTAGTCACCACAGGAAGGCATTCCACGAGAAGTTCCAAGATAAGAGTTCAACTGAAACGATCAACTTTCGGTTGAACATTCCTGCTAAAAGTGCTCCAAGCAGTGGGTTTTCAAGCCCTGTGTGCAGCCCTCGAAGATTCAGCAATGCTGACTTCTCATCTACTGCACCATCTGCTCAAGGTCCCCAAGCGTGGTCCGCTCCGTCTATCCGCTCAATAGATTTTATTGGAGCTTCATCTCCCCGGATTTCACCTGAAATATATACAGGGGTTACAGAGCAATCACCTTTTTCTAATACAATGAGAAGTCCTATTCTTATGTTGAGGAATACCAGTGCCCCTCCATCACCTATGCACCAAAAATTATTCCCGGAAAATCATATTTCACGTACTGAAGGCAATGGGAATGTCAGTTTGCACCCATTACCGCTCCCTCCTGGAGCTATAAACGCAATGCAGACAAGCTTTGTTAACCAGTCTGCTCCAAAAGTTGAAATGCCCTCAGTGGCTGGTCAATGGCAAAAGGGAAGACTTCTAGGTAGTGGCACATTTGGCTGTGTATATGAAGCTACCAATCGGTACGTGAGTGTATTTTTTGGTGGTGTCAAATTTATGACTGTTACTTCATCTTAATCTTTGAATGCTATTTATTACCATTAACATGCAGGCAAACTGGAGCTCTTTGTGCAATGAAAGAAGTCAACATAATTCCTGATGATGCGAAATCTGTTGAGTGTTTGAAGCAATTAGAGCAGGTTAATTGACTATGTCCTAAATAAGATACATGATGTTCATTTGTGGCAACATAAAACCTTATTTTTACCACTGCTGTTAGTTTTACCTTAATGTTTGCTTATGTTAGTATCCCTGTTTAGTGTCTTTTTATGCTGAGAAATATGTTTCTATCTACCTGAATTTATTTTTCCTTTTCTAGCTACTTCCGACAAGATAATTGCTATGCTCATTTAAATACTTGCGATCTTCCTCTTAAAAAAACTAAATTCTGTGCTCTTCGTTCGTACTATTTTCATGGATAATGTTATCGTAGTTCCTACTGCAAGTTGAAAATGGGTAGCACTTTCTCCTCTGTAATGACTTGTAAGTTTGTCATTTTACTTTGTTGACTGAGTTTCCTATGTTTCAGGAAATAAAGTTCCTAAGCCAATTCAAGCATGAAAACATAGTGCAGTATTATGGAAGTGATACTGTAAGTCCATATTGCGATCTGAACGTGTCTTTTGTTGTCTGGTTTATTCTGAAGTTGTTTCTGGAGGATCGTGCAGATTGAAGATCGCTTCTACATTTACCTGGAATATGTTCACCCAGGTTCAATTAATAAGTATGTCAAACAACATTATGGAGCAATGACAGAATCAGTTGTCCGCAACTTCACTCGCCATATTCTTAGGGGTTTAGCGTTTTTGCATGGCCAAAAGATTATGCATAGGTGTGTGCAAATCTCTATCCTTGTTTACAATCTTTTTGTTGCTAGATCAATTGTTATGTGAGTGTAATTTTTTACTCCCACTGCCGTTTGGGACTTTATATATCCTTCTATTGGTTTAGATATTGCCACATAAATGTTCAATTCTTCATGCTAAAACTGTCTTTTCTCAGTTTATTTTGGCATGTTCTGTCTAATTGTGTCTTGCTCACCTCACCTCATCATCACTTTCACCTATCTTGCTATTGCTTCAGCCATTTGAACATATCGGATGAGAAATGGAGGAATCATTATATTTATGCAATTCATTTATTCTTTTCTTGCTATTTTGCTACGTGCAAAAGTTGGACAACATCAAACTAGTTTAAGTTCTTTGTGAAGATACTAGTACTTTCTGCACTTCCAGAATTATTTTTTTGTTGGTGGCCGCTTCAATTAATGTTACATTATGTCATGTATGTGAAAATAAATGATTCTACTGTTACAGGGATATCAAAGGAGCAAACCTGCTAGTTGATGTTAATGGTGTAGTTAAATTAGCTGACTTTGGAATGGCGAAGCATGTGAGTATATCCTCAAGCAGAGCATAGTAGCATTTGTGCATATGGTGCTATGTTGTGTATATCCATTTAAAAGTATATTTGCACGACGTTTTTGGAATGACTGAACATCAGCTTAAGGTATCATCTACTATTTGCCCAGATCTAACTAGCATTACTAAACAAGGAAGTTGTTGGATGCATTTCATATGTGCATATATTATTATCTGCTGTATGTCGTTTATCACTTGAATCCAATTAAGTTATGCTCATTGTCAGCACTATTTTATATATAATTGTATTTCATATATATGTGCATGGAACTTTTTTTTTTTCTGGAAAACGCAGGAGAGCTGCGCTTCATTTCATTAAGAAGAAAGACAAACAAACACCCATACAACTAAGGGCTCACAAGCCGACCACCCAAAACACACTCACAGAAAGCATCACACATGGCAACACATGACCAAATACCACCCTAGGACAACCTAGTGACCCGGGGTTAGCAACCTACAAAGGAAATCTTGGAGTGCAAGAGCTCCAGCTAGGCACCAAAGATTAGCTTCTGCTGCCACTGTCCGCAGCACCTCCATGTCATCTGGATTCGCTCCGTTGAACACAGTCATTTCGGTGTTTCCAAATTTCCCGAGCAACTAGGATAATCAAGGAATTCAGCCCCTTTTGCCGCTCCTTAGGAGCATCCTTGACAGCTTTCCACTACCATTTAGAAAAACATGCATGGAAATTTCGGTGCATGGAACTGTTTGATAACATGCTTTGCTTGGGCAATTTAAAAAAAATGTATTCCCTTATTATATATACTCTGTTTTTTGTACTGCTGACGTTAATATCTCTTTGTTCAGTTAAGTACTGCAGCCCCTAATCTTTCACTGAAGGGAACACCATACTGGATGGCCCCAGAGGTAGGCCTACACCTTCCTTAATAAGTTTAAAATTTTCTATCAAGGCTCAAATAAAAAAACATCGAGCTGTATAGAGTGGTAATTCCATATGATGCAGTATTTTTCTTCAACCTTATACTGTTTTCTCCAAACTAAAGATAGAGCTCACTTTATTTAGCTTCTCCTGGATTGCATCATTTGGTTCCTGAAGCGTAGGTTTGCAGTATTTAAATGATATTGAAAAATAAAAATACTTTATCCAATACATATGCCCAGTACATGGGCTTGTACATCTCCAATCCAAACTCAGTTCATGTAACAAAGAATACAAATGGTTTTTAAGTGATAGGTTTGGTTTTGTTTTATTTGCCTTAATCCACTTGAAATTACATTCTTGATTGTATTTCTTGGTCTCACTAACAAGTCACAACTTGGCAGATGGTTATGCTACCCATTGGTTTAGTATGACAAATGTGTGACCTGAAACAACCTCAATAACATTGCTTTCTCTAATTCACAGCTGTGTTGGAAGTTTTATTTTTGAATGCAAATAAGTTTAGTTGTAACATGCTTTGGAATGAAGCTACCAAATTTAGTTACACACTTGTACCTTTGTGCTTATTGAAATCTAGATTGTTTCTTCTTCTGCAGATGGTTCAGGCTACACTAGTTAAAGATGTGGGTTATGATCTTGCTGTTGATATCTGGAGTCTTGGTTGTACCATTATCGAGATGTTTAATGGAAAACCTCCATGGAGTGATCTTGAAGGGGTAAGAACTTGGAGAGTTTAACTTTACAGGAAGCCCAGTAACATCATTTCATGACTCTAGTGCCTATTGTGTAATCCCTAAGTATGAGGCACTTCACCCAGCCAACGTTTTGGGTTTCAATTATTGTGTTACAGTGCAAGAGTCTCCCACACATGGATATGGCCATACCTATATTCTCAACATGTCAATGTGATAGATGCAGCCATGTGATATCTCAATGAGTTTATGAAATTTTCATGTAAATCATTGTATGGAATTCTGAAACAATTGATTTGAAAACTTAAAGTTGTTCACTGTTCTCATGCTTTAACGTCAGGGTAGGAGTAAGAAAATTGATATTAGAAGGCCTGAATATAAATATGAAAATATGCACTTTTAATTCTATAAGGATACATAACCACACAAATGCTTTCAAAAGATAATAAATGCATGCTGTCACTAGTCATTGATAATGAATGACTTGGTAATTTGGGTATGCACAATTAAACATAAAAAATATTATTCTGAAACATTACTCATGATAAATCATTTTTGTTCTTCAGCCTGCTGCAATGTTTAGAGTTTTGCATAAAGACCCACCAATTCCTGGCAATTTATCTCATGAGGGCAAAGATTTTCTGCAATGCTGTTTCAAGAGGAATGCTGCAGAGAGACCAACTGCAAGTGAGCTGTTGGACCATCCATTTATCCGGAATTCAAGTCATTACAGCAAACATGGTTCCATACATTCATTTGCGGGGATTAAATCCCATGTAAGTCTATTTCTTCCCGGATAAGCCCTTTTTGCCACCCACCTGAACCCTATACCCAAATATGAGTATATGATGTCACTTTATATGACAGGACAATGGAAATGGTTCAAGAGACAAAGCAGTCTCGAAGAGTGATTCCTGCTTGAAAGGAAAAAATACTGTAGGGTGAGTAATTTCCTTTTATCTACTATTATCTTACCTTAAAATGTTCTTTTATTTGACTTTTCATTTGCTAGATCTTAACATAGCTGACATTTTTTTTATTGCTAGGGAGCCAACCAATGCTAGGCCTTCGGAATCATTAACTTCTCGATTGACTCCACTATCAATACAGGAAGTTACTCCTAACTTCTCCCCTAGACCCTTAGGTCTAGCCTCCAATCTTGGTTCATCAGCCAATTTAGTGAACACCATGTATTTTCCGATTGCAAACTCTCAACCTAGTCCGTTGCCAAGACCTAATGGAAAGGAGGTTCTGTTCTAAAGATATAAAGAATGACATGGGGAGTGTGACTTCCATCTCGGATCCTGTTCATGTGCACTGCTCCTTGCACTGCAAATTCGGTCCTAACTGTACTAATGCAATTAGAGCATAGAAGGAATGGAAAGATAAGGCAGGGACATAAATCCTGTGCATCTTGGATGCTGTGCTGTTATACCAGCTACCCAATGAGATAATGGTGGAAATAAGCACTATTGCATCCCACAAGGGCCCTACTTACACTAACAATCATCTGATGGAAGACATCAAAGTTTTGCAGCCGTCATCTTTAACTTCTAAGTTAACCATTTTTGTGCAACAGTTGCACTATATGAATTTGTACAGCTTACATGTTCTTGTAAAAATAGTGGTGGCCTGTTTGGACATGCGACAAAGCACGGGATCTTCATTGTTGTGGGATATGCTGATGGCATTTTTTTTTTGTGTAACATACAATCAGGAATAGCTGTAGATAAAGCTGAAAATTCCTTCTTTTAATCCCATCTCCATGTAATCATATTTGTTTGTATTTTATACTACCTCTGTTCCAAAATATAAGAAATTTTGGGGTTGGACAAGGATATTAAAGAAGTAGTGAAATTAAATAGGAGAATGCTATGATTGGTTGAGAAGAGGAAGTATGTGGAGAAATTAAAAGATGAAAGGTTTTGATTGGTTGAGAAGAAAATATAGGTAAAGTTATGTTTTGGGATAAATTTTAAATGCTAGAAGTTACTATATTTTGAGATGAAGTACTGTTCAACTCTGTGTCAAGACCAGTATCTACATAGCATGTTTCATTTGATTTTTTGGGGTGAAAAGCTCAAGTCAAATTATGACCACCTATGAGAGATTGAGAATGTACGGGTTTGTGAAGCTAGTTGCACAATTTTTTTCCACAAAATTAATCACTATTCTCTCAAACATAACTCGCCAGCACTCTTCCACAACTTCTGAAATTTGAACATGTGAATAATATTTAAACCCATAACGAAAATAAAGATGAAAAAGAAAAGACATGGAACAAGCTAAATAGCATGCGTAGTAGGACTTGTGACACTGACCTTTTTGTGAAGGATCTGCTAGCGTTTTGATGTTTACATACAATGCAGTATTGCAGTTCATACAGATTACAATACTAGAAAGCAAAATGAGTCAAGCAAGTGGCAAGTCTGGTGCGGCGCATTAGTCCTCTGGATCATACAAAACCTGACGCCCTCTGTGGTAAAAGTAAATTTTCATGTGTATTTCTGGCCTAGAGAAACTAAGTCACATCTGGCACACCTCCTTTTCCGTGCTCTCAGTGACTGAATGATAGAAATTTATTGTCATCTCTTTCAGCACTGCTGCCCAACTGAATAGCCGCTTCACAACAGCAATTTCATGTTCGGATCCCCTTAAGTTATTGATTTCTACTTCATGAAGAAATTTCAACAGAAGTTCCTCAGTTTTCCAGTTTGGTGGAAGATCACAAACGCAATCTGATGAACACGCAACTCGTGCCTGAAACGAGAGGCATAAGTGTAGTACTATTAACTTGCCTAAAGTTGCTATTCTGCCTGAACACCTTGGGATGCATCACTAAACAAATATTGCAAAAGAAAGACAACTGGAAACTAGTTTGAAGCCAACCTTTTGCAGAAATTGTAGTTGTTCTGTCTTATGAGAAAGTTCGTGCGAAAGACGCAGTATAAAATTACATAGGTCCTCAGGTACTGCAATATAAATAACAAATTGCAAATCAGTATCATCTCTAAATCTTAATTGTGTTACCCATAGTGTGACAGCCATGCGACAACTCAGACTCAGCCAACTTCCCATCTGGAGCAACATACTTCCAAGTATTAAAAAGAAAGCAGTATAACGCTTTGTGAAGCTTGCAGAACAAAGTGTTGTCAATGTGACATGCACAAGCCAACTATTTACTACATATATCAGTATCAATTCAAATCACTACCTAAGAGTTGGGAAACTAACCAAATAAAATGGCAAATCAATCCTAGGTATGACAGAGAATGAAAATGCAGACTGTAGTCCACGACTTCCTTAGTAACTCTATTAGATAAGCAAACTAAGAATGTTTGAGCTTTTACCTCCAGGTTACCAGAAGAAATATCTGTTACTAGCTCCAACCTTCTTATACTAGTGCACATCCTGAGAACATGGAATAAGCTGGGACCAATGGCATGTCCATTTGCCAATACAGTAAGGTTCAGGAACATAATGTCAGGAAGCATTGTCATATCTTCCATCAAGTATTCATATTGAAGGTCTTTGAGTTCCTGTTGTAGGAAGTAAAACATAAGGAGATCTCACTTGAAGAAAGTTATGAGCACAAGGTTAACGGTTGTTATAAGCTAACAATTTAATTTCGATTTTCTTGTACAAGATCTAGAGATTCTAAATCTAGAAAACAGGGGCTCATATATAACAGTTAGAAAAGTACAGAAACATATCCTTTTGGGGAAGTGATTAGCAAACAGGACATGGTCATTACAAGCTAACAATTTCATTTCGATTTCTTATAAAGGAAAATCTGGCTGTTGTAAGTCTAGGTAAGATAGGAAACTGCATTGGGTTTTCCCCATGAGCATACATCATATCTCAATTTTTAGCTTGGCAACGATAATGTATAGTGCACAAGTACAAATAATGTCTGTACTCAGATCAAATCCTCTCCACTTGTGAGAGATCATGTTCCCTTCAATAGATAATAAGCTAGTGCTAGCATATAGTTCTCATGGTAAGGTGGAAAATATAGCACCATCAATCAAGAGGATATTAAGATCTAGTTGGGAAAGTATAATGTCATAACTCCACATAGGAGAGGAATCGAACCCACCTGCATATAGGCAAGCGCGAGGGCAAGACATTCGATGGTAACTGAAAGCGCTGCAACAGCCTTAAACAATCGCCATTGTGGTTGTCCTCTAGTCCAAATACAAGAAAAAAGTGGGCTCCGAGACATCGGAGATTCACCATCTCGCCAAACTTGACGGAGCTTGGATCAAAAGCATCTTCCCACTGGTGAGTCTCCAGCTGAGGGGCTGAGATGTCGGTGACCGGCTGCGGTTGAGTCCAAGCCAGACCGGCGAAGCAGGCGAGCATGCATAACACTTTGAGGCCTTGTTCATTTGGGCCGGGATCGGGCGGGATTGCAGCCCAATCCCCGTGGGACAGCCTGGCCAGGGCCATTTTCTCTCCACAGCCCGTGGACGCATTCGGATGAGGCCGGGGTGGGGAAAATCCCGGCCCAATCCACGCCTATCCCGGAGGGAGAGAAAAATCGTCTCGGAGGCGTGTTTTTTCTCTTGCTCGCATCGTCCGCCTCGAAGGGCAGCGGCGCAGCGCCACCTCGCTCTTCTCTCCAACTGCACCGCCACTGCTCTCCCTCGCATCTCCTCGTCATATCGACGTGGATCTTGGAGCTCGCCGTCACCCTATCATCCCCAGCTTGCACTGCTGTAGGTTAATCTCCCACTCTCCCTCTCAGTTCTCCTCCCATCGTTTGATTTAGGGTTTCGTCCCCACCCATTTTTCTCCAAGATCCTTGCTGTCGAGGGATAGGGGGAGAGAACAAGAATTCTTCCTGGGTTCCAATCAGCGAGAGGGAGGAAGAGAACGGAAGGGGAGGAACTCCACTGAGTCCTGGTGCTTAGATCTGAAGAGGAAGGTATGTCTCTGCATAAATGTTCCTGCATTTCTCTGCAGTTGTCATCTATGAACTTGTTGCTTCATATTTTCACTTTGACAGTACTGCAAATTTTGTGTCATTCTATCTAGATATTTTTAGTGTGCATGCTAATGAATGACCAATTTTTCTGTGGTGATAATATTTTTCCAAAAGGTATTTTCTTGACAAATAGTTGCTTTAGCACTTGTTGATGCACTTTTTTTTTGTGATGTGGCATAGTAACTTATTCTTACGAACTGCTATCATTTACCTTGAAATCTAGGTGAATAACACCTACTATGAGCCAACCTCTTCTGTTTGTGAACCTATGCATCACTCCAGTGGGGCTGCTGAGTCTGATAGTTTCCTTTTCTTCTACCATTTGCATTGCATGGGCATGTAGCCACCTAGTTATCTCTGATTCCATGTTTAATAGTCGTCTAATAAATGTGCAGATAGTTTTATTTCCTTAATTCTTTCTAAGAATCTCAAATAGTTTAACCATAATATATCTCTCCACAATGGGCATGTATTGTGTTTATAAAAAGCTAGATGTAGTTTATAGCAGTTCAAATTATATATTTTATTTCTACACATAGTTTAAATTCGATTGCACAGTGGATGCTTTTTGTCTGAATGTTGTCTAGTACATGAGTTTAAATTATAGCAGTTCTATATTTTTTCTTTAGTGATAAAATCATTTCGAGAATGGCACACCAAATTAAAAAGAGGAGAGAAGAGGACAATGATATGATGCCTTTTGTTTTGCCCGCTTTGCATATGTTATCTAGTACAACAAAAAGTGAGAAAAAACCTAGACATACCTCAAGACTAATTGGTAAAGAGAGGCTTGAGAAATTCCTTGAAGGACATGAAATGGATTGCAAAGTTGCATTCCGTATGGAGCCTCATGTTTTCAAGACAATTGTAAATTTCTTAGAGAGAAGAAGTTGTTAAAAGGCAGTAGAGGTGTGAGGATTGAGGAGAAATTTGGAATGTTCATGTTCATGCTCTCGCACAATACAAGCTTTCAAGATCTGTAGTCATAGCAGGGAAACAGTTCATCACTATATT
The DNA here is from genome assembly GCA_003991445.1 of Oryza meyeriana var. granulata. Classification (NCBI taxonomy): domain Eukaryota; kingdom Viridiplantae; phylum Streptophyta; class Magnoliopsida; order Poales; family Poaceae; genus Oryza; species Oryza meyeriana. The sequence goes on along the minus strand of RYFJ01000854.1, from coordinate 270,893 downwards.
AAATATGTTTTTAAGATAATCCCAACTCTCACCTATAGATTTCTCAAGCTTCCTCATGCTGACCAAACACATTGGAAGATTAGAATAAATCCTTTGGGTACAGTTATTTTTATGTAAATATGAAGTTTTGGTGACACTTGATGCAAATATGAAAATGAGTGTTTGAGGGCATTAGCAGAATTTGTACTTAAAAACAGCTTGAGCAATCCAAGCTTGCAAGATGTATGAAAGTTATTTATTCACACCCGGATGTAACCAAGCTGTCACAAGGAAGGAGAACTTCAAGTAAATTTGAATTGGTGGTAAAACTATAATAATTGTTTTTGTTGCCTTGAGCCTACGGTATTAGTTCAATGAAAAGAAACTTCTACATTATTAGTTCTATCAAAATGAACTATGGGATGAGATAGTGAACATCATTTTAGTTTGAATGCACTTTTTTCTATGCTCTCAATAATGTATCTTAAACAACATGGTTATATTTTTGCAGAATATCGCAGTTAGTTTTTATATTTATTTTTGATTTTATGGTACTTTCAAATTTTTGGTTTATTTACTTATTTCTGAACTTATGAATTGATTTTTCTTTTAAATTTCTAGCTTGTGTAGTGTCCACCTACTTTAAATCCCTACCAATCCACTCTGTCCCACGAAACCCCCTGAGTGGTCCAACCAAGGTGAGGAGGCAGGGATCAACCCAATCCCGCCTTGGATGGATCTCCCAGTGTGAATCCATCCACAGTTGCCAAACAAAGCCTGAGCTTTTAGCCTCTCCAGCTGAATCAGCAGGAGAGACTCCGAGTGGATGATGAGATTGCTCAACCCCTGGGCATTCCGGACGGTGAGTTTCTCCAAGGATGGGGACCGCCGCGAGGAGACGGCGTCACCGAGCTCGCACGGGCCGTGGAACCGGACGCTGTCCAGGGAGAGGTCGGTGAGCCGGGCGAACACGCCGGAGCGCGGCATGGCGGCGGCGAGGAACCCTAGGTCCAGCAAGAGCTTGGTGGCGCTGCCGAAGCAGGGAAGCTCAAGAATGGCACCTCCTTCCTCCACCTCGTCCGTGGCATCTTTCTTGGGCACCATGTTGAACAGCACTAGATCTCCGGAGAGGCGGCGCGCGGCGAAGGGGAAACATTTCGCCATGGAGCCAGGGCGGCGTCCTCCCCGAATACGAGGAGAAGCCGTAGGGAAGGCGCTTCATGGGCGGTGAGGGCGACGCGGATGCTGCGGCCGTCGGCTATGGAGACGAAATGGAGCTCCGGGAGGAGGCACCAGAGGGAGCGCCAGCGTCGGGAGAGGACGCTGGTCCGAGCAGCGGCGCTAGTCCCTACTCGGAGTAGGATTTGGATGAGTAGGTCGTTGGGAAGCGCACTGAGGCGGTCCTCACCGGCGGCAGTGCCGGAACCGGAGGAGAGCTTAGCGCGATTGGCGGCGCCTTCTCCGTCGCCGTGCTCCATGGAGTTGGGGGTTTCCTGACCCAGAATTTGTTTTTGGTTTAGCCCAACCGCGAGGAGAAATTTGGATATATATACCATTGCAAAAAGCGAAAAAGTCCACTTAGGTCTCTCACGACGTACCTCAACCGTAAAATCAGGTATAATGCATCTTCTAATTATTGAAAGTAATTTTGGCTGATATGGCGCCTATGTGACATGTTTGACTTGGTCTTCATCCCATGTAGTGTTGACGTGATGTTTACGTGACACTGGAAGAAAAACAAAAAATAAAAAAATATATAATATATGAGGCCCACATATCAGTGGGTGACCATTAAAAAAATAAAAAAATAGCAGTGAAACCCACGTATCATCACCCTGCTGCCCTGCTTCAATAAGAATGTGCTTGGTTTGAGAACGAAGTGAGATGTATTAGATCCATCCCTATTTTTTGGATGGGATAGTCCCAGTTCCTGTTTGGTTGAAGGAATAGAAGGGGATGAAATTATCCTATTACCTGTTTGGATGGAGAGATGATGGTGGGATGGCCGGATAAAGTTACCTCCTCACATTTGATTGGTAAGGTTACCTCTCATAGAGGTAAACTTCAGATAACATGCATATTAGTGATTAATTTGCATGATCAAGTTAAAAGACTATAAATTCATGCATGTTAGAGATTAATTTGCATATGTCAATATAATTCAAAAAACACTGAGTTGGTGGATTACTTCTAACAACACAACAATAATATAATTAACGGAATAATTTGCACACACTAAGCTATACAAAACAGAATAACACACCAAGTGCCAATTCACTAATAATTAGAGCAATTTTAGCACAACCTCATCTAAGAAATTAAGATTACACAACAATTTTCTAATGCAAATCAGAATGGACCAGAAGAATGAAAAAGAAACTTTGACCCCTGACCAATTTTCCTGTAGTGGTGAACTAGCAGGCAAACCACCCAGGCCCAGGAAGATGACGACATGGGAAGCAGTCCCTTGATCTGGCGGTCCCCGACCTCACTAGGCCCAGGTTTGCTGTGCTCTGCAGCCAGGAGGTGAGATGTAAGAGAGGGAGAAGGGGAAGGGAGGGAGGGGGAGTAGATTGGACGCCATACCTCGCCGTCGTGCTCCCTACGAGGCGCCACTGCTAGATCCACTCAACCCGCCTGTCCCCGACCTTGCCGTCGTGCTCCTTGCGAGGCGCCGCCGCCGTAGATCAATAGGGGCAGCAACCCGGGGAGAGGAAGCGAGAGGGGGCCGGGGGAGATAGTGAGAGCGAGAGAGACGAGAGGGATCGATCGAGTTGGGAGACATCGGTTCAATAAAAAGATCTCTAAGAGACATCAGTTCGGCTCCCTCCCTCCGTCCGTTCGGCTCGGCTTTTGGCTTTTGTCCCGGTTAATTTAAAAACAGGCACTAATATGCCACACATAAGTGCCGGTTAATTTAAAAAATCGATACTGATGCTTTTAGTACCGGTTTTTTTTAATGAACTGGCACTGATGTGGTGCCATCAGTGCCGGCTCTTGCCTGCACAGGGCGCATACAGAGTGGGTGGGCAGGAAACCATGTATTAGTGCCGGGTTTGGGGAACCCGGCACTAATAGCGCCCAAATGATGTGTTCTATGGTAGTGAATGGAAATATAAGGAGATAAATCATGCACATCCTTGATGTTGTGATTTTTTTATCAGCTGCTCACTAATATAAAATGGTGGAAAGAAACATCATTGCATCACAGATGAGCCCTACTTGCTATAACAATCATGTGATGAAAGAAATCAAAGTTTTTCAGCCAGTCATCTATTTTTCGAATGTCAATTTGCCCGCGCTGTATGGTCTATGATGTTTCGAGTGAGTGGGTTCAAACTATATAGAAGGTATAGATAAATTTAGCCTAAGAGGGCCACTAAACCATAGGTACACCTGTTTAGTTTTCTGAAGGCCCATTAAAAAAGGTTTCCGAAGGCCCATTAACTTAATAACAAATCAGTTTTAGAGGCCTATTAAATCAATACTCATATTAAATTAGTTTTCTGGAGTCCTATTAAATCAATAAAGCAACAAAAATAACTGCTAGTATTAGGGATTGATGGGGAGGTATAATGGGTGAGCCTTCGCGCGTTTGGGCCACGCGTGAACACTTTGGCCTAGCCCATGTGCGGTAAAAAACTTTTATACACAAAAACTTTATACATATAAACTTTATATATATATACATGCACACTTTTGATATGTATATATTCTATGTAAAAGACTTTGATTCCGAATCAAATCCGAATCCAAATCGGATGTATAAACTATATATATAGAAACTTTATACATAGAAAATATTGTATATATAAATCAAAAAGTTTCTGTGTATAAACTTTCTATGTATAAAGTTCACATGTATAAACTTTCTATATATAAAGTTTATGTGTATAAAGTTTCTATAAAATAAAATTATTCGTGTGGACATCCTACGCGCGAACGTTCGCAAAATAGACTTTTGGGGATTGATCTCACGACCTTATTGTATAATCATGAGTCTCAATCAGTAAGCTACTCACTTTTGCTTGTTTTAATATGACGTACAATTTTAATGTATGAGTCTCAATATAGTAGTGAAAAAACACATGTTGTGTTAGATAATGTTGTTTGCTTTTTACTGCATCGTATGATTGTTTGCTATTGCTTTCCCCTGTCTCTCGTGTACTTCAAATCTCTAACTATTTAGTCCTGGCATTCTGCTATTTTTCTCCTGCCACATACTCAATAATTTCAAAGGTCACTCTTCAAATCATTTTGCTCTTTGCCACATGCTACTGTACACCACACTGCTCTCCTAAGACTTGTGTACAGTTCAAAGAAAGTCTCTATATTGATTTGAACTTCGTCAGAACCATCTAATACAATATTGAATTTCTACACCAAAAATCACAGAAATTGCGCATGACATGTTGATCATGGCTTAAAGTTTCCCTACTCCAGATAGTTACACTCTCATTTTTATTAAGTGAACTATCAGTACATGGTTCGTATAAACCAATTACCACCGCTCATGTGTGAAAAAAAAACAAAAGACATCATCTATTAATAAGATGAAGTTAATACATACTCTATACCACTTTTTTAGATAATGGATAACGGATCATCCGGTCTTTCCTTCAAAAGAAGCTACAACCACTTATTACAAAGTTCTTAACTAAACCAATTGCAAATGTGTATTCTAATGAAAGATGACAAGGAAAACTTATTTAGCCTACACCAACTAATGAAGAGAGAGATACATTATTAGGAAACTATCCTATTGCTAAATCTCCATCCAAAGTTGGCGAAGAGTTACATGACCTGTCTCCAAACTCTGGCATGAAAAAAGTATGAGTTTCTTGTCTTCATAACACCTTTGCAGCTGAGCCCAAGCCCGAAGCCAATGGGTTCCCTTGAAAAGTACCTGCATATAGAATTTAATTAGAATTTTTTAAAAAAACCATATCATTTCTGGTAAACCATAGAGCCCACTAGCATGGTAGTGAAACAATAATAATAAACCGTACATGTTGGTGAATTGAAAATAATTTCCCGGCAAGAAATACAAGACATCATAGGCTCATAGCTTTAAAAGCTAATATGCTTGAAACGAGGCACCGTAGAAATCATAGATTTGATAACAATATTGCATGACTCTAATAGTACAAAACCAAAAGTTCACACCATCAAGAATTTCCTTACTGCGCTACCTAGAGAGCTGAACAGAACTCTAACTGAAATCTGCAAAGAGGTTGGCAAAGCAATCAATATGGTGTTGGGCTGCTGATGCCTTCACTTGAATTTACCACCCTAAGAGCATCTCCAACAATAGCCACTATTTTAGAGCCCCAAAGGTTAAATGGGGGTTGTTCCTATTTTCTTTGGACCTCCAAAATGCCCTAAACTCCAACAACAACCCCTATTTCTCAGCTCCTATTTTTTTTCTATTGTATTTCACTGTAGACTATATGTATATACCTAGTTTGACACTATAATTGAAACATAAATATTTATAATATATAGAATTCATCCATATACAATTGAATAATTTGAAACACCACAATTCAAATTTTTATTCAAAATTTAGAAACATGAAAATGATATATCCTACAAGCAAAAGTTCAAGACTCGAAATAACCCACAGAAAATGCAATGAAACAAACTATTGAGTACCATGAAGTGCCCACAAGTGCTCCACAAGATTATCTCGAGGTTACTCATGCACTTGCTTGTTTTCTATATCTTTATGTATCTTTAGGAACTTCTCTAACAGGGGTTTATTATGTTGTTGGTACTCCTTCCTCAGCACCTTGCCATCCTCCTGATCATAGTCGAAGTCATTATCTTCGTCTCGCTCACTCTCAATGATCATATTATGCATGATCACATAAGCTGTCATTATGTACCATGGGATCTCTGTGTCCCAAAATCTAGCAGGACCCCTCACCATAGCAAAGCGAGCTTGTAGAACACCAAATGCTCTCTCAACATCCTTCCTCACTCCTTCTTGAACTTTTGCGAAATTGACTCTCTTGTTGCCTCGTGGATTCTGAAATGTTTTCACAAAAGTAGCCTAACAGGGGTAGATGCCATCAGCAAGATAGTACCACATGTTGTATTTGTTACCATTCACCATAAATTCCACATTCGGTGCTGTCCCTGAGGTAAGCCTTTGAAAGAGTGGTGATTTCTGTAGGATATTGGTATCATTGAGAGAACCTGATAGACCAAAGAAAGAATGCCAAATTCATAAATCTTTAGATACGACAGCTTCAAGAATCATAGTTGGCCCATCCATATGCCCCGAGTATTGCTCTTTCCATCTAGTTGGGCAATTTTTCCACCTCTAGTGCATGCAGTCAATGCATAAAGACATAAAAGAAGATATATTTTATAGAGAAAAAAATATCCAAGCATCTACATAGTCATCCAAGGTGAGAACATATTAACACAGTCATCTACACTATTGTATTAAAAAAATAGCAACAGTATTGGTTGTCATTCATTCGTACTCACATAAATATATATAAAAAGCTAGCAGGATGTCCATTAAAAAAATCTATCGGGCAGTAGAGCAGTAACTAACAGTAGTACTCATAGCTAGCAGCAGCAACAGTATAGCTAGTACTCATAAAAAATATAAACAAAGAGCAGTAACTAGTAGTACTCATAAAAAATATAAACAAAAAGCAGTAACTAGCAACAACAACACTATAGCTAGCAAAAGCGTCGGGCATCAGCATAGCTAGCAGCGGAGGGTGGCAGGCGGAGCGTTGAGCGAGCCAGGCGTCGGCAGGCCGAGGGCGGGCCACTTCGCCTAGCATGCCGGACCCCGGTGGGCGACCGTGCCGGGGGCAGGACAAGGACGGGCGAGGGTGGCGGCCGGTTGAGTGCAGGTAGGGTTTTCACCTAAAAATTTCCGATCTTCCACTTCCTCTAGACGTCGACGCGCAAGGTGGGTTGGGGAATTATCGTTCGCGCCAAAAATAATGTCGATAGGGGCTGTGGTCTAGAGCCCCCAGGACTGAGGGCTTGGGGGAAAGATTTAGGGGCCTCCTCATTTTGGGGGGCCTAGTAGGGTCCCTAATGGACCTACTATTTTTGCCTCAACACCCAAAAACTGTTTGGGGGCTGGGTTTTGGGTCCCTGTTGGAGGTGCTATAACAAACCAAATGATGGACATGAAAATAAACAACATATTAGATATATGAATATTTGCAATTCCTGTTGCGACAACATAATGAAAGTATTTATTTTGACACATATTTTTTTCATCTAAATTCCTTCCTAAAACTATAAAAGGTGCTCCCTATCCATGTAGAGACTAAGGGAAAATTAATCTAAGTCAAAGCGAGAGTATTCTGATTTATCTAAACCCTTAGTCCAACAAAACACACAGTAGTTGCAAGAACATATAGGACACACGTGCCTAGAACTAGTGGTACATTTCCTAACAGAACTAAACGAACTAAAATGTTTGAGAGCACTAAGCAGGAAATGCACATACCATGAAGTAGCCAAATAAATAAGGAAATAAAATAATTGCTATCCGCTATGATTCATTATTCAAAGCATTGTTATTATCATCCACTGTTGTTCCTTCAACAACTGTTCTAACCCATTGTTGACAACTGTTTGCATTATTGAAGATCACTTCAAGGTATGAAACATGAAATGGCTCGAATTCTCTGTCACCGGTCCATTCCTCCTCACCAGTATCATATATATCCCTCCGTTTGTTCTTCCTTACCACAAACCATCCCGGATTCATTGGGTCATCAACATAAAATACTTGATCTGCTTGATTAGGCAATCTGAAAAGCTCATGCTCAATTTTTTTTCTCCCGTATGTATGAGATGTGAGAAGTTAACAAGTGTGAAACCATACTTATCTTTTCTAGTCCCTTCTCCAGAAACAACATCAACCCATTCACATTTAAAAAGTACCACTGAAAATTGTCCAGAGTAGTTTAGCTCGATAATAGCAACAATCCTACCATTGTATGTCAAATCACCTAAAACAGGATTTGTGTTACTTGATTTAGCATAGCTAGATGTTTTTGCAGTTAGAACAACTCCACTATTTTCTGTCACTCTATCCAAATGTTTGGGCCTAAACCAAAAGCCTTGAGTATTGAGAGCACGATATCTTTTTGCTGGTCCAATTGGGCCACAGGCTAGCCATCTAAGATCATTCTTAATACTGTAGATGACATCTTTCCCTCCAAGTACATTATCTGTATAGATAGAATTAATTTAGTCATGATTGTAGTTCTTGACATAAATGATATGAAAATGACACTTACATGAGCTTTAAACCATTCATGGAATTTCTCATTTTGTGTACGCTCGATAATATTTGGAGTGACACGGCCCTGCTGATATGTTTTCCTAATCTCGTCAGCATGCGTTCTGTAAAAAGAAAAAATGTAATGAATTCTCATCTCAAAAGAAGGAAAGCTAACAGTGTATATGAGCTTGAGATATTGACATCTAGGCAATTGAAAAGCACATATCCATACGTAATTCTCTTCTCCTCCGCTCAATCTTCCTTTGCTTGCTATTCCAATATGTTGCTTCATTTCCTAGGCCATCGAGTTAATTTTTAATTTTTACCAAAAAAAAATGATTTGTATGAATATTAATTTGGTGTGATATTTTTTTATTCGACTTAGTAGATTTAAAAGTTAACAACTTTATAATTAAACACATTACCACCGCTACCTAGAGTCCTTTTGAATATCCGGCTGACGTGTTTGCTGGACATCAATGGTTGTCGTTAACAAAGAAGAGGAGATGGCTAGCCAGGGACCACTGAATCGTTGGCTTCAATGTCAGCTAGCTTGCTAGAGAAGAAAGAATGCAGCTAGGTGCTGGAGGTTGTGAAAGTGCATCTATGCCCCTATGTGGGTTTTGGATGATTGATGACAAACGATTAAGAGACTAATGCGCTTAATGAATGTATAAGCAGGAGATTAGTCTGATGGAGAAGGTGAAGATGATGAATGGAATACAATGTGGATACATTGTGATGCAAAGCAATGAGTGACTAAAGATGGCAAGATGGGGTCTAGGGTTGGCAAGACCTCGCTACGCGAAGGACCATGCATGGGAGAAGGGAAAGCAGGGGCTTGGCACTGAAGGGCCAATCCACTTGTGAAGGAGCAAGTGCTTGGCACAACGCCGACGGACCGATCGAGGCAATAAGAAGTCACAAGTTGCTGAGTGTCAATCTTTGTTGAAGAAGAAGCAAGCGGCGCAAGGCTTGGTAGGAGGAAGATCAAGTTTTCCATAAAGAAGCACTCGGCCGGACAGTCCAGGAGTGGAGTTGGATTGTCCAGGTGAGCTGAAGAAGAGAAGGGCCAGACAGTCCAGGTGTGATCGGACAGTTCGGGCAATTGGTTGTTCAACTAGTTCAGGACTTGGTTTGGACAATTGTGTTTCAACTATCCGGACAGTCCGACAGAGGTCGTATAGTCTGATCTATGCAAGTTTTCCATGAAGGACAATGTGTTTGTCCGAGTCAAATTGTGTAGTGTTGGACTGTCCGGTAGAGGCCGGATTATCCAGGTCGAGTTGATCGACAACTGGACGCACAGTCGGGCACGTTGCCGAATAGTTCGCTCTACGCAAAGTGTGGCGTGTAGGATAATTTGTTTGTCCGAGTTAAGTTGTATAGGCCGGACTGTCTGGGCAAGGTCGGACTGTTCGGGTGATGTTGATCACCATAGAGCTAGACAATACGGAGCCATGTCGGACAATCCAGGTGTTGCTCAGTCGAACAGTTTGATAGTGGTACCAAACTGTCCGCCCTTTTATGGCCCAACGGCTAGTTATCAGTGACCGTTTGAAAAGGTATGGAGCTAGGCTATCCGGTGGCGGTACCGGACTATCCGACTCTATACAAACACAGGCAATGGTTAGAAACGGCTAGTTGGAGGAGTTGGGGCTATATATACCCGGTGACTTGGAGTTGTTTGAAGATTTTTGGACCCTTTTCTACCCGAGCAACCCAAGTGATAGTCCAAGAGCCTCAAGAGCATATTGAAGATGTTTTGAGGAAGAGTTTAGCCTTGAGAGTGTGCTTTGTGCAAAGTTTAGAAGGCTAGTTCATCTCCACCACTTACTCTTTGTTTACTAGAGCTTGTGTGGTGCTAGTGAGTTGAGTTGAGAGTGGTTGGAAAATCATTTGAGAGTGATTGGAAGTGGAAACTTGTAATCATGCGAGCAACCAAGGAGTGTGGTGTATCTAGGAGAAGATTATAAAGGTTCTATCTTACCTCCACGAGGGAAGAGGTTAATTGAGTGGAAGCCCGAGCTTTGCCTTGGTGGTTGCTTGTGTAATACCCCGAGTTTTAAATAAGTGTATTTCAGGAATTAGTTAGAAGGAAGACATGAAAAGTTCAACTTTTAAACCAAGGCTCGATTAGACCGTAAATGTGTAGAGTTCATCGAGTAGTGCGAATTAGACTATAAGTTTGTGGTGATCGGAGTCCAGACAAATATAGGGTGATCGAATCAATTTGGACCATTCGATCTCCATTAGAGTTTCCCTATTTAACTAAAGAAAAAAAACTGAAAAAAACAGAGATCGCTCTCCACCTTTCCGTCGAGCCCTAGATCCTCCTCTCGCTGCCCCTGCCTACGGTTGTTATCACGGCCGGCGCCGCCGTCCCAACCTTTCTTGGCCATCGTCCTCACTGTTGCCGGCTGCCCTATGTTCTGCCGGTTTGTTTCCCTTCTCTACCACCAGTTCCCTTGTTTCCAATCTGCTGGTCCTGCTTGTTGATTTGGTTCTGTTCATTGCTGCTGGTACTGCTTGATCGATCTGTGCTGCTGCCTCTACTGCCACACGTCTGCTGCTGCCTCTACTGACATACGTGTGCTGCTGCTGTGCTGGTGCCAACCAGGGAAAAGAGGACAGCACAAGGGAAGGAGAGAGGAAGAAGAAGAAGGGGAACATTTGGGGATTTTGGTGGATTTCTCAAATTCATCAATTTTGTCACAATTTAGTGAGCCACACTACAAGGGTACCCCGTAGATTGTCCCTAGTTGCTTCAAATTGAAATAGAAATCAATTTTTGTTCGGCGGTAGTTCGAATATAATATATCGACTGGTAGAGTGATATAATATTTCTAAATCTGGTGTTTATCTGTCGAGATTCAAGTCCTGTGGTCTAAATAAAAGTTTTAGGCCTTGTCTTTATCTTTCTAATGCTGCTGGTTTCGTTCGATTCCGATAAACAGTTTAGGGAAAACACTAAGAACAGTACTGCTGACCAGGTCCAAATTCAGGACAACAATTTGTTTTCTTTAACCTGTACCTGATAGAGGCATAATATGGTTTTTCGCTCAAAATAAAAGTTGTTGATAATTTTCTTTAGATGTTCAAAGTGTTATTATTTATTTCTTCTCATTAGGTGCTTTATGAGTTATGCAAGAAACAGTGAAGGGATCGGTATAGGTAGTTTAATACGGGTCGATGGGAAAATAGAAACTTTGTGTTTTGATGTGTGTAAATGTTCTAAGTATTGATAGTTAGTCACGTATGAAGGTTTACATGTAGTTTTGCTCCATAGGTATAGAGGGTTCCAACGTGGGAGGTGTTGAGCCGGGTTGTCGCTGGAGCTAAGGCAAGTGCATGATGAATTTGTGTGATGTGACCAATGAGCTGATTAATTCTACTTTACTTCCACTATATCATTTTCATTGATGCGATTTGATAATTTCTCGATTCTTGTTTTATGCTATAAATCACGTTCCAATATATTCATGGTTCTCTATTCCGGTTTCATTCAAGTAACATGCGTAGGCATGGAGTGTTTTATTTGGTTCTTTATTCATGATCCTAGTAGTAAGCGCTGGCCCCACTTACTTAGCTTACCGGTAATGCTAAAGGATGTCTATGTCTGCTCGGGAAGGGAACTACTATTTCTTGATTCCACGTATTCCAATAACAAAAGAAAAATGTTTCATATGGTGTCTTATTGCAAATGAGATATGTATACTTTCTAGTTCCATAATATACTTGCTGAGTAATCTTTACTCACTCCTGTGTTTTATTTGTTTTTAGACACAAAATGGCATGGACATGCATGGGATGGGAGTATGTCACAGCCTGATTTTTCGGGAATTAAATAATTAATTAAATATTGATTTTAGAATTTATATTAAATTGTAAAGTAAATCAATTAAGTAAAGTAAGATGGGAAATAAAATTTTCTTTAATAAATCATGGTTGAAATTATTTTTAATAAATTATTTGTGTGTAATTACACTCTCTGAAATTTTCCTGGATTTTTCGGAGCTCTAGAATTAATTTTAATATTACAAAGATCAGTTCAACAGTTATTTAAATAAATTCTTTTTCCCAATCTCGAGTCGTTCTTTGCCCAGACCCCTTTCATCTTATCCATTTTGCTGGACTCGTGTTGTCATTCCCGAATCCCTAATTCCCTAAAAAATCTGACTCCAGAAAAATCCCCGAAGTTCCAAATCCGAGCGTCTCGAATCTATTCATTCCCTTTTTATTAAATATCCATATTTCCTTTTTTTTATTCAAATGTCCTTGGCCTCCACAAAAATCCAAGTCCTTTAAAATAAGTCCAAATCCTCAGATACTTCGAGCGTATCCAATTTCCGATTCCACAAAATAAATCCGAGTTCTTGAATCCCAAAAACTATATCCAAAATGTTTCAAATATTTCCCCAAAATTCCGATATTCCAAAATAATCCTTGATTCCCTAAATATTCTAAAATTCTAAATTCTCCAGTTTAGGATTTTTTTCCGAAAAACAACTTGGGTTTTTCCTCTTTTTTCTTTCCCTCTCTTCCTTTTTCTTTTCTTTCTTTTTTTCCCTTCTCTTTTTTTCCCTGTTCATCTTCTTCTTGTTTCCTCCTCTCTTCTTCTTCCTTGTTTCCTCCTCTCTCTAAGCCTCTCTGCTCTTGCGGCCTAGGCCAAGCCCCTCGTCCTGTGCCCCTCGCGCCGCCCCGGCCCGGCCCGCCACTGCCACCGCCCCGCACAACCTACGCCGCCGCCCCTTCCCTGGGCCCGAGCTGCCGTGTTGCACGCTTGTGCCGTCCCTGGACACCACGCTACGCCGCCTCGCTCAATCGCCGCCCGCATCCTCCGGCACCGTCATCCCGCCTACGCCCTAGCCCGAGCCCCATATATAACCGCCACCCCCCCACGCATGCCCTAACTGCCGCCGCCTCTACGAGCCAATCTGCCACCGCCGTCCGCAACCAGTGCCATTGCGCCCTGCTTCGCGCCGCCGCCGCCGCGCTGCTCCCTGCCACGCCGTCACCAGGAGACCGCACCGCCGGGCAGTCGCCATCTCTGCCATCGTCTGCCCGCTGCCTCTGCTCCAGGTGTCGCCGCCTCCTGCTGTCGCCCAGTGCAGCGCCTCTCCGTTGCATGCCACCGCCGCCGAAGGCCGTCGTCGTCTAGTGAGCACCCCGTCCCGGCGCCCTGGCCGCTCCGCCTTTGCCCTAGCCGCCTGCTCCCGTGCACCCGCCGCACGCCACCCAGCCATCCAAGCAGCTCCTCTATAGTAGCCACGCCGCCACTACAAGCCGCTGTTGCCTCATTCAGTGCTGCCGCAGCCCCTATCTGCAGGTGCCGCCGCTCGGTCGTCACCGTCATCGATATTCTCTACGCCTACCGCCAGTGAGCCGCCTTCTCTTCCCTTCTGCTACTTGTCGTCGTTCATCGACCCGATGCAGATGCGCCGCCCCGAGGTCGTCGCCCACGGCACATCGCCGTCTTCCTATGCTACACCGCCTAGTCTTCCTCCTCATCGTCGCCATCTCGTCGGTCCTGCGCCGCTGTCGTGTTCCCTGGTGCCGCAGTCGTCGATCGTCGCTCGGCCGCGCCGCCCTGGACCTCGCCTTCCTTCCCTGTCTCGAGAGCCGGTGATGCGCTATGGGTGCAATACAGAGCTCGACAACTCCTTCCCTAGTGTTTCCCCTTTTTGGTGAATAATGGTGAAACTCGGTGAGCAGTTCTTGAACCAATCACAGCCATCCAATCTTTTGAATAAAATCTGGGCCATCCGATCCTCGTAAACACCAATGGAGTCTCAGCCGTTCATCGTCTTTGATCAATCCAGAGCCCTCCGATCCCCATGAATCCAAACCCTAGATCCGGCCTTGCCGCGTCAGCCCTAGAACTCGGCTAATGCCACGTGGCTTTCCTCTCGGCAGCCACCTCAACATTCACATCCACATGGCATCCACTCCACCCGCAGCCCACCACTCTAGCTACACCTCGGATCTATGAACCTAGTCTGTGAAGCCATGTCTATGACAGTGGGCCTCACTCTCTTTTTCAGTGCAAAAATAATCCTTTTAATTTAATTCCAAGGGAATATTCCCAAGAATATTCCTTTTCCAATTCTTTTCGGATTTCTTCGAATTCAATCCTTCAGAGGCCATATCTTTTCCGTTTGAACTCCGATTCGACCCATTCTTCCTAAATTCATCTAAAATCATGATCTACTTGTTTATGTACTTGTTTATGTACTATTTATTTGGAGTTTCTTAGGTTTTTTTCTCGTTTTGTGTGTAGTTATGTATATTTCACCGTTTCCGAAGATCGCAGAGTCTGCAGAAGAGTTCGGAAGATTTGCGGAAGACCTTTCAATTGCAAGGCAAGTCACATGACAATCTCCTTGAGCATGTCGATTCCATTTGTGAAAACTACTTTATTTTAACGTTATTGTATGCAACGTTTTGGAATGTCATTTATTTATGGGTATTTATTCATTATCCTATTATTCCTTGACTATGGCCATGAATTGCTATTGATACATGTACCTTGATACCCTAGGTGACTAATGTTGACTAGCTGGATATTTAATTAATTATCTAACTAGATTATTTAGGATTTACTTAGCCATGCCTAAAAACTTTAGCGTCATTTTATGTGGGTAATTAATGAGTCATTTATGATTAATTATTGATTAATGGCTATATTTTCATGACGGTTAGTCATGGTTGGTTAATTAATTGAGCAAACTAAAACTTGACTATAAGGTGGGTTGTGAGTACCAAGATTATAAATGTTGCTAGCGGTGCTCATGACAGTTAAGGACCGGTTCGCGGACTACTTGTTGTGAAGCAACACTCGTGCTAACCATAAACTAGAATGGGTAATAGCAGGAACTAAAGTGTAGCCTGTTCAACCGGAGGCCCCACGGTGTGTTGTGGCTGTGTCAATAAGACCACCATGGCTACGTCAATAAGTCCATGTCTTGGGCGTTGGATCGTTTCCCTGTTGGGGGCCTGATTAGCTCCTGCTAGAAACTAGTGGTTCAATGAGTGACACTCTCGTTATGCAAGGTACATGGAGGGTCCTGTCACAACTCCTTTCCGAGATACTATGGTGGTATTAAGGCGCCCAGTGAGGTGTTGTGGAGTTGTGTCTTGTGGGTAAATTGGTACACCTCTGGCCAGAGTAAAACTATTCAAATAGCCGTGCCCGTGGTTAATGGACAGGCCTAGCAATGTTTTCTGTGATTAATCCCACACTATTCAATAATGGTGATAAATGATGGAACTTGATAGCTCCAGTTTGTAGGGTTATGATTATGGGCCTGAACTGCGTTGGAGCGTTGTTCAGTGGTTGATTTAATAGTGATTAATGATTAAACTACATTGTTTTTCAATGCCTTTAAATGCAAACGTTTTAAATATTGTTTTATGCAAATAAGCCATACTATGCCTTTTCTTTGGATTCCTGTTGCATTATTTTGTATTCCCTAGTGTGGCTTGTTGAGTACGGTGGGTGGTACTTAGTATTGCATTACTGTAATCATCAGAGTAAAGCTTAACGAGGAGGAGAAGTTTGGTGTTTGGTTTATACCCCAGTTGAGCTGCCTGTGGTTTGGAGCTAAAGCTACTCTAGGATGTTCGTTCCGCTGCTGATTTCTTTGGTGTGAGGACTAAGTGCCTCTTTTGTAAGTATTCATCGTTATTTTGTTTTGGTTATGTTTATCAAATTGTCGATTTGTGTACCTTGGCTGATTCCTGGACGAGGATTTATTGCACAAATTAGCTTTGGAAATTCTGGTGAATTTCTGGGCGTGATAGAGTAGCACCCTCTATTTCACCTTTTATTACACACTTTTAAACTATAGCTTTAGTTTCATAATCTTGCTTAGCATCTATTATGGATTGAACCTGTAACGGTCGTTTAATGCTGTGGTCATCAAATGAGTGATCTTGTGGCGTTGATGGTGGTTTGGAACGTATGGATGTTAATGTTATTGGTTTATTTTATAACTGCCTATCATGGATGTCCATATTTGCAGGGGAGATTCTACCGAAATTTCTAATAATATTATGAGCTAGTAGTTTGGGGTGTTCTAGTGTAACACTCCAGGTATGTGGATGCCTGGGGTGTTACAGCTTGGTAGAGCAAGCTTCATCGGGCGCGGCTTCCAAGCTTGGACCATGGGGGTTGCTTGGAGCATGACTTGCCCTTGGTGGTTGCTTGGAGGCCAAGGCTTCACTGGAGGTGGTTGCTTGGAGAGGAAAAGGATCAAGAGGGATCCGGCCTTTTGAGGCCCCTCAACGAAGACGTAGGAATGGTTGGCTCCGAACTTGATAGACAAATTAGTGTCTCCTCTACTCTCTTTACCTTGCATTTGTTGCTTTATCTCTTGAGCTATTTGGTGATCTTATTGTTGCTTGTGTATCTCTTGTTGATCACATCTTAGTTCTAGTTTATATATATATATATATATATATATATATATATATATATATATATATATATATATATATATATAGTGTGCAAAGTGTTCTATCTCGCCAAGGGTTTCACTTTCTCTATATAGGGCCGGATTTTCTGGGTCTATATCTTACATAGGCAAGTTTTTGTTTTTCACTGTGTGTATCAGACTGTCCGGTTGTAGTCAAATCGTCCGACACTCTGTGTTGTCAGGTTGTCTGCAACGATCCCGGACTGTCCAATAAGTACTAATTTCCACTGTAAGTTTTTATAATTTTACGAAACGCCTATTCACCGACTCCCCCCTCTAGGTGACACCAACGATCCTCAAAGTACTTTCAGGATGAAGAAGGGCTGGCAATTAATTATGATTTCTCTTGTTTTCAGCCTTTTAGAAGCCCAGTTAGTTATCTCATTCAGTTCCATAGTTGTAACACACTGAAGTCACCCTAATAAATAAATCATTTTCTAATACATTTTTAGGAATATTAAAAATCACAAAAAAGCCTTCAACCATTAAAAATCATCAAGAATGAGCTAAAATCGACTTGTGGGTAATTTTAATAAAAATAATCAAGAATGAGCCTCAAAATATGTACTCAATTTTTACTTGAATTTTTAGAGGATCCTAAATATTTATTAAGCCACAAAAACCTTTATCAGCTTTTCTAAAAATAAGAAATTAAAAATTAATCCTTCCCTCCCCTCAGGCCGAATCTGGCCCATTTCCATCCTCTCCTCCCCGTTGGCCCATCCTGCCCCCCTCTCTCTTTCCCCTATCCGTAGGCCGGCTCTCCCATCTCCTCCTTGGGCTGGCTCATCTCACCACCCCGCCGCCAACCTCCGAATTTTTTTGATTTTTATATTTATTTATTAAAAGATTTGCAAAAATAGATTTTTGTTTGAAAAATTTGCAAAAATAGACTCCCACCGCCCTCTGGGAGGGCCCAAAGGGCGATTTTATGACGTGGCTGACGGCCGTTGGCCCCCCGCCGACGGCCGTCAGCCATTTTGCAGGCGGGCCCCCGGCCTCCCAAAAACCGCCCTCTCAGAGGGCGGCAAGGGGGCCGCCTGCAAAATGCGCCCGGGCGCCCGCGTCAGCGCCCCGCGCTCGCGCCCTCGGCCGCGTCAGCGCCCCGCGCCCGCGCCCCCGTCCGCGCCCTCGGGCGCGCAATTTGCAGGCGGCCACCTTACCGCCCTCTGGGAGGGCGGTTTTTGGGCAACCCGGGGGCCGCCCGCAAAATGGCTGACGGCCGTCGGCAGGGGGCCCGATGGCCGTCAGCCACGTCATAAAATCACCCTCTGGGAGGGCGATTTTTAAATCGCCCTCCCAGAGGGCGGTGGGAGTCTATTTTTGCAAATTTTTCAAACAAAAATCTAATTTTGCAAATCTTTTAATAAATAAATATAAAAATGCTAAAAATTCGCCAACCTCCCTCCCCTCGGGCACGCGGCCTAGCTCGGCCCGGCCAGGCGAGGACGCATCGCGGCCACCAACAAGCAGGGCCAACCTGTCATCCCCCTCCTCCCGCCACTTTGCCCATGCCAACCGGATCCCCTCCGCCGCCACCACCCTCAAATCCACCTCCCCATCGGCCGTTTCTCCAAATTGAAAGAGGGGAATTACTCCCCGTGTTCCCCTCATCAATTCTCCCCTTGAAATCATGCCCTATCATGCCCAAATCACGCCAAGAACTCAAATCCCCATCAATGGCGCCGCCAGGATCATTGGCGACTGATTTCCCTCTCCCCCGCACCCCTTTCTTTCACTCGACGGCCTAAAAGGATTCCTCTCCACCCCCTCTCGCCCGTTTTCACGTCGCCTAGATGTTTTGCCCACCTCCCAGCTGTCGCGCCGTGCTAGCCGAGTTCCGCCACCGTCGCAGTCCTTTGGTCGCACCTCGCCGTTGACCGGGACCTCGTCGGCCTCCTCTGTCACCGTTGCCGGCTTTGCCTCGACCTTCCGCACCTCGGCCACCCCTCTATCGAGCTCACCGCCCGTCGGAACACCGTCGTCTTCGCCAACCCGAAGTCCTCCGCTTCAACCTCGTCGCCCGTTCGCCATCGTGCTTGTCATGGTGAGAATCACCGTGTCACCCTCTTTCCCTCCTCCGCGCCTCGGCCCCCTTCGCTGGCGACCATCGGGGCGTGGCCTTCGCTCCGGCGCCCAGCCGTCGTGCTAATGTGGCTGCCGCGTGGCAACCACATGGCAGCTATGTCAGCACACGCACCCACGGTGCCAGCCATGGGGCCCGCCTATTTGCTGCCCCAGGAGGCTGACCGGTGGGGCCTGCATGTCGGCGTCGATGCCACCCCCCTTACTGACGCAATAAAGAATTTTACTAAGAAAAATAATTCTAGAAAATTTCAATTTTCCATTTAAATTTCGTATAAACTTTAAACGCCCGTATCTCGACCGTTCGAACTTGAAATTGACCCATTCAAGTCTATTTTTTTTCTTATGATTTCAAGAACCCATTTATATGCTTTATTGCTGCTGTTTATATGGATTTTCTTAGAGTAAAAGCCCTTTTATTTTGCATATGACGTGTAGATGTCGCCGATCCGGGTTCGCCGCTATTTCTCGAGGTCGACGCCGAAGAGTTTGGCTATGAGCAAGGGAAGTCATACCAATTTCTTGTCCATATTGATGAACTATTGTTTAAATTTTGTTTTTTATTTCAAATTATTGTATTTCACTTTATCAAATTTATTGCGATAATATGTGTTTTACTTAGCCATACCTCTATTCCTTGTTATAGCCTTAATACTTGTGTATTATTCTTTGACAACCCTAGTTAACCAAAACCAGCTAGTGTAAACTCTATATGTGGCGTTACTAGCTAATCTAAGTTTATGCTTAGCCCCACTATATTAGCAACAACTAGATGTTTATATTATTTAGACTTTGGGAAATAACCCTGCTACCTTGGGTAATTGTGGGCAATGGCTGGTTTGCCTAGACATGAATCTTCTCTATTCAAAATTCCCCCAAAACCCTGTTTTCGGCTGGGCTCGAGGTGCATGATTGGTTCTGTTAGCCGCACCATGGTCGTCATAAGGACCGGTCATCAGGCCTCTATTTGAAAGCATAAACCGTATTACCACATGTCTAATGGGTAAGGCTTAACTCGTAGCCCAGATCAGGCTTAGGCAAAGGAACACGGATAGAGGCGAATGAAGTCTACTTGGTGACAGACGTCTCTGGCAAATGAAGGCCACTTGGGCGCCGAGATGCTGGGAGCACCGACCATGTCTACCTGTCGCAGGGGAAGCTGGCCGTAGACGGGGTCGGTGTTAGTTCCTTTGTCTAGGTTTAGGCTAGGTGAAGGGTTATGTCACATCTTCTATCCAAATGTCGTGTTGTTATGTGGCACGTGGGAACACGTGAGGAACTCATGTCTTGTGGGTAAAGATGTACACCTCTGGCCAGAGTATAAACTATTCGAATAGCTGCACCCTTAGTTATGGGCAAGCCTAGCAATATATCCAAGTTAGATGTTTCCCCTTAAAATAAAATGGTGACATAGTTTAATGGGCTAAAACTTGTTGGTTGACCTGGTTTGGTCTGGAAGGCTTGGTTTAAGGCCGGTTCACGTGGTTTCACAACCTTGGTTAATAATTTGGATATTAGACTTGGAATCTTGTTTTAAAAATGCCTTGAAAACCCTAAACTATTCTAAAGTGCTGGTTTGCTGCAAAATAACCATATTAAATATCCCTTGTACACCCTTATCACTATTCTTGCATTTGCGGGTGTGACTTGTTGAGTACAGTGGTTGTACTTATTCTTGCTCAATTTTTTCCCCAACCAGATGAACAGTGCTTTGGAGATGAAGGCTTCGACGTCTAGCTCGTTCCTGCTGTCAAGCGCCTCTGGGCTTGGTCGCCTGTCCGTTTAGTCTATCGTCTTTTCGTTTATTTTTGCACTGCAGGGCCTTTGGTCGTCCATGTAATAAATACTTTATATACGCTTCTGCTCATGTACTCTGTTATTTATCAACTTTGTATTGTGTACCTCACCTCTTGGGACGAGGATTAATACACTTGCGAATGAAAATGGTTGTTTTATTTACAGATGCTACAATAATTGATAGAATAGATCATAAAACAACAAAGAAAAGAAGTTTGCGTGTGAAAACTATCCTTTATTATAGTTATGCCCCGAATTTGTCCTAAAAAAGTTATAGTACTAACGAATCACCAAAAATAACCTAAATACCACTTTTAGTGGCGTTCAGGAAACACAGAAAAGACATTAAAGTTTTGGCGTTTCCAAACTAACTAGACTACCACTTTCCAGTGTCTTTTCCTAAAAACTCTAGGTTGCAAAGGAAGCACATATGAGATGGTTAGAAAAGGGGTGGCTGACTTGTGGTCCCCACCCATCCAGATAGTGGTGGTGACATATTCACCATACAATGCCACGACTTTCTTCTTTTAAAAGATTATGGATTATTCTACCTATAATAATATCACTCATGCATATGCAAAGTATATGTGAAATTGCGTTCACACATTGCAGTGCACATGCATTTTGCTAGTGAGTAAAAAATTTGAACATTGGGTAAAAAACATACCATCCCCTTGGATTACAACTAGCTAGATCTGGACACCACCGCTCGATCTGGTCCCCTGCTATGCCAGCTACTGGCTCCTTCAGCGCTCCTTGCCACCACAAGATGGGAATGGGAATGGGCTCCGCCACCCGCGACTACACTCTAGATTTGAAACAATTGGAGAGGTCGCACGGGAACGGGAAAGGTTGAACGGAGATGGATAGTCGGTTTAGAGTTTGTATAAATAGTGAAGCCAGATCGGTGGTAAAAAACATTACTGGGCAAGGTGTTGGGGGTGGGGAGGGGGAGGAGCGGGGCTTCATTGGGTTGTTGGGTGCGCTCTGAGGCCTGTTCTTTAAAGTACACTCAGTTTAGTAGTCTATTAGGTTAGAATAATTTATTATATACTTTTTTATCAAGAAAGAAGTGACTTTGCTTCTGTTAATTTGAATACAAAACAATGTGTTTTAGAAGCAGACCTTCTAGGTAACATTCATGTCCATATACAAATCATTTTAGAAGGTTCATGTGCATATACAAATCATAGGCGTATCTACCTTTGATTACTTCTAGGAAGGTGATGGGTCTAGCCTCATCTACTGACTTGTAAACTTTCATAAACTAGTGTTCACCTGGTTACCAGTTTTCTGAAATTTGGTACAAACCAATGTCCAACTTGTTTGGTTCCAAGTTTAAAATCCAAGAACAGAAGGCCTGTTTGGGTAATGGATATGGGATTGCAGGAAAGAGATATTTATATCCCACCTCCCACCCTTATATATCGAGTTCATTGAATATTTTTGGGCCACAATCAACATGTTTTCTATAGTTGTACTTTTGTTGTTGATGTTGGTATTGTAGTGTTTTTTGTAGGGCCAGCAACATCTGCTAGTCAAGTGCAAAGGAAATAAGGGTATGCCGTGAGCAAACCAAAAGAGTTTCTTCCTAGTGGAGACAAAGACAACTATAACTCATTCTTAAAACTTGTGCTAATCCAATAATGATGTACTTTTTTTTCTTTTGCAGGTCTTTAGTGGAGAGACTCATGGCATGGTTGGATGAACATGGTAACCCACATAATATAACTATTTTTATAGCATATATTAATGTGGTATATCTTGGGTTGTTGCGGATTAGTATCCTCCTAAGCTTGGATAACCACATGTAACGCCCCGCTTTCAGCGAGACGTTAAACATATTTTACTAAAAACTACCCGTGAAAATCTCGATCTTCGAGTGCTATGTTGTATGTTGTACCATGGATCTCGATTTGCATCCCCGTTCTTGATCTCGTAACCCCTCCTCTCAAAAGCCTCTGTTCCAAAACAATCTCCGTTCTCGAATCGCCGTTATCGAACTCCGCTCCTAAAACCTTAAACGGCGAAGTTCCTCAGTCTCCTCCCTTAAAGTTTCTTGTCTCAACATATGTCCTGTTGTCTCGAATTGGAACCCAAAAATATCCCCCCTTGATCCCCTTCCTGAAATCCCCTCGGCTTCTCCTCCCCTTTGATTCCACAAGTAACATCCCGAGTCAAATAATGCAACTTGGCAATCAAATCTCTATTCGGAAACCCTCCCACCAATATAAATATATACTGCGTATATATACATAAATCCCTAGGTATACACCCCTCAACCCCCACACTCAAATTCCCCATCATACCGATATACATATATATAAATATAAATAAATAAATAAATATATATATATATATATATATATCCACAGATATATATATGCATATATCCATACACGCGAGTGCATGTACATGTGTGTTAGTTCTCCACCCCGGACCTTCTTGAAAACCCCAAGTTCCATGGTACATCCACAAATTCAAATTAAATAAACTAATTTGAATTTGAACTCTCTCTCTCTCTTTCTCTCTCTCCATGAAACCCTCTCCTTGGATTTTTCTCAACAAAGATCCTCGGAAAATTCCAAAAACAAATCTCTCTAAACAATCAAAATTACCCCTTGAAATTTCCCCCTTGATTCCCTGTTTCACCCTGAGTTCAAAAGTATAGATTAAATTCAAACCCCTTGGAAAATCCTCAAGAATCTCCTCAAATAAATCCCTGGAAAAAATGAGAAATAACACTGTTCCCATTGGGCCTCGATCCCCTCCGTTCGGCCTAGCAACCCTCCTACTCGCACATGAGCCGCCGCACTGCGCGGATCGACGCCACGTGGCCTGAGCGTCGCGCGCCTGCCGTCGATTCTCTTTGCTCACTGGCCAAATCGCGTGGACCACCGCGCACGGTCGGATGCAAGACGCGTGTCCTCGAGGCCCACTTCGCACCGCCTAATCTCCTTAACCGCATGCCTTGCCCATGAGAGCGCCCTCGCCCATCGGATCCGTGCCGCGTGTCCCACAGAGCCGCCGCAGCCGTTCTTTTCCCTCCGCTCGCACCGCGCGTGAGCCACGCTGAATCACCAGATGTGCGCCGCATGGCCCGCCCGCCGCGTAGCCGTTCGATCTCTCTCACTGTGCTTCATCTCCCTCACCGTTCCCCGTTTCCAGCATGTTCACGCCCGTAAGCAGTTCGGTTTAATGTCGCCCCGGCCACCCACGTCACCTCGGCCCCGCCATGAGCCGCCGCAAGCCGCCAAGAAAGGGACATCCATGGTCGTGGTTGCCGTTCCTCTCTCCCTTTCCGCTCCTCCTTTTGACCAAAGACCGAGACCACGAGACCCCCTCCCGAATCTCTCTCTCTCTCTCTCAATCATTTTGCCCCGCGCCGCTCCTCTCGCGTGAGGCTTCCGAATTCCACTATCGGATACACCGACTACCGCCGCTCCATGCATCCCCACCGCTAATCCAATTTCCGTCGCCCCGAGAATTCCCTCACCGTGACACAACTACTCTCTCTCTCACCTCCATTATTTTTGAGCTCCATTATTGGATGCCATTCACGACCGACCTAGCCGAGCCCCTCCTTGCCTATAAATACCAACCGCAGAACCATACTACTCCCCCTAATTCACTCCTCGACTCGGCTCTCGTGAACGCCGCCGCCTTCCGAGCACGGTCGCCGCCGATGCTAGGCTGCCTCGGGGCGTACCTCATCGAGCAGAACCTGGCGTCTGGGACGCCTCACACTACCTAGCCTTCCTTCACCCCCGAGCACACGCCCAAGAGCCTGAGCACCTCCGCCTCTGTCCTCCTCCCTTCCGGCTGCGCCTCTCCGCCGCCGGAACCGCGCTCACTCTCGTCGATGAGCTCTCTCCTGTCGAATCCCCTGCGTGAGTGTACCTTATATGCCCCGATGTGCTCTGGACAGCACTTAGGCCGAACATATACAAGCTTGATCGGCGGATCCCCTCTGTTTTTTCCCTTCGCCGCCAAGCACGGCCTTGCGCCGCCATAGATCCCCGATGATTCTCACGGTCACCCACCCCTTTTTCCCCTTCCTCCGCGCCCCTTGGCCCCCTCTCCCTCTCGAGAATCACCTCGGGCGACCGCAGCTCGTCGCGTTGCCATGGACATCGAGTACTGCTTCTCCCCTTTCTCTCCCCTTCCGTCTGCGGCATCTCATCGCCGGCCACCATCGATCGTACTCGCTCGGATCCGAGCCACTCTGATGATTCGCCTCGGTCCCCTCTCACCACTGGCGCCGCTGCTCGCCGTCCCTCGCAGTCGTTCGCCAATCTGAAACCGCCGCTTCAACGCCGTCTGATGCCACGTTCCCTCTCTCGTTCTGTGGCCATTCGGGAAGACAACATGCGAGCATAGCGTGGTCCCCGTGGCCATCCTCACCGACATGTGGGCCCAGCCTTTGCTCTCGCCGCCCCTGGCCCTAGTTTATGGTCGAGAGCCACTGGATCGTGGACCCTACCATCCTATTCCACCAAAGACCGCCGTGCACCCCTTCCACCATAGTCGTCTGATATATGGACCATATCACTATCTCATGGGCCCAAGTCCCTTGGTCCACCATAGGCCAAGACCGTGAACTCCCTAGCCACTGCCACCTAGACCCCAGTGGGCAGTGGGCTATTCCCCCTTTTTTCCTCTGCCATGTGGGCCACCTAGGCCCATTGCCCCTTGATTCCTTCCCTCCTCACTGACTGTGGGCCAAGCCTATTAGTGGGCCCCAAATGTCAGTGACACTGTGAGAACATTCCTGGAATATTCCCCTGGAGAATTAATTAAATCCTTCTCTAGTGATCCATAATCCATTTAATATTCGAAAAATCATATATTTTAATCCGTGACTCCGATTGACTCCGTTCCAACTCTAGTAATTTTCTCAAATTGAGATCTATCCAATGACACTATTATTAGCACTAAATAGGGTTTTTTTACTAGTCTTTGTATAGATTTTTTTGTGTTTGCGCTTAGTAACCGGCCGTCGGAAATTCCTTTCAGAGCAGATTTCGCAATGATTTCTCAAAGACTTGTGAAGACCTAGAGCAAGGCAAGTCACCTTTAATCATCTTGAGCCCATATTTGCGGAACTAAATACTTTGATTGCCAAATCGCATTTACTAGGCTACACAGAGATGATTTCTCGGCCACGGTCGCAAGACGACCGACGGGCCGTCAACCCAATTGCTGCATGACTTCCTTGATTAATTGTGATTCCCTTACACATCCTTGTCACCGCCCTTGATAGATCCCAGTACCCGTGTCGATGGGCATGGTACCGGTGATCACCTATCAAATTTAAAAATGACTACGATGGATAAAACTTGGGTTTAGAAACTTTGGAAAACCTGACACCTGGGTCGGTGCCTTGAAAATAAAATGGTTTGCAAAAACCGCGGTGCGGGGATCGTGCTAGCAGAATGAGTCTCCCGCACTGCAGCTAAGGACCGATTCTTTCGGAATTTCATTTGAACATATGACAGTACAACCACACGGGTGATATGGGATAACTCTTGGCTGAGTAACTAGCCTCCCAGGGTCGCCTTGCATGCCATTGGATTATGGATCGTGTGGGAGGGCGTCGGGGGTGCCTCCTGGGTTCCTGGCACAGCATGGTTTCGGACTACCCTGTTGGTGGTCTCGAGGACCCCTCCAGTTGGCATGGGGTAACCTGGGAGGGTTTGAGAAATACCTTGTCGCAAAAACCTCTACATCACCAAATCATACCCAATGCATGTGAGCTGGTGACTAGAGTAAGTCGCGTTGTGTAGGTAAAGTGTACCCCCTCTGCAGAGGTTTAAACTGCTTAAACAGCTGTGCCCGCGGTCATGGGCGGATGTGAGGTGATTCCTTAGCATAGTTTTATTTAACAAGTACCTATGAGAGGATGTTTGCGATTGGGAATCCGATTTTGGAAAATGTTGTGAAGTTGTCAAGGACAGCAGGACTGTGGGCCCGATGAGGTTGGATCAACTGGTGGAGCTGGATTTTGGAGACTAACTCTTGAGAGTTGCGCTGATTCAAAGATTGATACAACTCACTCGGATCGGGCGAGACTCATCTCGCGCTGATTATTGAGAAGCACACACTAGCAGATTTAAAAAGATTTAAATAAAACAGATTGTAAAATAACTAGCCTCTCTTTGAAACTTGCAACAACCACCTAAGTTCCCCTGGCTTGCTGAGTACGTAAGTACTCACCCTTGCTATATATATATATATATATATATATATAGTACTCCGCCGGGAGCTAGATGCTGGAGTTGTAGTGAAGTGAAGATTAGGGTTTCGTCCTGGTTCCTAGCCGTTGCCTGTGTGTTGGGACTTAGTCCGTTGTTCCACTACTGCCGCTGCCGCTGTGTTGTTTGTTGTTGTCTCCGGCTTGCTCCGAAGCTGCAACTTAAGTTAAGATAATTGTCTATTCAATTATTTAATTAATTAAGGTTCAGCAATGATGCATATCTGATTTTCGTGGATACCAGCGCTGCGTCCTAGGACTGGTATCGGTATCGCGGTTCCGCTGTAAGGCAATTCACACTGTTTTCCTGCGGCACGCCCTATTTGGTGCCGTTGTACGGCAATGCTAGATCGGGGTGTGACACCACATCACTCCGGATAATGTTTGAGAATACATGAAAAATTACCCTACTCCTACAAGGGAGTATAAGCTACAAGAGTGCTGAATATGAATGTCAATGTCATAGCCCATACTCATCCCATACTCATGTCCTTGGTATCCCGCCCTAGAATGATGTGTTATTAGTAATGTTTTTTAGTGTTGTGACAATACCATCTATTAGCATGCCATGTTACTGTCGTAATCTGTTGAGAGGTAAGTCGTACTATGTTAAAAAGTAGGAATTTATCCTTAGAGCCTGCACATTCTCCACTTATGTGTTTAACATCTTAGGAGAAAAACGCCATTTCAATTACAACTTCCCAAATGTTGAATGTATGTCTTAGGTAATTCCCTACTAACCATGTATTGATCTCTCATGCTCTTCTCCAACACTTTGAATGAGCTCATTTTATCCACCAACATGATTCGTTATTTTTTTGTCCTATTGATCAATTTGCAAAGTAATATATGTCATCTACCTCATATTATAATTAAATAACTATATATATATATAGTTATTTAATTATAATACAACTTTAACTATAACACTAACTCATCATTTTCTAAAGATATATGAACCGTTATGTTTCTTTTTCTTCAAAAGATTATGTTTTCTTAAATTGTAAATAGAAAAGGAGTAATGATATCTATGCTACATACTTCTATTTTTCATATGCAACGTGACATATACTAATTTTTACACTTTTCAATATCAGTAACTAATTTTTAATTATAAGATCATTTACAAATATGCAACTCTCCAATCAATATTTATATTGCAATATGAGGATTGCTATGCATATTTGATTCATGACAAATGTCACTCTCTAATTCTTTCATTGAAATGGAAGATATTTCTTGGACTATCTACACTTTATTATCAATATTTTTTTATTAGTACTCTAGAACATTCTTAGAAAAAATTCTACCAAAAAACTAGTTAAGCAACATGTGTTATAACTGTCGGTGTATAGAATATGGCATACCCCTGAGACAATAGGAAACATCTGATTGTACATGAAATACCTGATTATCTATGGAAAGAACTCCCCCAACTGAGGGTAGCCTCCCGATAAGATAAGGAATACAATGCCTGCCATGACAAGACCACCAGAGACCCGATCGTACCATGACAAGACCATCAGAGACCCGATCGGACTCGAACCAAACTCTGTCCAGGATTTCCTAGAGTATCTCTATGAGTCCCTCATGGGTACGAAGAGATCTAGGGGGTATAAATACACAGCCCTAGGAGGGGGCCAAACAACGAAACTCAACACAAGCTAGAGCAATCAAGCCCATCGAGATCAAGTCCCGGATCTGTCCTAGCCATAGTCATCGAGAAGCTTTAGGAGGCTTGTTTGACCACCATCTCATCGGAACTCCCGACAAGACTTCTTGTTAGGTTTAGGCTAGACACATGCCCCATTGTACTCGTATTACCCCCATATCAATACAAAAACAAACCACCTCGTCGACTGGAGTAGGGTTGTTACTCTAAGGAGGGCTGAACCTATATAAAGATCTATCCCCCTTCATCTAATAGGCATCTCCCTTGAAATATGACACGCAAATAGGACCCCAGGTATACAAGTTTCTATTGTCAAGGTTTATATTGACAACAGTTTCTTCTTCCAAGAGCTCGTGGGTGATGATTCTTCCGAGGATGTCACTTGGGATGAGCTTATTGTAATCCTTCCTCTCATGGATGAGAATCACCAAGTTAGGATTTCTTGGTGCGAAGGCTCAGTGAAGTCTCTGCACGATGAAGTGGTTCGTCATCTCGTCACTCCCAAGCCCTCAAATCTTGTTCACAATGAGCATCATGTAGTCATACATCTCTTGAGGCGACTCATCATCCTTCATAACGAATCTTCCAAGCTTGCCCTCCAAGAGCTCAATTCTTGATTCCTTGATGACGTGTGTTCCTTCATTTGCAACTTGAAGCGTGTCCCAAATCTCTTTTGCTTCCTCAAGTTGATCCACCTTGTTGAACTCCTCTGGGCTCAAGGAACCGAAGATCACACTTACGACTTGTGCATTGCGGTGGAGATCAATAAAGTCATCCGGAATGTCAACACGTATGCACACCACCTTCCAAACACTTGGATGCAAAGAGATTAGATACAACCTCATCTTGTGCTTCCAAGCGGCATAATGAGTCCCATCGAATTAGGGTGCTCACCCAGAAGGCTCGGTGATGTAGTTGTTGGAAGGGTTAAGCTTAGTGTAATCATAGTCAATAGTTACTCTCTTCTTTGGTTATACATCCTTGGTGCAGCAGGACTAGGGCAGGAGATAGCGGTGGTGGCCGCCTGATAGGTGGAGGCGGCAGCCCCTGCGGTAGAGGGTGAGCGGCATTGATGGCGTTTTTGAGCGAGGTGGAGTGGGCGGTGATGGTGGCACCGTGCGAGGCTGGGGAGAGGCACCTAGAACAGGAGGCGGCATCGGTGGCTGCGTAATAGGCGGCGACGGCATAGGGCAAGCGGTAGCCAGACGCCTGGGATGTGCAATGGCGGCGATGAACTGATGACGACGGTTGCGAGTGAGCAATGTGGATTGCGAAGGATCAAAGGATCTAATCTACTAAGTGCAGTTCTAATCCAACTCGCAATGTGGGACATTAGATCGAGAGGATCCAATGGTTAGAAAACATATGTGTATGCTTTTGTGGGAGGATTTAGAAAAGAACCAATTGGTATTTTTTATATTATTATAGGTGGATAAACAGCAAGATGAGATACCTGGTGTACAGAAGCTCATGTATGGGAAGATGTTGTAGAATTTACCACCCTCTGCTATCTTCTTCGCCCGCTTCGACTTGAGCTCAATCATGAAGACACCAAGATTTGCTCTATCCACCACTATTGCTTCCGATTTCTCCACATTCTGCACTGACCCCTTCCATTTCTCCGGTAGCTCATCCTTCAATTTCTTCAGATTCTCATCTAAATATTCCTCGTCCAGACATTCTTCATCAATCCAATGCCAATTAGTCCTCCCCGTCAATGAAAATCTCAACAAAATTTGTCATCTTTTTCTATATAATCCTCACCCAGTACCGTCTGGGCTTGCACACGAGGGACGCGCAAATGAGGCACCCCGGGAGAGAGGCGGAGGAGGATCTCGGCAGCGATGATGTCGTCCATCAGCGCTTGGTGAGCGCGTAGCAGCGCCATGCTCGCAGGTGAGGAGGGTTTTTGAAGGGTTTGCTTGGCTTGGCTATGGATCTTTTGATACCAGTATGGGGTCAGTGTTTAAAACTCTGACCCCTTAGGGATTGCTGGCTGCCGTTGGATCAGGCCTTTGCGGTCCAGATGAGCTCACAGCCTCGCAGATAATAATTTTCATGGGCCTTTGCGCCTGGACCTTAACCAGGCCCATGGCTTATAAACCGGACTGTCAGCGGCTACATCGTACCAGAATTGTTGAGTGCAATTGGGAGTTTGGAACCTTTTGTGCTGCGTCAAACTTGCCCTTTGCAACAGTCTGACCATTAATTTTTTCTCCAACAAGATCATCAGTGTACTTTTTTTGACCAGGAAACAGTTGAGGACACCCCTACGGTATATTACTTTTCATAAATATAAGGTATATATACAAAAGCAGGAGAGATTGCAAAGAGGTTTGTCAGCAACTCTAAGCCTAATCAAATGTAGGCTCAGCTCCTCTTTAACCGCAGCCTTCCAAGAGTTTACATTAGATTGCACATTGTTGAAAATGAGATTGTTTCTTTGCTTCCAAATGTTCCAGGGTGCTACCAAGAAAATCTTCATGAAACAGCAAGAGCCAAAGCTACCTTTCTGTAATCGGAGCATTTGATAAAACTCCAGATTCGAATTCCAATAGAAACCTATTGCTGATCATCAATGTACTTGAGGAAGAGCGAGACATTTTCTAGTTCAACCTTGTAAGTTTTTGGGACAATTGTGATAGTTGTGGTTTTATCCCTTCTTTTTAGGGTTTGTAATTTTTGCCCTCACTTTTTTTAAACGAAGCTCTCATTCAACGATTTTTTTTCATCTAAGCACATGCAAACCCCTAATTTCAAATGTGAGCATGTAATATTAGGAATTCTATTTGTAAGCAGCATGCCCATATTATACTAAGATCAAGGCCTTTTTCCGCCTTGTTTCTAGCAATGACGTGCACGACTCAGCAGCCCAAAAGCGTTAAGTCTCTTATTTGTCGGCCAATAGCAGTTATTTAGCTCTCTTGCTTGCTATATTCATATTATACTAAGAAATATATTTGGTACAATGATTTGTAAAAGCAAAATAATACAATTTAAACCATATTTAAACATGCGGCTTTGAAACCACCACCACAGGTATGTCAAACATTACTACAGAGTAACAAAACTAGAAAAGTCAGTTAATTTTCCCTAAAAAGACTAGGTGTATCATTAATTTTGCAATCACAATGCATAGAAGC
Organism: Oryza meyeriana var. granulata; assembly: GCA_003991445.1. Taxonomy (NCBI): domain Eukaryota; kingdom Viridiplantae; phylum Streptophyta; class Magnoliopsida; order Poales; family Poaceae; genus Oryza; species Oryza meyeriana. Next base: position 239,215 of record RYFJ01000854.1, on the reverse strand, counting down.
CTTCATAACATGTCCTCGAAATAACACAAGGCACGATGGTGATTCAGTTCAATAGAACCACCAGGGCACACGTGAGCATCATGCCTATAGATTTAAATGCTGGATTTGTGTGCTTACATTTGGACTTAGGTGGTTGCATGTGTTTGGATGAAAAAAAATGGGTCCCATTCATCCTTGTTTTTAACTGCCGTTACATGGGAGCAAAATTAATGGGTTAAAGAAAAGAAAAAAATGATTTACACAATGGAAAAGGATTGTTCTGATTAGCCAACCCGATCCAGTCCCCTTCTATCTCGTTCCCCATAGGAACCAATCCCTAACCCTAGGAGAGCAGGCAGCGCCAGCGGCGGCGATTTGGGGGCTCCGGGTGGCGAGTAGCAGCGGCGGCAGAGGCGGAGAGAGCAGCAGAGTGGATGTGGCGAGGCTGAATCGTCTCGTCCTCGATTCGGACCTCGGTAGCAGCGACGGATGTCGACATTGCCGACGGCAGGCTGCCTGTCCCCGTCCATGCTGCATCCTCGCCGCACGCAACAGCTTCTTCAACAAACTCTTCGTGTCGCGCGGACGAAGCTGTCGTGGCGACGGGGGCTGCCGCCGCCGGCAGCAATGGGGAGGAGGGGAGAGTACGAGATGGAGGAGCTCTTCCTGGTAGGCCGCGTGGGGTGCGACGCCTTCCTGTCGTTGCGTGGGTACCTGTACAATCATGTCATGTTGATTGCTTCACACAAGTTGCTCCATTGTAGTATATTATTGCTCTGGAGCAATCAAACTACACTTGGTGACTTTGTTTACTTTTGTGTCACAATAGATGGATCATTTGTTGATCTACTTTCATGCTCATGCATGCAAGAACCAATAGATGTCAATTGGAAAGGTGCACGAACTAGTCAATTGGAAAGGTGCATGAATTTCCATGCCTTCTCTGGGCGATACTATCTCGTTCGAAAAAGGACAGTTTATCACATCCATACAATCTTTAATACACATATTTTATAATTACTTTCTTAAAATATCTTTAAAATATTAAAATACAACTATACGAAAGAGTTTTTTATGACAAAATCTACTAATATAAGTTCTCATATTTTTAGGGTCTGTTTTCAGCTTCTTTTGTGGCTTAAATAAGCCGTACGTAAAACGAGAAACATCATTAGTATATGATTAATTAAGTATTTACTATTAAAAACTTAAAAAATGGATCTATTTGTTTTTTTAAGCTACTTTCATATAGAAAATTTTTACAAAAAACACACCGATCATTTTGGAAAGCGTGCGCGCGAAAAACGAGGATTTAAGCCACCAGCATTAAGCAGTGCCGAAGGACACCTAAGTCCTAATGTTTTGATATGCCATTAAGGTTTTGATGTTTGACTACACTTATGCTAGAATATCATACATTTTTAAACCAAGGTACAAATAATTTATTGCTAGTATCTCAAACCATTCAAGGATTTAACTCACATCAAGAACATTGGGAGACAGAAGAGAGATAAAAAAACATGTGCAAGATGATACTTGCTAATGCTGCATTATTAGTCCATTAATGATTAATTCAAGTTTAGGGTTTATATTCTTCTCGGACCACATCAGGCTTGATTATGTGTCAATGTAGTAGATATGTCATACCTTACATACATAGACATACGTCACCGAGAATACCGCATACTTAATAGGAATAAGTCTACTTAACCCCTAAAGTATTGGGGTTGGTCAACTTAATCCCCTAAAATATGAAACCGGTTTTTCTACCACCTGAAGTATGCAAACCAGTTTAAATAACCCCTTAGAGTGGTTTTATTGGTGGTTTGATATGTAAATGATAACGTGGTGACGGTATTGGTCATGTCATAGGTGGTATTGCTTATATGGCATACAGATTAGTCCATTTGACTTAAGATAACCCAACCAATTCATTCCTCTCATCGACCAATAAGCTCATCTCTATCCCAACATCAATGTGCTTCTCTTTTAAGTCGTTACGCTTGTTTAGAAAATACTTAACACACTCCATTACCATATCATTATCCATGTCATAGTTCACGTGGCCAAAACCACTTATAAAACCACTCTAGGAGTTATTTGAACCGTTTTGTATATTTTAGGGGGTAGAATACCCGGTTTCATACTTAGGGGTTAATAGACCAAACACAATACTTCGAAGGGTTAAGTAGACTTATTCCTACCTTATAAGATACAGAAGGTGATGACCAGATATAGATAAAGTTACAGTCAAGGAAGGAAAGATACTCCAAATATGGAAGGATATCATAGTACGACTCAAGGACTTGTCTGCCCGTATGCTATCTAGGGTCTCCGAGTTCTACTTGGAGAGGGGGTCATCTTCCAGTATAAATTCATTGCCTACTAGGTGGGGAGGGAATCAAATCACAAGCCTGCAATCCATGACACATCAAGCCTATGCTATGGGAGAAGCCCTTTGCTAGCCGCCAACTACATTGCTTCGCATATTCTACCGAGATTAGTTGGTAGGCTAGATTAGATAGCTTGCTTCCTCCTTTGTACTTGGTGTGATATATCCACCATCAATACATATAAACAGAAATAAAACTATTACCCACGCCAGGGGTCCGAACCTATATAAAAATCCTGTGTCTCGCTCCCCTTTTACAGCTTAGCGAATACCTTGGTATCAGATGACCCCTACGTCCTCAAATACTATAGTCAGGATCTCACCCTTTGAACTAATGTACTTATGTTTGGGAACTTTTGACAGCATGGATTCCCAGAATTTCCAACTCACTAAATAGTTCAAAATTCTCACTTGGATTCTGAGATTCATTACCTCACTGGATTCTGAGACTACTTTACCTATATAATATTAAAAATAAACTAATATCATCCAAATTCTAAGGCTGTGTTCTTAAGTGATTAGATTTTCAAATTTTCTAGATTATCTGATTTCGTCATAACTATTTGAGGGTATAAATGATTCAATTAACTACTACAAAGTAAAAAGTCTATTTTAAAAATATGACATGAGAAACTTTTATATAGAAGATTTTTATACAAAACGCACCATTTAGGAGATTAGGAAACGTGCAAATAAAAATCTAAAATCTAGAAGCAGAAAAGAACAGAGCCTAAGACATAAAAACTGAGCTTTCTAGCATCTCTCACCAGCTACATACTCGGTAGCAGTTGTTTCTTGACAACTCTGGTTCCATAGAGGGTATTCGTCAATTTAGAGTCCTATGTTCTGTTTGGGGTGCTTAAGATACTGAGAAACAACTGGTGTCGGCGAAACGGGAACGGGGGTCCCACATTCTCGGGAACGTAAGGGCCTCCGGCCATATCAGCCCCCCGGGGCCTACTTTCTGTGTAAAAAACAACTGGCCATCGCTAGTTATTCTCTAAGCGCCTGAGGCTGCGGGCGCTGCCCGGGGCCGGGACGCTCGGCCTAAGAGCTCACGCGCGCGGCGCCCGGGCGCGGAGCCGGCTCGAGCTGGCCGTCACCAACCACCGCATTTATGGTGAGCCGACGGCGTGGTGACAGGGCGCGTCACCCCTGTCCACCCGCACGAGACCCTGAGCAGTCAGAAGACTTTTTGACTGAGAGAGCTCCTTTCTTCCACGCGCTGGCAGTGACAGTATGCTCGGTCACATTTGCACGACTTTAGCCGCCTGCAGCGGCTGCTCTCCGAGGCGACCTAACCGCCGTGCTGCACCAACTCCGGCATGGGTGTCACAGGCGGACAGGAGCGACGGGACGCTCCACCAACTCCGGCGTGGGCGTCGCAGGCGGAGGGGCGCACAGGAGAGCTCACCGGAAAACATCCCCCTCCGAGTATCGGCACTGTGGACTCCCCTGGACTCTATAAAGGAGGATCCATGCCGCAGATGGGGGGGGGAAGAAAAGCTGGAGCAATAGACAACAAGGCAACCTTTACTGTTCTTCTTCCCCAAGTCTCCCGGCTACGCTTCCGAGCTCCCCGGGTACACCTTGTAACACAACCGTACACATTCTCCTACACAGCGTACACACAGGACGTAGGGTATTACGCTCCGGCGGCCTGAACCTGTATAAATCTTCTCGCCTCCTCTGTGTGCCATAGTTTTCTCATCTTCTCCAACGCCTCGCGCACCTGAGGAACAGCTCCCCTGGCCGAACCTAAAAAGGGGGGTCTCCCGACTTCCCGCCGTCGAGGCTTCGTCCTCCGACAACTGGTAAGAAGTGAGAACATGGAGAAGCTGAGTTTTCCAGTTTCTGGCTTCTAGTTTATTTTCTGGAATTTATAACTAATGATTCTTAGAATGTGGATGAGAATTTGGATTGTTTAGAAAAGCTAGAGATTATAAGAAAAATTACAGCCGGTAGAAACTCCCTAAACATAGCCATAGTGTCCTACTACATTAATTTGCCTCGTCGCCGTGATACAACCCTAGCCGCCCCACACGGAGAGAAAGAGAGAGAAGAGGATGGCGACGGTGCTATCCTTCAATTATCTCTAATCATTGAAGGATTTAGCTCATGTAAAAAATATTGGGAGATAGAATAGAGATAAAAAACCGTTTAGATGATTAATTGCTAATGCCACGTTAGCTCATCTTTATCCCTATCTCTATCTCTACTGTTACAAAAATTCAAACTAATTTCGTTCGTCACATGATTTTTTTGGTCCGCCGTCGTCTTGTCAGTCGCGCATGAGAGAGGTAGTCCGACCAGGACTCTGATGCCTCCCCTTCACGCACGGCCCCTCCGCTCGTGTGCGCGCCGCACCTCCTCGCCCTCTTCACGCGCGGAGCCGTATCTCCTCCACACGGTCGCCGCGCTTCCTTCCTTCCCGAACCCCACTCGTTCTCTCCCACTGCACGCTCGTCCGCGCCGCCCCCATCATCCTTGTGCAGCGATTGGCCTTCTTCCCTGCGCCGCGCTCCGCGGAGGTTTGGCCGACGCCTTGGCTTCCATGGCCGGAGAGGAGAACCGGAGCAATGGCTTCCATGATGCTAATATTCAAGTCAGTCATTATATTCTATGTATTCTTTTCTAATAGTTAGAGACGCTACGCCTTCTAGCACCACTGCGTTATATGGAGATGCCCATTCGTTTTCTTTAGCTCATTTTTTTCTTCAGTTTTTGGGCATCAGATTCAGATGTAAATGTCCATTCAGTTTTTTGCAACCTTTTTTTTTTGAGCTAGATGACAATCCTGCCAAGATGTATGTATATTAAAATTGCCTTCACCCATTGCAACACACGAACATTATGCTATTAATGATTAATTGAGGTTTGGGGTTCCCCGCAAAAAAAAAATTGAGGTTTGGGGTTTGTTTTCTTCTCTAACTCATATAAGGCATGGTTCTCTCTAACGAGTCTCTGGCAAATGGCAACTAAAGCTACTTCTATAATATTCGGCTCCTAAACAATGTAAATTCTCACCAAGATTCTAGGACTCAACAAGATTGTAATAAACCCATCGTTTGGCCTATAGCTAATAACTTATTAGAAAAAAAAATTTATGGATAAAATTTTTATGTGTGTTTTTAGCAATTTAAATTCAATGCTAAAAAATAAAATACAATAAAAAGCCCTAAAATCAACTTCAAGATTAAATTTTTAAAATTCAAACTTTAAAAGCGACTTATAAGTGAATATGGCCAAACGGACGACCTGGCCCAGCACGGCATGGGTCCGCTGGCGGCACGGCTGCTCTACCGGGTTGTGCCGTGCCGGTCCACGTGCCAAGGCTAAGGCCCAGGCACGGCCCAAGGAGGCCATGGGCTATACTGTGCCCGGCATGGGCCCGAATTTGACACGTGGGCCGACGGAGGTCTATTAGCACGTTTGGTCCATAAAATTTAAAAATGTGAGGTGGAAAAAAGAAAAGGTGAAAAATAGAAAACTAAAAAAATGTTAGGGAAAATTAGGTAAAATAAGATAAAATGAAAAAATATATGAGAAAATTATGAAAATGGGGAAAACATGGAGAAAATAGAAAAAATATATGGGAAAATTGGGGAAGATAGGAGAAAAAGGAGAAAATTGAAAAATTATAAAAAATAGATAGACTAGCTGGACCGTGCTTGTGCTTAGGCCTTGTCGTGCCGGTTCGGTAGCAGCCATGCCATGCTGTATCGGCCCATGGACTGAGACGCCACTCAAGCACGACACTGCCAAATGGGTCGTACTGGCCATAGACCGGCGTGGCGTGGCTAGTGTTTGCCAAACCGTGTGGTAACTGCACGGTTACCGTGGTTACCACTCAAACCGCCGGGGTATGATATCGTTACCAGCGGTTTGGTTTAAACAAATTTCATCCGAATTCAAATTTTTTTAAAAAATAAAATAAATCCAAAAAAATTCTAGTAGGTAATACTTAAATTATGGATCACTAGGGTGAGAAAAGTTTATAAAAATAACGAAGTTTACTTTATATTTTGGAGCTCTATCGAAATTAAAAAAAATAAGAGATGTGCTGGGATATAATTTCTACTTTATTTAAATGTAAAAATGATAGCAAGGGTTATGCAAAAAAATTATGCAATATTACATTGTTTTTCTAGAGATATCCACATTTTTTTTTTCTGAATTTTCTACAATTTTTTAGAATTTTTACTGCGTTTTATAATTTTTTTCACAATTTTTTCTTTTTAGCTTCAACCTAGCACGGTTACCGCGCGATACAGCGACCTTACCGCGGTAACCGTAGCCAAACCATGAGATTTGAAAATTTTGAATCCAAATTTTTAGAGATAAATTTCATACGGTTTTGGGATAACCGCATGGTAACCACCATATGGCCGGCCCACGAAAACCCATCCACGGTCGGTAAGTCAAACACTGGTCGTGGCATGCCTGGGCACTTAAAAATTGGGTTTCCAGCGTCTCCAGATTCCGGCAGTATCTCCATACAGGGCCTTCATCAATTTGGAGTCCTAAATTAAGTTGCGGCGCTGCAAACCCTAGAGAGAGGAGAGAGGAGAAAGGGGAGGGGAGAGGAGACGATGGCGATGGTGCGATCGGCGTTGGGGAGGGTCTCCTGCCGCCTATCGGGATCCTTGGCAGGCATCCGTGATGCGCCGACTTAGGCCGGAGATGATGATCCCCCACTGATGCCCTCCCTCCACCCTGCGTCGCCATGGATTTCGCGTCCGGGACCAGCAACCCAGCTGATGAGAGCCTTCTCGTCTCCGGCTACAGGCAATACCTCCGCCGCCGCAGCCGCTACGCGCATCTGCCGGATCCCTAACCTTCAGGTGAGTCCAAGCGCTTGCTTAATTACTTGTTGGTCGGGGCATAAAAATCACGACTTGATCGTCGATTCCAATTTGTTATAATTTCTTAACCTAGCTGACTCCCTGAAATAAGGTTTCCAGCTAAAAAGAGACTCCTTGAATCTAGTCAGTGACTTGTTTGTTAGGTTAATTTCGTGCAAATGGTCGTGCTATTTCAGAAGAGGGTTTATGATTTTTTTTAGACATTCTTTTTGGTAGCAGCTGTTAGGAATTTCCCAACGGATCGGCGGCTCGAACAGAGAACGAACACAACACACGCGAGCACTATGGATGATCCAACAATCAAGAAAACCAATCTTTGTGCTGCGTAATCAAGCTGCAGCGTTTTCTATTTTGCTTCCTTACTTAAAGACCGTTGCTTACAACAAAAAAATAACAACCGAGAGCGATTCTTACGCCGTGCCTGATGCCGCGTTCATCCCCACGGCGCACGTCGCTCATCTGGTTCATGGCGTGAGACGCGAGCAGCCACGAGCTAGCCTCGGATGCCCCCAATACAGACACAAACACACGGCATCCACACAATCTGTGAGCTCGTGCATGCATACACTAATGCAAACAATGGAAGAAACTAACTTAGCTAAAATTAGGCACACAAGTTTATTCCAACAAATCTCCCCTAAATTGGTGTGCCTAATTGACTGAAATCATACCAATTTGCTCCCGCAGCTCCTAAAATCTTGCCCGTGGTAGTGCTTTGGTCAGGATATCTGCGAGTTGCCCTCCTGTGCGGATGAACTCCGGCTTGTCTCCCCATTCTCCACAGCTTCACGAATGAAATGAAATTTCGTCTGAATGTGCTTGCTTCAGTCATGAAAAACAAGGTTCTTCATGAGGGCTAGAGCAGATTGGTTGTCCACCCTGAGATCGACGGCTTCAGGTGTAGCACTTCTGAGGTCGCCGAGAAGACGGGCAAGCCATATGCCCTGACAGGCCGCCGTGGCGGCTGCAATGTACTCCGATTCACAGGATGAGAGGGCCACAACCCTCTGCTTTTGAGATTGCCAGCTTATCAGATTCTTGCATCATCACCCTTGTCGTGCTCTTGCGTGTGTCAACGTCCCCAGCCATATCATTGTCACTGTATCTGCACAGTCTCGTGTCCCTCTCCTTTGTGTAGCGGCAGCTGTAGTGAATTCTCCTTTGTGTAGCGGCAGCTGTAGTGAATTGTCCCTGCCACATACCTAATTACCTTCTTTACAACTGCGAGGTGCTCTTTTGTAGGCCGTTCCATGAAACGACTCATATCCAACCGAGTAGGCGAGATCCAGCCTTGTGTTCACCAAGTAACGCAAGCTGCCCACCAGGCTTCTGTACATGGTGGCGTCGATCAGCGCCGCCGTGCTCTCCTTGCTAAGCCTCAGCCGGGGCTCCATGGGCGTGGCACAGGGATTGCAGCCCACAAGTCCCGCCTTCTCCATGATCCACGACACGTACGCCGCCTGATTCAATGTGATGCCACCGCCGTCTTGATGCACCTCAATGCCCAGATAGAAGCTCAATTTTCCAAGGTCACTCATTTTGAATTCCACCATCATCTGCGCCTTGAACTCCTTGATTATGTTGTTGTCACCGCCGCCGATGACCAGATCGTCGATATATACTCCCACCAAAAGTTGGGCGTCGCCGTCGCCGCGCGCGTACAACCCGTGCTCCAATGGGCTCTGCTTGAACCCAAGGTTCTTCAGGGTGCGATCCAGCTTGATGTTCCAAGCCCTCGGCGCCTGGCGAAGTCCATGCAGTGCTTTGTCAAGCCTGTAAACCTTGTCCTCTTGGCCGTCGACGATAAACCTAGGAGGCTGCACAGCATACACCTCCTCGACGAGCTCGCCATTCAGGAAGGCGGACTTGACATCCATGTGATGCACCATCCATCCTTCCTGTGCGGCGAGGGCAAATAGCAGACGAACAGAGTCGAGGCGGGCGACCGGAGCAAATACCTCGTCGAAATCCACTCCAACTCGCTGTACATACCCCTTAGCGACCAAACGGGCTTTGTGCTTCATGATCTCGCCACGAGCATCCTTCTTTAGCTCATACACCCATTTGAGGCCGATTGGCCGGTGTCCTGGCGGCAGATCACGAGCCTCCAAGTCTTGTTCTCCTCAATCGAGGAGATCTCGTCGAGCATGGCGTGACACCACGCTTCCTCCTGTTCGGCCTGCGCAAACATTGCTAGTTCTTCGTCATTCACCATCATGAGCTCCTCCTGCACCTCCCGATTTGCCAGCCTCGGCGGCATGGCCGAACCCAGCACGTTGTCAATGTTGCGGAAGCGAACCGACGCGTCATCATGATCAGCATCGAGATCCTCCTCCACTCCTGGTGGAGGTGATACAAACTCCACCGGTGCTTCAGCGTGCGCTAGGCTCAGTGAAGGTGTTCGACACGATACAGGTGAGATTGGGGTAGCTGGTGATGCATGCGGCGAGGCTAGTGAAGATGGATCCTCTGTGTCCGAGCGTGTCGGTGTGACAGCACCTGGTTGTGACACCGTAACATACTCGATGATGAATTCGATGTCGATGCCGGTGTCTTGCTCGCCGGCCCAGCTCCACTGCGCCGCCTCGTCGAAGACAATGTCCCACGAGACATGCACTCGTCGTGCCACCGGATCATAGGCCCTGTAGGCCTTTGAGCCCGGCTCATAATCGATGAAAATCATCTACCGGCTCCAGTCGTCAAGCTTCTTCGCGTTTGGCTTGGTGATCTTGACGGGGGCCACACATCCAAACGTGCGGAGATGGTGAACCGCCAGCGTGCGCCCGTTCCAGATCTCATAGGGCATCTTGCTGCCCACACTTTTGGAGGATGATCTGTTTAGAAGATAAACAAGTTGTGGTAATTGCCTCCCCCTAAAACATACCCGGCAAATCCTTCGCCTTTAGCATGCTTCTCGCCGTTCCCACCACCGACTGATTCCAGCGCTGGACAACGCCATTTTGTTGGGGCGAATACGGCGCAGTGAGCTTCCACCGCACACCCAGCTCGGCGCAATATTCTTGAAAATGGCTGACGGTGAATTTGCCTCCCCTGTCCGTGCGAAGAGCTTGAAGCTGCTTGCCGCTCTTCCTCTCCGCCGCCGACTCGCTGGGTGCTTGATCCTTGGTGGCGAGCAAGTAGCGGCTGTAGTTGACAAGCAGCAGGAAATAGCGGTTGCCACTCGGGGTCAGTGGCATGATCGGGCCGCAGAGGTCACCGTGCAGCAACTCCAGCGGCTCAACGGACCGGCGCTCTACGGCCTACGGGAACGGACTTCGGCGGTGTTTCCCTGCCAGACAGGCCTCACAAACTTGCTCTACCTGCTTCAACAGAGGAAGACCTCGCACCAGTTGTTCTCGTCCCATCTTGCGCAGCGTGGTGAAGTTGACATGGCCAAACCGCGCGTGCCACCACCAGGCGTCGTCGCCGGCGCGCGCTGTCAGGCAGACCGGCCGTGCTAGGGTGATGTCGAGCACGTAGAGCCAGCTAGGGCTGCGAGGAATCTTAGCGAGAAGTCACATCTCCTGGTCCCTGATCCACATGAAGCCGCCTCTCACCTAGACGTCAAAACCCGCCTCGTCGAGCTAGCCGACGCTGATGATGTTCGCGGCAAGACGCGGGATGAAGTAGCAATTTTCAAGAGTACGGTGCTCACCATTCTTACATGCGAACAACACCGTCTAGCATCCCTCGATTTGCACGACCGAGCCATCCCCTAGGCGAACGTTGCCGGTGATGCCAGCATCGAGGTCGGAGAACGCCGCTCGGCTGCTGGTCATGTGGTTTGAAGCCCCGGAGTCCATGATCCAATGCCGAGGATCATGGTCCACGGCGTCGTCCAGGGCCGCGAACACCTTCTCGACGAGGTCGACTGAAATCCGCCGTGGGTTCACAGTTGGTGTCACCGGTGGCTTGTTGATCTGCATGGTCGGGGACGAAGGGGATTCAATTCCCGCCTTGGCGTCCCAATCCACTGGCTGAGTGGGATCAACGCTGCCCCCGGTGAGCAGGAGCAGCGTGGGCTTGTCGTCCTCGGCCACATGGGCCTGGTCATCCCTCTTGGGCTTGCTCCTGCACTCCTTGGCCCAATGGCCAAATTTGCCGCAGTTGTGGCACTTGTCGTTCTTCCGAGCCGGCCCAGAGTTTGAGCTCCTAGCCCCACCGCCGCCGCCATTCCGTCCCTTGCCGCCCCAGCGTTTGCCGTGACTTTCTGAGCCGCTGCCGCTGCGCTTCGTCTCCTGCTCCTTTTTCTGGCGTTCTAGCCATTCCTCCTCCGTCAGTACAGCTTGCCGCCAGCACTCGGGGAAGATGAGGACGAGGACTGCCCTGAGTCCTCAACCGCCTTGAGTCTCCCGGTCACCTCTAGCGACAAAGTTGAGATGTCAAGCAGAGTTTCGATTGAAAGAACAAGTTGGCTGAACCTAGGGCGAGCGACACGCAGGTACTTCTCGACGACCTTGTTTGCTGCCTCAGGATCGCCGAGGACGGCCAGGTGGTTGACGATGGTGGTGAGCTGCATGGCGAAATCCTCAACAGACTCGTCGTTGCGGAACGCGATTGACTCGTACTCCGCGCGCACCTTCTGCGCGCTCGCCTTGCGGATGCGATCATTGCCTACACGCATGGTTCTGATGTAGTTCCATGCCTCCTGAGCCGACTCCTTGGTCGCCAGGGTCCCGATCATCTCTGGCGGGGGGGGGGGGGGGCACTGCAGATCGCGTCGAGCGCCATCCGGTCTTCGTGCAGCTCGACGGCAGCGCTGCCCAGCTCCACAGCTGCCCACAGGTAGCAGGCTTGGAGCTTGATCTTCATTAGCGGTGCCCAATCGTTGTAATTCGTCTTCGTCAGCAGCGGATAGCTCGCTGTACCTCCTGCCTGCTTGACCACGCGGTGAATCACCAGCCCGCGGTCGCCCCCGCCGCTGCCTAAAGCGCGGCCGCCGGAGCCTCCAGGAGCACGCCCGGTTGGTGACGACGACCGCCGGTGTGGAGAGGATGTGCGGCCTTGAGGCATGAGCACGCCCTCAAGAACACGATCATGAGTCCAAGCCTTGAACCTTGCTCTGATACCAATTGTTAGGAATTTCCCAACGGATCAGCGGCTCAAACACAGAACGAACACAACACACGCGAGCACTATGGATGATCCGACAATCAAGAAAACCAATCTTTGTGCTGCGTAATCAAGCTGCAATGTTTTCTGTTTTGCTTCCTTACTTAAAGACAGTTGCTTACAACTGAAAAATAACAGCCGAGAGCAATTCTTACGCCACACCTGATGCCGTGCTCATCCCCACGGCGCACGTCGCCCGTCTCATTCATGGCGTGAGACGCGGGCAGCCACGAGCTAGCCTCGGATGCCCCCAATACAGACACAAACGCATGGCATCCACACAATCTGTGAGCTCGTGCATGCATATACTAATGCAAACAATGGAAGAAACTAACTTAGCTAAAATTAGGCGCACAAGTTTATTCCAACAGCAGCATGGTGGCCATGTTTCCCCCTTTGTGCTCAACCTTCCTTCATGGTATCCAAGATTTGTCTTGCTCTGTTCACTATTGATGGATAACATGGATATCTTTGGACTTAACCTGCCTGGTTGAGTGTTACACATTCATTTCATTAGCATTACATTTGTGTAGTAGTTATTAACAGAACAACCTCCAATTATGGAATCTGCTGATGAATCTTTGTTCATGCCAAAAGCTCAAGTTTGAGTTGTCAGGCATCCGAGTGTGTACTTATGGATTGTGTGTGTAGGTTTAAGCACGTTCCAAAGAGGCCTAGCTTCAGTTGTCCAGTTTGTAATCCGGTGATCAGTGGCATGGCACCCTTCAGCCCAGAATTTCCTTGATGCCCAAAAGGGTTAACCCGGCAGTGCTACGTTTTGGGCCAACAAATCTTGTATGCTAGTATGATTTCTGGCAATGTGGCAGTATTGAACAGACATGGGTGTCATTTACAGGTGGTTATAATTGTCTTGCTGTTTTATGAATCACTTGGACATATCAAGTTTACGGAACTTGAACTTTTTGGGTCTAGTCATGATTGGGGGATTTATTAACTAGTTTGTAAATATTTTAAGTTGTCACTTTCATTTTTAAGTTTAGATCAATGCGATATAGACCGTAGCTCCATTATCCTGCAGATTTCAACAAATGATCTCTTGCTCTTTCTTATTTTTGTATATTATTATCTTTGCCATCTGATGGTTTGACTTTTGTATAAAGACTATTTTTTTCTCGATTTTCTTCTTGTCATGGAATCACTGTAGATATGTGATTTTGTGGTAATGTGTTTGTGGGTTCTTTACATTGGAGTCTGATTATACTGACACCTATTGCATGATTTAATACTTTTACCTGTGGACAGAATCAACTTGGGAATGAAGATTCCAAAGTTGTTTCTGCCACTGAAAGTAGTATAAGTGATAATAGTATCTTCCCTGTCCACAGTTTCTATTAATTTCCAATACCAAGTCTTGCGTTCTAGAAACGACCTTCTAGGTAACATTCACGTACGTCCATATACGCACAGATGTCTCTACCTATGATTACTTCTAGGTACCTTCTATTTGTTTATAGAGTGAACGAAACAATTTTGGACATTAATCAACATGTCTTGTATAGTTGTTCTTTTGCCATTGATATTGACTGTAGTTCTTTGTGAAGGGCCGGCAACATCTCCCTGTCGTCTGCAAGGGAACTGAGAGTATGCAGTGGGCAGGGCAAAAGAGGTTCTTCTCAGTGGAGGTGAAAGCTAAGGATGCTAAGCTTATGGAATCAGCATGGTATGTGTAAGTAAGGATACTATATAACAACATAGGCTTACAGCCTATCCAATAAATAATGTGGGTGGGTACTGTTTTAGCAGATTTTATACCAATATATGCAATTATGTTCTCTGCAATTGCTAGCTCCGATATATAAAAACTGGTTTCCTGTCTACACCTGTGCTAAGCAATTTTAGTATAAGAATACTAATTCATTCTTATAGCTCTGTATTTGTTTCTTAACATTACTTTGAAATGTATAGATGTGATTTATCTCAATATTGAAACATGTCTACTAATCTAACAATGATATCCTTTTTAACTTCCTTTTGCAGGTCGTCAGTCAAGAGGCTCATGGCATGGTTTGATGAACAGGCTAACCCACGTAATGCAACCATATTTTTTGCAATTATCAACGTGATATATCTTGGGATATTTATTAGGGGCTGCCTAACATTGGATGGGTATGCAAAAGATTGCACTACCTACAGGAGATGTCATGGCTCCTACCTACAGGAGATGTCATGGCTCCTACTCATGTCCTTGGTATCGTGCCCTCATTGTTTAGAATGTTGTGTTATTAGTAGTGCTTTTCTTCATGTAGTGGCAATAGCATATGTCAGACTATTGTCAATTTGCTAGTTGTAACTGAATCATGGCATCCTTTATGTGTTGTTTTGGCTGTCATAATCCCAATACAATTGGGTATGATGAACTCAAACTATATGATATATTATTGTTTCTAGCTGGAGAATTCATTGTCTTAATTGCACTTTTTTTCTTATATGATTGCATGCCGTTTAATGCCATCCAGTCTTTAATCAGAAAAGATTACCTGTTCTGATTCTGTAATGTTGCCTCTTTGGCTTATATGATATACTGATTCTGCAATCCAGCCTCTATTTAACAGTTCTGACAAGATAACACGTTATAGCTTCACAGTTTGTATCATTTGTTTTTGCGGGGAGTTTGTATCAATTGTTACAAAGCCCCAATCTCTCAGTGGATGAAAGTACCAGCACATGATCTTGAAGAAAATGTGAAATCTTTCCCAGTTGGCCCTGCTTTGGCTTTGCTAGTGCTCTATGTGTATTGTCGAGTTCTATCTATCAATGTATTGCCAATCATCATAAACATATTTAGCTGAGCTTTTGTGTTTGCGTGAAAATTTCAGCAAGTTAATCAAGAGCACAAGTTCATGGGCCTGAAAGAATGACCTTGCTTGCTATGAGGGCCGATAGCCCAAAAGTGACCAAGGCCACAATGGAATTTGTTCAGTTTCTTTCTTTCTTCAATCCTAATTTTGTCAACTTGCAAAGAATTCATTGCTGCCTTCTGATGGCTACTGCTCATGTGCTAAGCTCTTCTTTCTTTCCTTCCTTATATCTGCTCCAGTGTCAGTGACATGCTCTGTGATTGCCAATTTATGCAACTAACTCTGTAGTCTGTACACAAGTGGCTCTGCTGGAATCTTGGTCCGGATGTACAGTTGCAGGAAAGAATCAGTCAGCAGACAGCAGTGTCAATGAGTTTCCTGTCTGCACAGCTTGATCAGGGTCCCTGTCGATGTAAATTGCATCCATCTGCTCGTAAGGATCAAATTGCAGATAGTTTTCTCTCCTTTTCTTTTGTAATTTTGATGCTGCCCAATGTCCCAGTCTCATCTCAAGAATGCAACTTGCATTAGCGTGTCCCGGGATGCATGGCCATTGTTGGACTGTGAAAGCTCAAGAAAATGGTGCTGTCTTCCATGTGAAGTAGTGGCGTATAATCTCTCCTGCATCTTAGCATCTGAATGCAAATATATTCCATCGATCTCCTTCAGAAAAACACTGTCGACGAAGACGAAAGCTTGTGTTCACAGCTACAGTCGCCAATGCAACGCGAACAATCCTTTCCTTATACTTGGGATTGCCTGTCCATGAGGTTTTGAGGCGATGAGGATGCATCTGTAAACGTCAGTGGTGTCGCCTTCAGGTCACTGTGATCGATCAGTGGGTGGATTGTAGTCGGCGTCCATGTCACCAAAGATCGTTCGCGAGATTCCGATCACTCCATCTACTGGCTCTATCATCACAAGCAGTAGAAGAAAACAGCAAAAAAGATTTTATATATATTCAGAAAAGAGATTTAAATCGATCATTCCAAGTTCTTGGTTGCAAGTGTTTGTGCCTGTATCCTGACCTGTGCAGCTTCTCCTGCCGTACATGTGTCCTGCTTTTGTGGCCGTTAATGGCTTTTCAGCTAGGATACTATTTGCTGGAATGTGTTCATGGCAAGTGTACGTAACATGTCTGTGATATTGCTGGATCAATTTGTGATTTCTTCTGTTCTTAGCAGCAGAGAATTTACTTTCAGCTGTCCCTTTCTTTTTCTGCTGAAAATTAGACGAGTCTAGAATAAGTTCAATCTGTCAAGTTGGTCTGAATAAGAATATAAGTTCAGTAAGGAATAAAAGCATCACGAGGTTAACTAGAACTAGCAGGGTTGCTATTCATGAAGCAAAATATATAGTAGTTGTACATGAGGCTGTTCTAGAGCCGTCTCAACTGTTAATTTGGCATTTCAGAGTTCAGTAACACTTTGCACAACTCAACTCAAAGTAAATGCTCAACAATCTACTCCATTTGTCATGATCATAAAAAGAAGAACTTTTTCCTTCTGACTTATCAACAACAACCTTTACCATCAACAGCACAAGCTATGACTCTGCCTGCCACTCCCTCACTGAATCACTTCATCCATATGCAGATAACCTTTGTAAAATTCTGCTACCCCTTTTTTTTCTTGAAAGAAACATGCATGCTATCGACTGCAACTCGATCAGTGGGCGCATTTCTCTTTGACATATTGACACATTGCAGATGTCATTTTCAACTCTAAGGTGCAGTAGATACAAAGATGACAAAGTTTGTGCCAGTGCAGTGCAGAACAGAAACACTGGGGACCAAATAGAGCAGAATTCAGAAAGCATTGAAGGTCAAAGTAGGTAAGTATCTGCAATTGTGCAGACAGATAAGAGGAGGATAAACTGAATAAAGTGCAGGGCATTCATTGTGTTTGTGTTGGTGTGTGCCGTGGAGATCTGATGGCGTTTGCCGGCCTGCAAAAAAAAGTCAATCATCTTTTATCAAAAGAGAAAGAAAAGAAGCTCAAACAGTAACCCCTTTCTGTCCACTTGTAGTTGCCTCTTTGCAGGCAAAAAAGAATTGAAGGAAACAAGCAAGAAAGAAGAGAAAGAATGGCTCTTTATTATCTTGAGGTCAGGAGCAGGGGCAATGTCTGTTCATGGTGACATTGTGCAAAGTCAATGGAATTGATACTTTTTGTGTGTTGGGTTGGGCACTTTGGCCTGTTCCAATTCCACCATTGGATTAGATTATTGTTGTTCTTGTACTAATTCTATAAACCAGTTAATTAGGTCAAACATTGTTTAATTAATTTAGGTATGATATGATAACGGTAGGATTTGTAATGGAGAATGAGATGTGTAATGTACATGGATGTGATGAGGGTTAAATGCATCAGGAATGTGCCTCTGTAGATTGCTCAAGTACTATATATGTCTTAAGACTTAATTTTTATGCTAATCCAATTAGCTTTGGCATAGCTTGTACAGCTAAGCATTGAGATGGACCTGTGCATGTAGACAGTGGAGCAACAAGTGTTTTTGTAGTTTTTTAGGTGTTCGGTTCAATCTGAACAAGAAGATGGAGAAATGCATTACGCGCTTAACTGAGTTATGTACATGGATGTTATGATGGTTACATGCACGATGAATGAAGCCTAATTGCAGAATTACACCTTTTATTGAGAGTTACTTAATCAGCCAACTAATCCAGTCTTTTGCAATATTAGTAAGAAACAACTATTTACGATCGATGAAATTAACTAGGCCCTAAAAAAAGAGAAGGGATGTAAAAAAACCCAATTTTAAAAAGTGAGATAAGAATCAATAAGGATGAACCTGGTTATGATTCACTTGGTCTTTACAATATTTAAGCCTCGATTACTGTTAAGGACAAACAATCAATAAAAAAATGGAAATACAAATTTGTGAACACAGCAGAGAAATCACACGTGGAAGGAGCAGGGCAATTAACAAGACAATTAACAAGAGAACCTTAACTGGATAAAATAATTTTCTGTAGTTGACGTTTACTTAACCATTATTGAAACTGAAAGCAAGCAAGCATGCATGCATACATACATACATACATACATATATCAGAAAAGAAAATATGGCAATGTGGATGTTGTTTGTTAATCGGTCAAAGGGCCAGACTTTCTGTCGATCAAGAGCTACTCCAGCTATACTATACTGCTGCTCATCGATCTTCTAAACAGTTAATTACTCGCTAGCGATCGAATCATGCCAAGATATTCTCAAGATTCTAGATTTCTAGACCACAATGTGGTAGAATACATTATCATCTTGTCGCTGTAGAGAATCTCGCATCGAGATCATCTATTAACGATAATACATCCATCCATCCATCAGGGTCAACACAAACCAAGAAATGGGAGAACGACTCCAATGGATTGTAAGGGCCAATTGATAGTAAGCTCTAAGCTGGTGAGTGATTAAATTAGTGTGGAGGAGGCATTTTTTTCTTTAGATCCTCCGTTTGCACATGTCCAAGGTTAGGTCCCAATTCTGTCTGCAACTGGCATCTGCCAATCAGAAACCACTGGCAAGCTACCAGTACCTTTCAGCTTGCTTAATTAGCTTAGACTAATCTACTACACCTAGAGTGCTAATCTTCAGGGTTAATTTTTAAATATACGTGGAATTTTTGTTTATAAGCTGCCACATAGATTAATCGATCATCAAGAGTCTTAGAAAACGGTAAGAATCAACGAAGATGCTGCTAATGTGGTACAGTAAGATAATCAAAAGCTGGAGTAGCTAGCTGTCAATGAGAAGCTTCTCTTCTCTTCTATCTCATTGGAAGAATGGTTCTTTCCTCGAACACGACAGATAGGGCAAGGAGCCAATGCGAGGAGTGAGAAGATGAGACAGAGAGAGAGGGGCCATGAATTCATCCATGGTGATTAGCTCTGCCTCCTGGAGGCGACGAGGAGCCGCTTGCTGCTGCTGCTGCTGATGCTGATGCTGATGCTGTCTGGCGTGGCATCATGTGAGCCCACGGGAAGGATTAAACGTCTTTAGCTCTAGCTAGCTGGTGGTAATCATCAATCAGGCGGTGCATGCGATGCAATGCAATGCGATGCATGCTTGCATAATGCCAACTACCACCTGGCTAGCTTGCCTGCATGCAGCTATCCACTTCTTCGATCTCTTGATTGGATTTTTTGGATCGCCCTTGTCGTCCATCAGAAACATTAATATTTGCAAGCAATCGTTGTCATAGCAAGGAAAAACCATTATTCATTAATTAACACTTGCTACCACTCTTACTTCCCTCTTAATTTCTTCTTGGATTCTTTTAAAAAGGAGTACATATTTGTTTCTTTAAAAAGATCTTCTTGGATTCAAGTAATCAACTGGTGGTGTGATCAACGAAACTCGATATTCGTTAGGTAAATGTTTATTTTGTGGTGGTAATAAAAACCAGATCAAGATTGTCGATTTAGAAGGGTATAATAGTATTTTTTTTCTCAACTCTATATTTTGTTTTGGGTGTTTTTATTGTTTGTACATTAATTTTTTTTCACATAAGCTATATTTAAATCGATTGCTCTCTGGATTCTCGCCATCTCGGGGTACCCAGCGAGATTGAGTGCAGATTTATGGGTTACCATTATTTGAGTTGTAGTATAATTAGATATAAACCCTTGGATGAAGAACGTAAAACGATAGAGGGTCTATATTAATTTCCACTAACAGTAGAGACCACCGTAAAAGCCCTCAGTAAATGTTTATTTCATTCAAGCATCATCACGTGCTAAAAAAAATATATGAGTGTGTATCTATTGTGATAATATGTCTAGTTGAGTCTAAATGTAAGGAGATGTACAACTAGAACTTGCTAAAAGATCGAAGTGCACTTGCCCACATCACTTTAGCACAAGAATCGCCATCCCTGTAAAATTTCAAAAGAAAAAGGGGAATCCTCCCAAAATATAGGCATTGGCATCAATTAGTTAATTGTCTATGTCAAGAGTGGAACCCGATTCAATGGAGACATGCGTGCAATCGAAGATCGATCGATCGATTTGGTGATGCCAATTATTGCTACATATGCACATAACTTTGTCTCTCTAGCCTCATTCCATCATGCAAGGCCAGGGCGAAGAAGAAGATGGAGAAGAGAGGAGAATCCTCTGCACTATCAAGAAAGGGACCAACCAAAATGAAATACAATGCAACCTAGAGGTTGCCATCACCACAAAGGAGGGGAGCATCACAACCATTGGCTCATCCATGCATGCAAATTGGCAGCAGCAGAAGGGAAAGCAAGAAGCTTTCTACTGATGGAATCCAATTCTAATGCAGCACTAATGAAATGCTTGCTAGCTAGTGCTTTGCCCTTTCATGTGTCCTTTGATGGTACCTAGCAAATTAAAGCTAGCTTTCTCCTAGCTTGCATCTGTCTTCCTTCTTCCTCCCTTTTAGATGGTGGGATGGAAGAGATTCCTCAGCCAGTGCACACATCCAAAGTGCTCTCCTATATTTCCATCTCCTTCTTTGCTTGCCTTTGAATCCACCACTTTGAAAGGTCCCAAAAGATCCCATCATGTTTCTGGCTCTGGATTCTCTCTTTTTTGGTATATGTATATATATGCACACATGGTCAATATTTGTTTGGTTTCTTTTTGTGCTTTCTAGTGATCTTGCAGTAGTTTTGTTTAAATTCTCCTCATCAGCAATGTAAGTCTCTGGTGTGTCTGGAATTTATTGACTCCAGATTTAATTAATGAGTCTTCTCAGTTAAAGTGCGAAAAAAGTTTAATCAGGTCTAATATTCTAATCTAAAAGCATCTTGTTCTTGACAGCCATGACAGAAAAATATGTGATTCTTAGTTCTTGAACGAATCTTTCAACCATGGACCCTGGCCTTCTTCATCTGACCTTTCTTGCTTGTTGTGAACCACTTGCTGTTTACAATATTACATCGGTTTAAAGCTAGTAATTCCCCTTGACACATCAGAACTGGATTTTTTTTTTTTGCATTTTAACCCCTGTGTGTCAGGTGCAAAGACCAACAAAGAATATAATTTTTACCATAGCTTTACAAAGTAATTAAGGTACAGATAGGATCCAAGTGGATCATGCCATGCATGTAATTACCATTCCTTGCACGTCTTAAATAAGCCCATAGTTTCAGCTCATTTCCTTTTCCAAGGTACACCATTATACTATAGTTTTTTATCACTTGCAGACAACATATACTACAAATTATGGATTAGGCCACAAGGCCCCACACTGCAGGCATGCTCTCATGTCTGAACTTGTCCACACCCTAAGGTTTGGATAAGAGTGGCCAGTTAGGCAGGTATACTATGCTCTCTCTCTCTCTAGAAATGAAGTGGAGTAGAGATTAGGTTGTGAGATGAGATGGGATCTAGTTGTCCAATCCTCAATCATGGCATACATGCTTATCTAGTAAATAAGATATTGTTAATTACAGGCCAGTTGTGGTTTCCATCCTTGCAGGGTTAATAATGTAACAGCTATAGAGCCTTACTAGTGGCAAAAACGAATAAGGGGAATATCTCTTGGTGAACAATGTCAACATGACAAGATAGATGTGGAGTAGTCACCTTCATCAATCCACAAAACCAACGGTGGCGGTAATAAACTGCTTTGCTCACCCGATTAATTTCATCCTTTCACCACATTTGTTCATGATAAGTCCTAGGGCTCCTTTGGAATGCAACAAAGGAAAAACATAAAAGTCCTATAGAAATGTAATTATAAAACAAATGACTGCAAAACGTAGGAAAGTTGCGGAAGTAGTTCTTTAGAAGGGCATAGGAATTTTACAGGAAAATAAATGTTAGCGAGTGTATAATACAGATGCGAGGAAAGCCACCTACAAGTGGGCCAGCATGGCATGATCTGTATTTGGCTTGTCATTTACCTTGATCCTACACACGCGTGATGGAAAAAAGAGGTCGGAGTGGATGGTTTCTTTCATGTGTTTCTCCTGTGAAAATGAGTCATTGAGGAAAATTTATCCAACTTTCCTGCGCCTCAATCCTGTGAACCAAAGAGTGCTACAGTGCCATATCCTATAGGAACCAAAATCCTATGTTTTTCTTCTGGAATTCCTGTGAACCAAAAGAGACCTTATTGTCTTACATTTTGTAGCCACCGACATTCTTTACAAAACATAGGGAAGATGATAAGTAGGCCAAATAGCACGTTACAATTAAGGCCTTATTTGGAGTTTAGAATTTACAAAAATATTGGACTTCTATAGGAATTGGTTCAGTGTTAAAAGAGAATCTTCTGGCATTTCAAATAAAATACACAAAAAGATGTGTAATATTGCTACATATTTAAGGTCATCATGACCTTGTCACAAATTTGTAAGGCTTCTTTTTCCTAGGAAAGACCCTAAAAACCAAGAAAAAGTTCATCCTCTGCATATACCTTGTAAGTTATACATGATTCCTATATCTTTGATGCTTTTTTTCTTGCGCAAGCAGTAACTTCTCAGCCTAACATAAAATAAGTCGGAAAATCGTGTCACTCCTAAAATAAAATCGTCAATATTTCAAAGAAAAGGAAGGGTTTTAACCCAAGCAAATTGCAGCCAGACGATACATATAGAGAGAAGGAAAGGGACAAGAGGTTCAATGCATCCCCCAACAAACAAAAGGAACCGATTGATTTGTTGCCGAAATCAACTCTACAGAATTTGGCATTACTAATATTTGCCCATGTCAAATTTTTGTGATTTGTATTAGTGAAGTATGTTTGGTTTGTTACCCATGTCAAATTTCTGTGTGAGGAAGTTTCTACAGTTGCCAAATTTTTTTTATAGTTGTGGCTATTTAGATGACATTTGGACTATATATTGCCTGGGTAGATTTTGGCTTTTGCATATCATGATAAAACCAAAATTTGGAAGGTTAGTTGTATTAATAGACCAAACATGCATGGTTATCAGGAGTACTGTAGAAGTTGCAACACCAAGGACTTGTTTGGTTAATCAATCAATTCCTATGAAAAAGAGGGATCGAGGGAGATTTAATTCATCAACGTCAATCTTAAATATATTGGTTCAGTCTCTCAAATGTGTTCATGTATATGTACCTTACTAGACTAAGTGCACACGTATTTATATAAACATCTAGGTTGCGTTTGTAATGAATGAATTTGGAAAGAAAAATTAAAAAAAAAAAAGGAAGAGGAGAGGCAGAGAGTGTGAGGGGGGAAAATAAGAAACAAGCGGAATTATTGCATCCGATCCGGACCCCGGCGTGATGCGGTGAACCGATTCGTAGACGATCGATGAAGGTGAGTGTTTGCCGCGTCACGGTCCCATCCCCGACTGCGGCCACGTGGTCTGTGGGCCCCCCAACACAGACGGCAACTCAACCACCCCCAACTGTAATTACTCTACGAATTACAGTACATTTCTACGTATCCATCCATCCATCCCATCTCTTCTCTCTCTGCAGTCACTTTCTCTCACTCTGTAATAACTCTCAAGTTCTTTCTTTTTCTTTGTTGAAGAGGATTACTGTAGCATCTTGTTGGTTGCAACAGCCTAAGCTTCTTCGTCACTGCATGGATGGTCGAAATTTTAAATTCTTTTTTCTCTACCGTTTTTTTCACAGTGAATGGCCTGCTCTTCTTAAAGAAATTGCTTAATGGCTTAATACGCACGGGCTTTTAAATGGTGCGATTTTTTCAAAAGCTTTTTTATATAAATTTCTTTAAAAACTGTTTTAAATTTATTTTTTTAACATTAATTCATTCGTTTGTACCATTAAAGAATTATCATAAAATCATTTAACTATTTAGAAAAAAACAGGCCCTTAAGCAGCATGAAGTATGCAGTACTACTGTACTAGTTAGTGCATGTACTTGTTGCTTGCTGGTGCTAATTAATTAACTAGCTAGTCCAAGAACAGTAGGGGTAAACGCATGCATGTATTAACAAATTACTATATTCCCAATCTATAAGCTTCGAGGGATCGATCGGAAGCCATGTCAATTAACCCTTGTTTTTTTAAACAAAAGTGTTAATTAACCCCACCTCGTTAAACGCGTGTAATTAACAGAGTAAGCATCGTGACATTGACTTTTGTGGCGTCGAAGTTTATATCTTTACTCAAACACATGTACGTACGATATATGCCAAATTAAGCCGGCCGCAGTTAGCCAATTATAAGTCTTCCTGATCATTTGGTTCATCACCACTACATTAGACTTGACGCGTGTGTATATGGATCGCATCATGATCCACTCAATCTTTTCTAAGAAAAGAGAAAATGATCCACTCAATTAAAAGAAAAAATTCCTAAGCCTATTTTAACATGAAATCGCCCGTATATATCCACGATTTTAACATAGGCTCCAACAAAAACCATGAATAGAATTGTGAGCCTCGAAAAAGTTTTTGTTATACAAAGATTGGGATCTTATTGGATGAAACCATACACAATAACTCCACTACACATATCATAAATACTCCTCCATATATAAATACGGAACTGGGTATAACTTAATCTATCTAGCGACAGAGAAAAATAAGCCGTAGAGAATCAGAAAGTGGGTCAACTTCTATTGGTTGTAAGTTGTTTTCGTGGAGATTTCGGCTATAAACCATAGTATCATTGGTGTGGTAGTGGGGTCAACTTTTATTAAAGCATTATTGGTGTGGTGGTATGATCGTGGGTGCATGACTCACCGAGTAAGGATTAAATTCTGATATCCACAAATATAAGTTGTGTATATCCTTAGTTGTATCCACTAATTATACTTCCTTTGTTAGAAAGAGAACATAGATTAGGTTAGATTGTGCTCACACCAGAAATAATTTATATGAATTTCCACACGTTGGCTACAAAACTTAATTTGACGCCCCATTATACACTAATAGTTAACTTCTTTCAACTCATACGACTTCAATGCAAGTATATATCTCAGAAGTTCTTGAGAAATACAAGAAAATAGGCTTGTACTTTTTCTTTGTACAATGTGTACTATGACTAGAAATAATAAAGCCAAGATATCTTATCTCATCGTACAGGGGATATCATTTATTCGCAACAAACTAGCTAGTGGGGTGCTCACTTGCGTATGGCATATGTAGAGCCTATCTAAAAGATGGATGCGGTCACTAGCTTGATTATTCCATTTTATGGCTATATGATATTTGAATGATAGATTAAAAAATTCAAGTGTTACACAGCAAGGGTACAAAAGTAGCTGCAAGCATAGACCACAGTGTTTCCAACATCTTCCCTCAAACCTTTTTGTTTCAAGTGCTACATATTTTAACTCTTGCATTGTATCATTGAGTTTGATATAAAACCGGCAATAGACATATCAAGCATGTTCTATGTAACTTATTTTCCACCGAAAAAGTCTTAGCAGAATATAGCTAAAACATAGAGAAGAAATAGAGCTCATGACATATATCTTCTACTGTCAGTTTGTGCCATGCTTATATTTCACTTTATCTGAGTATGTATAACTTTTATAGCTCATAGATAAACATGTCTCAATAATAAACTCATATATATCAAAATAGACTCTAGTAGCAAAATCGTCCAATAAATACATACATAGAAATTAAAACATTCCCTTCATGAACTTCAAAAATAATTTTTTGGCAAGATTCAAAAGGCTAAACATTAAACCATGTGCCATCTTTTCAACGGTATAGTACGGCCTACGGTTAACTTTTGGCAAAACTGAAAAAGAAAACAAGAAGATAATTCGATAGATTTATTCTCAAAAGTTGATAACTATGTTATATGACTTCTATCACGTAGGGTGACGAGCCCTACATAAGCTATATGCTAGTACACGTTTGCATATGAAATGAGGTTGTTAAGTTGCTTTCCTATCAAAACACTAGACAGAAACGTGGCGATCCGAGTGCGTGTAAGGTGTCCACTGAATTCGAGACGAAAATACCCTTGATTTGATCAAAATTCGCAAGAATGCCATGGAATAGAATCTTGCCACTAATCTCCTTTCCTGCCCATCGAATAGGTCCAAAAAAGCATCTTGTAAAATAATAGCCTGACTCCTAGGGAATATTTCTCCTGCCCCCTCTCTCTTTCACCATATTAAAATGCAGGGAAAAAAAATCTTTGGTAGAGTATTGGATTCAAGAAAAAGGCATCGGAATCTGAATCACCAGCCGTCCAAAATCACATGGCATATCCTCCAAGAATCTAATTTATTTTATTTTGCCTGTTGCTTGCTCGTGGGCTTTGTTTGGAATGAACACCAAGGATTGGGACAGCTGGGTTTCTTCCTTCCCTTTTTTTCACAACCTTTTTTCTGCTCTCTTTTTTCATAGAGGTATTACATTAATTTTTTTAATTTTTTGTTAGAGTTTAATATTTTTATATTGTATCTTAGTTATTTCATATTTGATGGATTTTTAACTTTATAGAAGGTAACATACTTTTTGTAAATAGTAGCACAAAATAAGTAGTGAGGATGATACCACCGTATCATATTCATATGGCTATTCTACAGATGGATACAACTTGCAAGTGTTTTAAAAGAAAATATATCTTCTAGATGGATATTCGAAAACTCATGCACATATGCGTTGTTGAAATGATGTCACTGCCCTAATAAGACAAATATCAAATGGCCAATTCTTATCTTCAACGGGACACCCTAAAATCTCAGCCATGGTTTGTTGTTCGTGACTCAAATTTCTTTAATCATCAAGGTGTCATGGTATCTTCTTCTTTGCAAACGATGTTAGTATAATTGGTATATTCTACTGAATGTTCCGACAATACACTTTTCTTTGATGAAGTGTGTGGCAGTTTATGAAAAATTATTTGCAACCATGGAAGTATGTACTTTTAACAAGTGTTATTATATTAGTAGTTATTGAAACTTCAGTACACTGCAAATTGCAAAAAAAATTACATTAATTGGAATTTTGAGGAGTGCTCCACAATAGAGCTCAGCGGTGGATTATGCAATTACATACCAGGCAAAGCACACAATATTGAACACTGGCCTCTGGAAAGAACCTCTTGTATCACATTTCTTATATGTTGAAGCCGATGTTTGTTAGGATGTCTAGTGTTGTGAGCTGTAAGCAGGCAATAGAACAAATATACACTACTGAACCAATGTGCACAGCACACATTTGTGAGTTCCAAAAGGCACAAAATGATCTAGCAAATGCGACAAAAAGGAAAATAAGCGACTAATCGAAGGAGAAGCGTACAAATTTCACTACAAATGTCCAAAGACAAAATGCATTAAAAGGTGTGGCATTACTGAATCATTCGAAGCATGCCAAAAACAAAATTGTGTTATTTTGTACTCACGTATATGAAACAGCTCATCGCTTCAAAGAGACGCAACCGAGAACGCGAGAATTAAAAACCGATATCTTCTGGATATCCGTTTCTAGTAGCATAATATCCGGCCTTTATATCTTACACATATCTTTAGCACTAGTAATTAATTCGTCCCAAATCTAATTACCTTCAATCAAGTTTATGTCGAAAAATTATATCAGTCGATCCTCACAACAAATATATTTTATTTTTTTTCAAATACAACCCCATATAAACCATCAAGAACATAACTACATGAACTACATGAAAATTTTCTTTACAAATTAGTAGCATTTTTCTTCTAAACCAGATATATAAAGTATAACACAGGACTTCATTTCATTGGCACACACAAATAGAATGGACTAAATGGAAATAAACACAAAGGTGGAGGGTTTTTTCACAAGTGTCCCTTACAATGAAGAGGTGACGTGAAAACTCGTCCTCGCATGGTTAGCACGAGATTCTCTTCTCCTCTCCTCTCCTCTCCTCTCTCGGTTGCTGCTCTCCTCTTCTCTTCCATTTGCTTCCCTCGTCTATATATACCCGTCTCCTTCCCTGGCCTCCTTCCCTTCCCATCAATCCATCCACAAGCACTTCTCAAACACACACAAGGCAAAGGAAGAAGAAGCATCTCGATTCGAGGTGGAGGAGGCGGCATCAGCGGGGGTGGTTTGGTGTATGCGTGATGGGGCTCGACGTGGGGGAGATCGGCGTCGGCGCGGATTTGAGCCTGGATCTCAAGATGTTCGCCGCCAAGAGCGTCGGCCGCGTCAGGGACTCGCAGGCGTCGGCCATGGGTGACTGCATCCGGAAGCTCGAGGAGGAGATGGGCAAGATCGAGGTCTTCCGCCGCGAGCTCCCGCTCTGCATCCGCCTCCTCGCCGACGGTAAGAACAACAGAAAAATGCCTCTCCTTTTTTTTTCTTTTTTTTTTGTTTGTTGTTTCCGTTTTGGGGGCGAGTTGTTGATGTGGCGATGGTGTGCTCAGTGATTGATGTGATGAAGGAGGAGGTGGAGAAGAAGAAGGGTGATCGCAAGGTGGATGAGGAGGACGACGCCGGCGACAAGAGCAACTGGATGAGCACGGCGCAGCTGTGGACAGGCAATTCCGGCCGAGACGCCGCGGATCCAGAGGTGAGCCGTCGTTCGATTTCACTTGATCGAATGCTTGTTTGATTGTTGGGTAAGCGAAATTGTGCAGTTTGGTGGCTAAAATTTGGACCTTTAATTACGATAGTCGCAGAAGCAAGACAAGGGGAGGATCTCGTCGGAGGCGAATTCCAACGGCGGCGGCGGCGGTGGCGGTGGCGCGTTCGTGCCCTTCAAGGCCGTGGGCTCCGGCGCACCGGCTTTCGCGCGGCCGAAGCAGAGCTTGATCAGGAAAGAGAACATGGCCTACGACGTGAGGATGCCGGACCTGTCGCTGCTCTCGCCGCCTGCCGCCGACGAAAGCTGCCGTCAGGTCGTGGGTTTCGCCCAGGCAGCGGCGAGGGCGGCCGCCATGGCACCATCTGGCCCAGCGCTGAGCCTCAAGGCGCAGTCGCAGCCGGCAGCACAGCAGCAGCAGCAGGCGAGGAAGGCGAGGCGGTGCTGGTCGCCGGAGCTCCACCACAAGTTCGTCTCTGCCTTGCAGCAACTCGGTGGCCCTCAAGGTGAGATTTTTTTTCAGATAAAATACATGATTAATTGCCATTTCTAGAGCTAAGAACACCTGCATCTGCATGTTGTGAATAATTACTTGTGGTAGAGATGCAAACTTGGAATTAATGAGCGCTCATGTGATTGATTCCTGAATTTAACTGACTGCAGTTGCCACTCCAAAGCAAATCAGGGAGCTGATGAAGGTGGATGGCCTGACAAATGACGAGGTGAAAAGCCATCTTCAGGTGAGCAATTCACCACTGCTAGCACAAAATTTCATCAATCTTCAGTAACAATTATGAAATGTATTCATTGGCAACCGATTGTGGTGATGCTGATGTCGATTTTGCGATTCTGACTGTGCAGAAGTACCGCCTGCACAACCGGAGACCGCCAAGCTCAACAATTGTGAACCAACCGATTGTGCTCATGGGAGGGCTCTGTTATATTCCTCAAGAGCAAAGCAGCTCCCAATCTGGATCTCCTGAGGGGCCTCTCCATTTCTCAGGCTCAGGCATAGCCGGTGGCTCGTCGGCGGCGACAGTCAGCTGCGAGGAGGAAGATGGCAGGTCTGAAAGCTATGGCTGGAAATGATCAAGATGTTGTTGCATCAGAAATTCAGAGCTTTGGTAGATTGCGGCGCGGCGATGGCAATAACATCATATCTTCAGGGAGCCTTGAGGAAGAGACTGTAGAGTAGATGTTTGTATACAGGGAGATCAAGCCTTGAGTGCTTGAGATGAAACTGATCATGAGTTTGTCATGTACATCGTAACAGATGATACTAGTTACAATTTTGCGGCTTGTTTTGCCGGTAAAGGATTCGGGCAGAGCTACAATTTTCGCCCTGAGAATTTACCCATATCCATTTCCAACCTCTCTTGATTACTCTCTTTGTGCCTTTCATTTTAATCAAGTATATTACTGCTAGACTTAAATACTGCTCTTTTTTGTTGATTGAACTATGAATTGAAGGCTAGTTGCTGTAGGCCTGCAAGTTAGATTGCATTTTCAATCAAGCATATTACAGTTTTGAGAAGCTTAATATTGCTGTTCAATGTTGATTGAGCTATCTATCAAATGAAGCTAACTAATTTTAGGCCTGCAAGTAGATTTTCAGGGTGCCTATTTTTTTTTTCAGAAAGGGGGCATGTTTCTGGTTTCTGATGACCATCAATATTCTAGTGGCATCAAGAGCCAAAACAAGGAGAATAATAAAAATCTTTGGATTCCTTAATTGAAAAGAAAAAAACTTTGGATCCTCATCCTTTTTCTTGGGACTTGAGGTGGTCCTTACTCCTGAATCCTGATCATAATAAGTTTCTTGTCCAGAACCCAGCAGTGTCGTTTCATCTAACTGACCAGCCAAGCCATGACACCAAGAACAGCTCTGTATTCCACATTTATCCCAAAGTTTGTCACCACATATTTCTCAAATATACATGCTCTGAAAAAGTTTAAGCAGAGTTAAAAAAAAAGAAAAGAAAAGTTCAAGCAGACACCAAGAATCTGATACGGTTCCGGAAGAGAAGGCGAAGGAGGGGATCACACACCAAGAATCTCATGAGCTGTAAAACTGCAACACTGCATCTTTCTGACTCCGCTTATTTCTCGACGAAACCTAGCATTTTCTTGGCATGCAAGTCTGCAGGTTTCTACGCTACATTCTTGCGAGGTTCAGTTCCGAGAAGTTACGTCACACGACATCTCGCCTCATCTTCACCTCTCGTTTCTGCATGCCTGCATGCATGCAATCAAGCCAAAGTTTTCTGCTGCTAATAATATAAATTGTTCGTCCTTAT
The DNA here is from genome assembly GCA_003991445.1 of Oryza meyeriana var. granulata. Taxonomy (NCBI): domain Eukaryota; kingdom Viridiplantae; phylum Streptophyta; class Magnoliopsida; order Poales; family Poaceae; genus Oryza; species Oryza meyeriana. The sequence goes on along the minus strand of RYFJ01000854.1, from coordinate 208,288 downwards.
CGTCGAGTCAAAACAAGGGTAGGATGATCACCATGCTTATCCGGAATCTATTATATTCTGAGACATTATTAGCATTCCTGATGCTTAGTTTGAACTTGTCCCAGCCTTGACTTGTATGCCTTCACCTGGATTTTTATTATGATCAACATCCTTAGTTTGGTCGCTGGTCTTGTATAACTTAAAATTAAGAGGATCAGTGATAGATATTTACTGACAGTGACACTTTTCATCAGTGTTTCAGACTTCAGTGGAGCTGAAATTATCATCGGTTTCAGGTAAGGTTCAGTTGACAGTTCATCACCTTCCTGCAAAGTGAGGAAAGAAGCATGCAAATAATGTACAGAGATGAATTGGAGCACATAAATCAGTTATTAGTTGCTGGTGTATCCTATGATGAAAATGGGATTTTTCTTGGATGTGCTGATGAATATTGGTGGATCTTTCTGTCTGTCACTCTCTGCAGAGTGGAGACAGCCCAATGTTCAACATCCAGAAGCTAGTTCATCAATCAATCGGTATATTCTTGTTGGTGCTGACTCACAATGGGGATGTTCTTCTTCTGCAGGAATTAAATTTTGGTTTTTTTTCTGTTTGATGTAGACCACCTGCATTAGCTGAACTTTTCAACACCCTCCACCATTTTATTCCTTATCTTGATGATGCTGCAGTTGTACCAGATGAATATAATTTTGGTTCAATTTGTCTGCTTTATTCCTTACCAGTTGTACTGACTTTACATGTACTTTCAGAGATAAATTAAAAGGTTTAGTCATTGTTGGGAGTAGAATTAGTCAATATGCAGAGTTGCATAGTATAGTATCTCGTAAAATTGTTTGCGTTCATTTTGAGAGCTGGAAACATGAAACAAACTGAGTTTCTCACTTCTCAGTAGTAGATCAAAGTAGAGAAATTTAAAAAAGAAAATAAAATGTGACGCAAATGTGTGAGGTGGGCCTTGTTTTCTGTCCATACAACCAACTGATCCAGCTGAGTCGTTGGGCCAGGCCAGAATTGGGGCCGATATAAAGCCCAAACCTGCAAGGCTAGGTAGGCTAGCAGAGCCCAAATAATAAAGCTAAAAAGCGAATGGGCTGTTGGGCTTAAATGGGCCCTTTAAGCAATGGAGACTGCTAGAAATACGGAGCAGAGAAACTCCTTGAAATCTCAGCAAGTTCAGACTGGAACTTGAAAGTCCTCATCATCAGGTGTTTCAAATCTGAATCTTGAAGAAGTCTCAAATGCTGCTACTTTGCCACAATTTTCTCCCTGTGCCACTGTATTGGACTAGAGTACTACCTAAGTGAGGACTCCCAGCCTTAGGCTCAATTCAAAGGTGACGGTTAGCCTGAGATTTTTAGCGCACGTAAAACGAGACAAGCTATTAGTATATGATTAATTAAGTTTTAATTATTATAAGCTTAAAAAATAGATTTATTTGATCTTTTAAAGCAATTTATACATAGAAAGTTTTTGCACGAAACATATTGTTTATTAATTAGAAAAACGTGCTAACGAAAAGCCGAGAGAGTAGGTCAGCCAATGTGTTAGTTCGAACTCACCTTAGAACTAGAAGGATGGAATGCATACAGATGAGTCACTGAGATGCAGTATTGAAATATTGAAGTAGCTAAAGAGTGAGCATCAGGTTCACTAACCGACGAAAATCACTTGGTTTTCGCAAAATTTTGAGGTTTCGAGCTGGCTCGATTCGATAAACCACTTGATAAACCGATCAAGTTTAAAAGAATTCAAACTGAGTTTCATATTTTTTTAATCAAATTTATCCAAATTTCACCGGTTTCTTGAAAACCGAGAAAACCACTATGAGGAGCGGTCTCTGATCCGCTAACGGCTCAGTGAACCCTAGTGAGCATCCTCACCAACGGTCGAGCAAAACCTGCAAAGGTCTCTGAAAGGCAAAATGATGGAGAGGCATGCTCACTCGAAAGCTAATCACCATCAAGCCAATAACATATCACTGCTATTAGTAATCAATGAGTAAGTTGCAGTAAACTAGAGACATTTTTTTTTTGGATTTGAGGTCGGTAACTTTACTTTTTCTCATTTCACGTATACCAACATAAAACTAGAAAGATTATAATGTTTTTATTTTAGTAAACTCTAATACAATTATTTCTATTTTAGTTTATTTTAGTGTATTTGTCTCCTATTTTTATAAACTTTAATATATTTGTTCTCTGTTCTAATAAATTTTAATGTAATAATTGATTTAAAGATAAAATGCTTGTGAGACAAATAAAAAGAGAAAAATAAAGTCTTGGAACGGAGGGGAGTAGAAGTATTACTCTACTACTCTACTGCCAAAGCAGGGTGTGACTCGAAAAGAGTGTAGATGCCTCGTGATTCGTGTACGCAGAGCAGCCGTTCAAACGCAAACGCAATTCATGCCCCTGATTTCTTCCGCGGTTTCTAATGAGTGGTGCAGCACGCTGCACTGTCCCACTTTCAAGGGCTCATTTGAGAATAGAAAATTGTGAAAAATATAAATGACAACTTTTTTAAGTGTACATGATTCCTGTTCCTTTTAGCTTACGGATTATGGATCGTGGTTATGTTTCCTAAATTACTTAAATGGTACAAATTTTGTAAAAACTTTTTATTAATATTTTTTTGAAAACTTTTTAAATTAATTTTTTAACTTTCTAATATTTAATTTATTTGTTTATGCCCTCAAATAATAAGTCATACATTCAGTTCCATCACTAATCTATTATCCATCACCTGTAAAGAACATGCAACGTTTAGCTAAATCATAAAATTGCCGTGTGAAGGACACCCAGAGAAAACGAAAAGGCCTCATGCTTTAATTTGTAAACAAATGTTGGTACAGTCCTTCACCAAAAAAACCCAGTTCTTGTAGCATTCATTAACTCAAATGTCCCTCCGTCTATTAAGCGCCAGAAATTACAGCCGACTCCCTTCTTTTTTTCAAAAATAATCAATTTCTGGCTATGAGGGTGCGTTCCATCCTATGAGTTGGCTGAGTTACTTTCTCGGTTTTAATTAGCATACTTTTCAAACTGTTAATCGGTATATTTCATCCGAAATTTTATATATAAAGTTACTTTAAAAAAATAAAAAAAAATCTATTTTTTAAATTTGCAATAACTAAAACTTAATTAATCATGCGTTAATGATTTATCTTATTTTGTGTGTTAAAATAAGCTTAGCTCATTGAGATGAATCAAATGTAGCCTAAATCTAAAAATAAGATATGTCTAACATATGAACAATTTCAGATCAAGCCACATTTAGGTGCTGTTTGAAACAGTCTCTTCCCTCGTTTTCCTTAGCACGCTTCACGAACTGTTTAAATGTGTATTTTTTAAAAAGATTTCTATATAAAAGTATCTTTGAAAAATCAAATAGATCCATTTTTTATGTTTGTAATAACTAATATTTAATTAATCATGTGTTACTAATATTTCTAGTTTTGCGAACAGCTATTGCCAATTCTAAGGATAGTTTTATAGTAGTTTTATTCTTAATAAATGTGATACCATGTAAGCAAATTTAGTGGCATGACAATATAATTATGAAGAGAGAGGGAAGAAGTTTTATCTAGATAAAACTAGGTATACAATGTTTCTAAGAGTATAAAACTGGTTGAAATTAACATTGGGACTAGAGCTTTTCATTTTATCTAATTGCATCAAATCCCATATATCACTATTAAATGTTATAACTAGCCTATAAAACTGAGAAATAAAATTATGTATTAGAGGTCTTATTTTATTCATCAACTTAGCAACAGTAAAATAAAACTCTCCACTAAAAAGCCTTAATTGACAATGCCATGTTGGGGTCGTCCCATTGGTCCAGGGCAATTAAGCCAAAAAGAAAAGCAAGCTGCCTGTCTACTACTCCTGCTACTGTCCTCGACACGGTTCAGCGCCAGTGGCCACATGCCTGCATGACAGCATAGTCAAAGGACTAGGACAGTCCACTAATCACCATGCCTATATCATTGTGTACGCTATTATATACTCCCAACTTTGGTTAAAGTTAAACTACTCTAAGTTTGATTAAACTTATAGAAAAGTATACCAATATTTATAGTAGCAAATTAGTTTCATTAAATTTAAAAATGAATATATTTTTATAGTATATTTTCATTGTGTTGAAAATATTACTATATTTTTCTATAAATTTGGTTAAATTTAAAAGAGTTTAGCTTTGACTAAAATCAAAACGACTTATAATAAGAAAATATTAATTAAAGCCACGAGACAATGCTAATTGTCCTTTCCTGCCTTTGATCAGCAAAAATATAGTATAGTACTAGTAGTAGCCATGCATCAAGTTAAAAAATATTGAAAAAAAAGTAGTCATGCATGCCTGTGGCCATGTGCAGCCTATTTTCTTCTCTTGTCAATTGGACAATAAGTTACTGCAATATTACGTGCATGCTTGCATAGGATACCTGTAAATAAATGTATCATACTCCTATTTATATAGTAGGAACCACAAATGGCACATTCCTTCTTAGAAAAAGAAAGGATGATCAGGGTATGTTTTTTTTGGATAACTAACTGTAAAATTAGTAATAAAATGCATACTTGCACACTGCATAGGGTAACTGATATTTTCTGGTTGATAGGCAGCTTAACTATAAAATATATCATACTCCCATCATATAAGCAACAATCATTCCTTTTACAAAGAAAAACGTATGTGCATCACAGGGTGTGGTTGTTGGATAAAGCTTAGGTCTTTAAACCAGAATATTCTTGTTATTTTTTTTCTTATAAACAAGTGGGTTTTTGACGGCCATAAGGGGAGAAACCAAGGACTCTCTTTTGTAATGCACGAATTTCGCATTAGTTTTACAGGAACTTTACATGAAATGGTTTTTACTGTGTAAAAATAAAGAAAAAAAATTCATGCGTACCAACTATCAAGTTAGCCAACGTGATAGAAAGACCTGTCAGAACTCAGAACAGATGAAAAACTCCAAACATGCAGTTAGGCTGAGTTTGAATCTAACGGAAGAGAGAAAAAAACCTCCGTATTTTTTATGAGCATGCTTTCCGAATTATTAAACGGTGTGTTTTTATAAAAAAATTTTATATAAAAGTAGCTTTAAAAAATCATATTAATCTATTTTTTAAATTTAAAATAATTAATACTTAATTAATTATGCGTTAATGACTTATCTCGTTTTGTGTGATCTTTTTTCCTCTTCACTCTTCTCTCATCTTCAAACTAACTAAGGTCCCTTAGTGTGACTGGTACACAGCATTTCCATTAGCCACAAGACAAGGCACTGATGGATCATTACATAGGCTACGTGTTCTTTCTAATGTTGAGGATGTCCATCAAAAGAGTTACACACATGCATGTTAACTTGTTCCCTTCTTTTCTTTTTCTTCATGCCTTTAAATTTTCCTTCTTTTGACTGTTTTTCACATACATGATCACCTTTTTCATTTTGGTTGTCTTCCAAGCTAAGAGTCCTGTGGAAGAATTTAATTATTATACACAGGAGCTACATAGGATCATCTAGAACTATCGCTCACTTGTAGAAGCAAAAGCAGAACAAAGAAAGAAAGAAAGAAAATGTGATGAAACAATTCCAGGCAGTTACACTAGCGCTCTTTACTCGGAATTAAAACGTTTTTGAAAAGATGAAACTGTACCATTCATCCATGCGTGATTGTTCAACGGAAGAGACAACGAACAAATCGCCATTATATTGCCTGGTTAATTCCTTGGTGCTACTACGGATCGAGGAGTTAGTTGATACGAGGGCCAAGAAGTTGAATTGAAGGTTCTTGTCGACTAAAATTCAGATCTGTACTGCGACGTACACACGTGGTAAGTGACACGGACTGCATTTCCTCTCCGATTCATCTTCAGATTCCATTTTCATCGATTTCCCTCTAGTAATCTGCAATGGTGGATAATGATACGGACGGGCACATAATAAGCCCTGAAACTGTAACTGCAGTACAGAATTGTGTTACATGTTCAAGAACAATTTTGGCAGAAAAAAATGAGTGAATTTTAAGAAACCTCATATTTTATGGTTGAAACTGCATAAAACTTCAAGTATTATGATATGTGACATATAAACCTACGTATATACGTATTATGATTCTAAAGTTTCACAAAACCCCAGCCTATACAAGCATGCATTTACTTAAGTTTTCAAAGTATATGAGTGCATATGATAACTTTAATTATTGATTTCTTGATTAAATTTATTGGTTTAACTCTTCATTACTTTAAAAAATATTGTTTTGGATATGTTAAAATTGATTAAGATTTGAATAAAGATAGACTTTTAGAAACACTTAGACCGTAAAACATATAGTTATATGTCGCAAGTCATAATAAATATAATTTTCTATAACTTTGACCAATAAACATGAGGTTTTCTAAAATTTACATTAATTCTTGAACCGTAGAAATTGTTATTCACGAACAATTTTGGAAGAAGAAAAAAAACCTCCTTTAATTCTTTAACACTGAGATGCACGACAGCGTAATGCCGGATTCAACAAGGAAGTCAGCAGCAGCATCACTACATTCCACTGCATTGTATTTGTGTGTGTGAGAGAGAGATGGACATGGCAGAGGGGAGAGGGGGCGACAGGCTGGCCCGTCATGTTCCTCGCCACCTTAATTTACTCCACCCATGGCCGCCGCAGCGAAACGCGGAGAAATCGCTCGCTCGCGCCTCTTCCATTTAAAGCACCAATCTGTCCATCTCCACCACTAGCATCCCAGCATTCTTCTTCTCCATTCATCCAATCCATCTACGCGTAGCTTTGCTTGCTTGCTTTCCAGTTGTAACTGTGTACAGCACACGGAGTGAGTGAGGCAGCAGAGCTCAGTTGCGCTGCCGCGAAAAGCAGCTTGAGCTATAAAGGCTTCTCACTCTCTCTCTCTGCGCTCACTGCGCGCGTTCACTGCTCCCAGATTCAGAGATCCGGCGCGGGCAACCGCCACCGTGCCAAGAACCAACAATGGCGCCTCCTCCAGCTCCGGCTGTGGCGTTGGCGGCGTGCCTGCTCGCCGTCGCAGCCACCCTCGCCGGCGCCGAGGACCCCTACCGGTTCTTCACCTGGACCGTCACCTACGGCCCCATCAACCCCCTCGGCTCCACCACGCAGCAGGTAGGTGCCACTGCCACTGACTATCAGCTCCAGCTCAAGCTCAAGCTCAAGCTAGATGTTCTTCCTGAAATTTGCTAACTTTGGTTGCTTGGTTGAACTTGAAGGGGATCTTGATCAATGGCCAGTTTCCTGGGCCGCGCATCGATTGCGTGACGAACGACAACATCATCGTGAACGTGTTCAACAATCTGGACGAGCCGTTCCTCCTGACATGGAACGGCATCAAGCAGCGCAAGAACTCATGGCAGGACGGCGTGCTGGGCACCAACTGCCCCATCCCCCCCGGCGCCAACTACACCTACAAGTTCCAGGCCAAGGACCAGATCGGCACCTTCACCTACTTCCCCTCCGTCGCCATGCACCGCGCCGGCGGCGGCTTCGGCGCCCTCAACGTCTACCAGCGCCCGGCTATCCCCGTCCCCTACCCGCCGCCCGCCGGTGATTTCACGCTCCTCGTCGGCGACTGGTACAGGGCGGGGCACAAGCAGCTGAAACAGACGCTCGACGCCGGCGGCGCGCTCCCGCCGCCCGACGCGCTGCTCATCAATGGCATGCCGTCGGCGGCGACCTTCGTCGGCGACCAGGGGAAGACGTACCTGTTCAGGGTGTCCAACGTCGGCGTGAAGACGTCCGTCAATGTCAGGATCCAGGGGCACTCGCTGAGGCTGGTGGAGGTGGAGGGGACACACCCGGTGCAGAACGTGTACGACTCGCTCGACGTGCACGTCGGCCAGTCGGTGGCGTTCCTCGTCACGCTCGACAAGCCGGCGCAGGACTACGCCGTGGTGGCGTCCGCGCGGTTCGGCCCGGCGGCCGCCGCCGCGGCGCTGACGGCGACGGGGACGCTGCACTACAGCAGCGCCGTGTCCAGGGCGCCCGGCCCGCTCCCGGCGCCGCCGCCGGAGGGGGCGGAGTGGTCCATGAACCAGGCGAGGTCGTTCCGGTGGAACCTGACGGCGAGCGCGGCGAGGCCCAACCCGCAGGGGTCGTTCCACTATGGTACCATCACGACGTCGAGGACGCTGGTGTTCGCCAACTCCGCTCCGGTGCTCGCCGGGCAGCGGCGGTACGCCGTCAACGGCGTGTCGTTCGTCGTCCCCGACACGCCACTCAAGCTCGTCGACAACTACAACATCGCCAATGTCATCGGCTGGGACAGCGTCCCGGTAAGGCCCGACGGGTCGGGGCCGCGGTCAGGCACGCCGGTGGTGAGGCTCAACCTGCACGAGTTCATCGAGGTGGTGTTCCAGAACACGGAGAATGAGATTCAGTCTTGGCATCTCGATGGATATGACTTCTGGGTTGTTGGGTAAGCTACATTTGCATCAGTCACTTAGTCTGAAACTTTCAGTCCCTTCAATTCTCAGATGAACATCAACATGAGAAAAATCTATTGATTCACCGTTGACGAGTGGTTTCTCTTAATGGATTCAGGTATGGCAATGGTCAGTGGACTGAGAATCAGCGAACAACCTACAATTTGGTTGACGCGCAAGCGAGACATACAGTTCAGGTATGACATACTCATAATGAATTTGAACAATTAACTTTGAAGTCTGAACATTCCTAATGAATTTGAAGAACAATTAACTCTGAAGTCTGAATTCTGAACATTCCTGAGGAATTTGAAGAACAATTAACTTTGATTCTCTGAAGTCTGAACATTCCTAATGAATGTAAAGAACAAGTAACTCTGAAATCTGAGTTCTGAATATTTCTAGTGAATGTGAAGAAAAAGTAACTCTGAAGTCAGATTTCTGAACATTCCTAATGAATGTGAAGAACAATTAACTCTGATTCTCTGAAGTCTGAATTCTGAACATTGCTAATGCATTTGAAGAACATTTTACTCTTTAAGTCTGAATTCTGAACATCGGCAAACTTGATTTCACCAGGTGTACCCGAATGGATGGTCAGCAATCTTGGTGTCATTGGACAACCAGGGGATGTGGAACCTGAGATCGGCGAACTGGGACCGGCAATACCTTGGCCAGCAGCTGTACATGAGAGTGTGGACACCGGAGCAGAGCTTCTCCAACGAGTACAGCATCCCAACCAACGCCCTACTCTGCGGTAGAGCTGCTGGCCTCGGACACTGAGGAAGAAGAAGAAGATTCAGCATTGCATAGCTCGGTCTGTCGTTGCTTGGTATATGTCTAGTAGAATAAGTCATACTACTACTATAGGTGAAAGTGAAGATGAGAATTCAGAATTACGATTGCGGGTATATGTGTTGTAGCTAAAACTGATGTGCTATTAGTATTCTTTGATCATGTCAGTATTTTTCTCTTGTGTTGTAGCCTGTGGACAAGGCCTCAGGCTTACATGGTGCGAGTGTTCTGTTTCTGATGCCGCATCAATCTGTTATGTTATTCAGTGATTTACCACGCAGTTTTACAACAATATCATTCAATAGCAACTGTTGTGCCTTGCATACATGTGTAACGAAAACTTTATAGATTACAGTATTTGTCAATTGCATCAGAATTTGGAAAGTCTGAATTGCATGAATCAAGCAGGCGTTTGAGCAAAACTGATCCAAATTTTGGACACTGAAGATGGAAATACTTGCTGCTAGCTTCTGATTTCTGAAGTCTGAACTGACGCTGATGGTTCTTCTACTTGGCTTGTTCTGTGAACTCCTCCCATGCCAGTGTAGAGAACCATGTTCAACAGTCCAGTTCAGAAATAAAAGATTCTCTGCAACTAAATTAGGAGCACTAATCACTAACGGTCTGAAGGCATAGAAGGAACAAAACAGACAACAGGGAATGTAACTTAAAAATGAATATCCATGGATTTATATCTCAGGAGAAAAAAATTGACCGAGATTCAGCACAGCTTAAATTCCATGTTGCGTTAAGCATGAACTGAACATAGTTGCAGTCAAGATCACGAAGAATAAAACATAAACACAGTTTAACACGATGACCGAACACCATAATGGCATCAACTAGGCAAGAAGAGACCTCCTACAGACTAAAAAAAATCATGGAATTCTCCATTTGAAGTACTATCATTAAGTGGCTCGTTAGAAGGTACTGTGAGAAGAGCTGGCTATGGTTGTCTGCTACCTGCAAGATCTGCAAATACACAAGAAGTAAATACTTAGGAGCACAACGATGCTAGGCTGTGTTGATTAGATTTTGAGATTTTTTAGATTATCTGATTTTATCGTAGCTATTTAAGAGTATAAACGATTGAACTAACTACTATAAAATTAAAAATCTATTTTAAAAAGATGAGATGAGGAACTTTTTGTATAGAAGATTTTTTACAAAACACACTGTTTAGGAGCTTATGAAGCGTGTAAATGAAAATCTAAAATCTAGAAGCGGAAAAGAAAGGGAAAAATGTATAGATAGATCAATAAGTGTCTAGATTGGCTACTTTTTAAAGTGAGGTTTGGCTTGGCTAAGTTTTGTCCTCCGTGAGCACGCTTCCCGAACTACTAAACGATACGTTTTTTATAAAAAAAATTTTATATAAAAGTTTCTCAAAAAAATCATATTAATCCATTTTTCAAGTTTCAAATAATTAATATTTAATTAATCATGCGCTAATGACTTGTCTCGTTTTGCGTGCCGTCAAAAATCTAAGCCTAAGGCCAATTTTGAACGCGGACTAAGGGCCCATTCAAATCAAAAAAGTTGGGGTGAAAACCTTCTTGTTTCCCATGAGCACGCTTCCTGAACTGCTAAACAGTGTGTTTTTTTTAAAAATCTTCTATATAGAAGTTGCTTTAAAAAATCATATTAATCCATTTTCAAAATTGCAATAGCTAATACTCAATTAATCCTGTGCTAATGGCTCACCTCGTTTTACGTGATCATCTTCTTCTTCATCTTCCCTTACCTTCAAACTAAGCCTAAGTAGAGCTACTTCGGTGAACGCTGACAATTGGTAATAATGTAACACCTTGAAATTACCTAATTAAATAATTATGTGAAATTTTTTTTTAGAAATATATTTAAAAGCCTCAAGGAGTGGAAATAATAAAAACAAAGAAAAATCTTAACAAAAATAGGCCTGAAAATAATTTTAGAAAATACTTTGCTTAATTATCTATTTCCTAGATTTTTTGAGATTTATTTGAGCAGGGAAAGTATTTTTAATAATTGGAACAAGAATTTTAGTGATTAAATAAAGGAAAAACAAAATAAAATCTCTTCCCAGCCTTTGGGCCGAATTCGGCCCGGCACTGTGCACTTAACCCCTTCCTCGCGCGAGCTTTGGCCCACGGCCTACGGCTGCCTGCTCCTCTCCGCGCCGCTGACAGGTGTGGCCCACCTGTCATCCCTAACCTCCAGTCGGAGAGCACTGTGTTGCTCCGACGCCGCCACCGCGAATCCCGCTCCAATTCGGCCTCTCCGAGCGGGGTTTTCCCAAATTTCTTGAGGGGTTTTTATTCCCTCAACCCCCTCGTCTTTTCCCCCCCTAAAATTGCGGAGGATAGATCCTAGAACCGCCATCTATCCAAGCTCATTTAGCTTCTGGACTCCGAGGTTGAACCCTAGCCGCTGCCGCGCCGTATCCAAGCCGATCTTGCCTTCCCTACGCTATAAATAGCACCTCCCGGCGCCCCTCTCTCTCTTTCCGCCTCAACCCTAGCAAATCCTTGCTGCCCATGCCCTAGCGCCGTGAGTTTTCCACTCCGCCGTCGCCGCCGAGCTCTAGCTTAGCGCCACCATCACCCTAGCCATCGCCAGCGTTCGCCGCCACTTCTATCAGCACCGCTAGCATGTGAAAGAGCTAGGCCGCCACCTCCTCGCCCCCGAAGACTGCCGGAGTCGCTACGCTGCCGAGGACCCAAGGTGCTCTGCCGCTAGAAGCTCGACGCCGGGCACTCCCGTCGCCGCTCTTCGTCATTCTACGCACGGTAAGGATCGCTGTTAGTCCCTTTATCTCTCTGTGCCCTCGCCGTGCGCCGCCGAGCCACCGGCCGATGACCATAGGGGCCCGAGCCGCCGCCATCACTGCCGTTGCCTTCGCCGACATGGACGCCGCGTAGGAGTTAGCGTAGTGCCACGTCAATCCATAAGCTATTGATGTTTCTTGCTTTACGTGTAGCTTATAAGCCACTTCCATAAGCTATTGCAAACTACTCAATCCATTAATAAGCCCAGCCAAAAAATACCACCCATAGGTGTGTCCATTAATAACCTCTTCGTTACATGCAAAACTTATGGAATTAGTGATAGAGTAGTTGCTAAATCTAGTAGACACAAACCTGAATTTAGACACACCTATATGTCTTTCTGGTTACCCACACAAGATTATCATACAAAACTAGAAATGTGATTTGATACCAATATGCTCAAGTATACCTCATTCACACCGAGAACAGTTGAGCACCCTGAGTCCACCCCAGCTTGCATGCACTTTTCTCCTCAGCATCTGAACTATTGTTGCTCTGGAACTAATTTCTCTATTTTTTATTTATTTTAGACAATATTATAATATATTTTTTATCCATAAAAAGCACCGGCGTTTAGCTAGTAAGTAACTAATTTCTCTATTATAATATCATTTACAAATATGCAACTCTCCAATCAATATTTATATTGTGATGCAAGGGGTGTTATGCCCATTAGATTTATAACAAATGTCACACTCAATTTCTTTTGTCGAAATTGTGGATAGTTCTTGGACTATTTATATTGTTGTTATATATAGAATTACTATACTGAACTCAGTGTTGTATGCATTATAGAACGCCCTAGTCCGACATTGGGGGGGGGGGGGGGGGGTGGTACTTGTAGTGCATTTGTGTATTGGGGTATACCCGCGATTAAAATTTTTACCCAGGAAGCGTGATATATGATAGCATGTTGCAGGGCTTGTTTTAATACTATTGTTATTATCTCTCTCTATATATATATATATATATATATATTTATTGATATTCTACAACATTATCAAAAAAAAAGAATTTATGTCAAATTTTTGAAAAACTAGTTAAGCAACATGTGCTACAAGAAAATAATTTACATTTATGTATGATACTTATTACATATGTTTTATACCAAATAATTGATAAAATAAATAAGAATACCTTGAGGACTAGAAATCACTAGCATACTAAACATTAACGTATACTTATTATGTGTAAGAAAATTATAAATAAATAAATAATGAGTGAATTGCACATTAGATCTTTTTCTCTCACCATAGTTTCACCATCAACCACATTCTTCACTTTAAACCCCTCTTTCATTTCTTTTGCTTCACTTTGGACCCTTTTTTCTCTTCTTCTCTCCATGCCTTGCAATGGTGCTAGCTCTCTGTTAATGCTCCTTCCGCATCCACAACCATTATCGTGGTGGCACTGCTAGTGGTGGCAATGCTTTGAGCTCGAGAAAATGGACAAGGGAAGAAAAAATGGGACGGGAAAGAGGTCCAAAGTTAAAACAAAAGAAAAGAATGACTAAATAGGGTTTAAAGTGAAACTATATTGAGAAAAATAGGCCCAAGGTGCATATTCACTCAATTATAAATAACACTATTTCCAAAGAAACTGTATTAGGCCGCGTTCGGAAAGGTTCTGTGTGCGGCACGTAAAACGAGAAAGTCATTAGCGTGTGATTAATTAAGTATTAACTATTAGAAACTTGAAAAATGGATTTATTTGATTTTTTTAGATATACTTTCACATAGAAAATTTTTAAAAAACACACCGTTTAGCAGCTCTGGAAGCGTCCTTACGGAAAACGCTCTAAAAGTTGAGCAGACCCTAGGGCTCCTTTGAAACAAAGTGTTCTTCGAGGAATTTTGGAGGATTCACTTGTACGGAAAAATTTTCTACGTCGTTCTTTGGATCAAAGAAATAGCTATCCAAAAATCTTTCTTTTGGATTAGCTCAAAACACAGGGATTTTTGAGGAATTTTAACATGAGGTCCAAACTCTTAGAAAAAAAACTTTGCGTCTATCTCTCTCTTTTGATTCCTACATTTTTCCTACGCTCCATCCAAATGGTCATTCGTGCAATTGTGTACTCTAATCCTGCATATTTTTTTTCCATATTACTATGTTTTGATAATCCTGTGTTTCAAAGAAGTCCTTAATATTGACCAGAGTTCTTGCTACAGGGAGTGCAACAATTCCCTATCCTTTGTAGGGGAACCAATGGTATGAAGTGGGCAGAGCAGAAGAGGCTCATCTCCACGAAAGTGAATTGGCAAGGTGATGCAAAGCTTATCGAATTGGCAAGGTGAGTAAGTATATATGTAGGCTAAGATGTGACGGCACAGTTTATTGTAGCCAATTGGTAAGCTTGTTGTAGTTAATCCAGTGTGAGAGACTCTCTTTATCGTAGATTTGCAGATTGTCAGTAAACACTGGTTAATCCAGTGTGCACACCATTTTAATCCAACCAGTAGGCTATGTTTAGAATTGATGGATCGTGTTTCTTGTTTCATTTATTCCTTGTAGTTTAAAATTTTATAAATTGTTGTCACTAGCTCTACAGTATATAGTTGTAGGATGCTAGTGCTCAAGCATTCTTATTGTAGCTATGCTATGCACAAGTCTTTTTTTATCGACATTTTGAAATGGATATGCATTATCTACTTCAATATTAACTAAACCATGTGTAGGCAAGCATTGTGTACTAACCCCTTTCGATCACTTATTTTTGTAGGTCGATTAGGCACGCATGACGAAGTAATTTTCTTGTTGTCAGGCAGAGTCAATTATGTTAAGTCTGTGACTTGTAGTTGGGCGGTCGAGTACTAATCGCTTGGATAAAGAACACTATTTATATAGTATATGTAGCTTCTTGGTGATATACCCAGTCTTTCTGCTGCACTAATTATTATGCTCCTCGCATACTTCGTCGATCTTTAATTAAATGAACTTTTTTTTATAGTTCATGTTTAACTAACTGGTACCCGTGACTGCAATTGTGATTATCTTCATAGTGATAATTTTGTTGCTGGTTTGCAAGTTGATCGTCATTACAGGCACGGCATATAAGTGGGATAGTTTTCTTCGCTTGGTCCCGTTTTGCGATGGGAGAAAACTACAGGGTGCAGTGGAGACAACAAAAAAAAATCCTAAACCAACACAAAACTGAAATAAAATTAGCAGAATGACGTTAAATTCAAGAGTAAATTTCGTAAACGTCAGGTATTTTGATCCAAATTGCACAAAAATATAGAGGTTTTTATCCCTATTTTGAGTTACAATTATGATTTTGCTCCTATTTTTTTTAAGGTTTATGGTTTTGTTCTCGCTTTTTAAAATCGAAGCTTCGGTTTGCCCTCGTTTTGGATGGGCATTCGGTGGGTCCGGATTGAGTGAATTAATAAAGAAGTAGAAAAGAAAGGAAAAAATATTTACAAAATACAGGAAGACCGTTCTACCCCCATCATGACATCACTTACCCAGCCTCAATCGTGCGCCCGTTTCCCTTTCCCGATCCAAACAGCAGAGGAGCAGCCAGCTATGTATTGCGAGAGACCTATCTTTTATGGTGGTTGAAAGGTATCTCGGCTATCTTATAAATCAATTAATATCCATCGTTAATTTTTAAAGAATAAATTAGGATTAAAAAATAATATAAATATGAGTAATTCTTCGTAGACAAAATATCTTAATCTACGTAACTGACGTTGTCTAGCACCAGATCTTTCCTAACCAGTGAGTCAATACCGTTCCTTGGGCTAGATCCTTTGTGATCAGCCAGCCGATTTGCCCTAATTACTTTTCTTGTTCTTGTGTGTTGATTTATCGTAATTTCCAACTCCCTATTAGTGATCGTGCTGTCTCTGTCCTTCACCTCACCGGTGAATCCCTATTGGGTTTGGAGTAACCCAATTGAAAAAAAATGAAATCCATACTCTGAGGCTACCAGCTTCGTGTTCTTCGATTGAAAAGGCAAATTATTTATGTGGTAGCGGTAAAAATTGGATCTTTAGTAGTTCTTTCTTTCTGTTTCTGATTTTGAAATGAGCCGATGCTCCTAGTTTCCAAAGCAGTTCATGAGAGAGAGGGAAAAAATTGATATGTTCATGTCATGATCCTGATTAACGCAGCAGCAGCACAGTTGGTGTGTAGTAGAACCCAAAATTAGCTGTAGCCTCGTGTCTCAGATCAGAAAAAACCAATTACAGCATGGTTCCATAAGGTCGGTAGAAATTCTCGTGCTTTGCATCATTCATTATTAATAACCTAACATGGGAACACCTAATGAGATGGGCACCTGCTCACCGAGATTGCTTTGCTTCATGTCGTCGAGCACAATGGCAGCATCCAAGATGGGCGCCGCATGCTGTGATATCAACATGGAAGCGATAATGCCGGCCACTGGTAGATACTGTAGGGCTATAGGCTGATCTCAACGGCAGCCTCCACCACGCCCCCGATTTAGGCGTAAGAGAACAGTGCCGAGTTGAGCCTGCCAGTGGGCGACAGCTTCTAACCACACGAATTAATAATGAGAGCCAATTACTATTCTATCCTTTCACTAAATTCTTAAGATCGTACTTGACCTACACTTTAAATATCTTTTTATCGATATCTCTTATACTCAGCCGCTAGATTAAAAGGAATTAACAGCCTTAATGAATCTTAAGCACAGTAGATAAAGCCTCGTACTGCCATATTGCCATGGTCTACTAGTCTTGGAGCTGTCTGTTGCTTATGTGCAGACAAACACTAATAATACGTGTATTGTTATACACTGCTAGTTTGATTATATTATGAGTGATTGCTTTGAGCTGTCTCAGTCTGATATATATGTAATTATCGAATAAATTTTCCTGAGCAAGATGGTTGTGCATTTGATACTTCGGTTGGGGCAAATATGCAATAATATGTAAAAGGGTATATATATTTTTTTTATCATAGAGGTAACACCGTCCAAATGGCTTAATAGACTAGAGGTAAACCAAAACTTTAGTTAAAAAAGCGAGGGCAAAATCACAAACCCTTAAAAATAGGGGTAAAATCATAATTACAACTCAAAGTAGGCAAAAACACAATTACCCTTTTGACGTATGCACGTAACCCCGAGTATTATGGTCTTAGAATTTTATAAAACCATAATATTAATCAATTTAAGTTACTACACCATAATAGCCATGGTTAAGTGTGACATGACAAAATCTTTGTGGTTTTATATAACAAAGGACCATAATACCTCGGGTACATGAAATTTACTCTTAATTTAACATAATGAACTTGTATAACTGTTCCTATTTGTACATGTGAAAATTATATATGGTGGGCATGCTCCTCATGCAAGCTCTTCTTTCTTTTTTCATGTTTAGTAGAACATTCTCTATCTATAATTGGACCAATCTTATGAAGGATTTTTGTTTTGGCTCAAATCAAAGGGCAATCTCAGGAAGTAAAGGAACTGCACATGTGGGCAATTTTGGCCCAGCCCTATTGCAACGCCTCAAACATAAATACGAACTACAAAATCGGTGCGCCCTTTTATAGCCCATTTAGGAATATAGAATTTTTGCAAGAATTTACTAGGATTAGTTCAATTCCTATTAAATTATTGCTTTAACATATAGATTGTATTTAATTGAAAATGTCGTATTTCCAATTTTTTTAGCATTCATGACGTGTTTTTATGTAAGTTTAGATTATTTAAAATACTAGTGTCATGCTCGTGTATTGCAACGGGATCTACAGGAAGACTGATTTTGTGAGGTTTATTTGTGAGAACATCGATTTTTGGTAGGATGGTTTCTAGGAGAGTGTTCGGTTTTTTTGGTAGGGTGGTTTTTTATGGGGTGTGGTTTTTTATCTAGGGAGTACGGTGGTTTAGGGAGGAAGAGGATGGCCGTGCTTTTTTAAGTAGTAGACACATCTAATACATCTATTTAAAAACATCAATTAAGCCATGATCCATTTATAAACAAGTCTTTGTAGAAAGGACATTTCTAAATAGTGATAGTGGTTTTGTACATCTAAACTAGGTTTATAATAAGAATAAAAAAACTATATTAATTATATTAAATCTAATTCTAAATTACTATATTTTGATACGAAGGGAGTAAGTAGCTAAGCCTCAGCGCAGCTTGGGTCGGCAGGCAGCGACCGGCGGTCATCATGCGGAGAAGTGGCGGTGGCACTCTTGTCTAGTACTCATTCCGAAGGCCTTGTATTCATTTTCTTTTGATTGTAGGGGGGGTAGATAGTTTGATTAAAGGGCCAAGGGGGCAGATATATAGTTCAGAAGACATCTAGAATATGGATGACTAGATGGGGTGTTTTTTTTCAATTTACTCCTTTTCACTAAAAATGGTCCCAGATCTACCAACTCCGGATTCATCTTCGAGTGAAGAAGACGAGGAAAGGAAATTCTTTGATTACAAAGAGTGCAGAAGCTCTGAAATTTAGGCACAGTTTAAATGTGCTTGTGACTTAAATTTATTAGCTCGTTCCTTAGGACCGTCCTTCCTAAACTATTAAATAATATGTCTTTTACAAATTCTTTTTATATAGAAGTTTTTTTTAAAAAATCAAATAAAATAAAATTTTCAAATTTATAATAGTTAATACTCAATTAATCACGTGTTGTTTGTTTCGGCTTATAGCTTCTGGCTACTCTCTCGGTTTCTGTTAGCACACTTTCTAAAACACAAAACGGTATGTTTTTCTTAAAAAGTTTTTATATGATAGTATCTCTAAAAAATTAAATAGATCTTTTTTTAATTTTTTAATAGTTAACACTTAATTAATCACGTGCTAATGATATTTCTCGTTTTACGTGTGGCTTATAAGCCGACCGTTTAAGCCAATTCGAACGCCCTATTAGGCACCGTTCGTTTGTATTTTTTTACAGTGGCTTATAAACCATACTCAAAATGAGAAAAATCATTAGCGTATGATTAATTAAACATTAGTTATTACAAACTTAAAAAATAAATTTATTTTTTTAAAGAAATTTTTATATAGAATTATTTTTTAAAAATTCTTGTTTAATGTTTTAAAAAACATGCTTATAAAAAACAAAATAATAAGATTAAATCAAAAGCTCTCTCAAATATTACCTAAGATGTGGTGCTTCTTTTTCATATTTACCTTTTTTCTCACAGATGTTCCGGAAATATCGAGATGTTTCTGCTATTGTCTCTTCATCTTCTTTGTTCGTCGATGCGTCACGCAGAGGAAGTTTTTTCCCTTATCATCCATAATAGGAAGCATATCCTCTGCCTTCAGTCTAATAACAGTAAACTTTGTCTTACCTCATCTAAGCCATCCATCATACAAGCAAACGGCTGTAGTAGATGACCGTATCTCTTCCACCATGCACAGTAGATGAGCGTATTTGTGAATTGATAAGCCTGTTTGCTGTTTGGAGGAAAACAAATTGCGCAGTTGGCAGAGCTAAGCGAGAAAAAACAAAATAACTATATCAATGTGCATATTTTGGCACAAAGACATCAACAATATCCCTCCTGCCTCTCTGATCTCCGTGTAGACCTAATGTGAATCGCACTGAGAATCTCCAGCAAGAAGCGCTAATCACATTGCTAATCGCGTACAAGCAACACATGACATGCAGCACATACGAGAAGAGATGGATAAAAAAAGAATTCAGCGATTGAAACAGAGGCTTCAAATGAGTAAATACTACAAATCAAATCAATTTGTTTTCTTAGGAAATCAAATCAATTTGTTATGGATGTTCACCATTTTTTTTACTTGAATGCCAAATGCATTTTTGTAAATGGATGTTGGCTTCTAACGGAAATTTTGGCTTGTGTATGGAGGCCGGATAGGTTTTGATGTTAGGGAGAGGTACGAGAACAAGAGCAAGGTCGATAAGAAGTCAATATCCGTTAGATTTGTTTGTTCGAAGCAAGGATTTTGAGAAAAGAATAACAGAGATTGTTTGACTAAGCATCACAGGCTAAAACGAGGATTGGTTATAAGGTGCACATGGGACTTACATTAAAAAGAGAAAAAGGAAGATAATAGATTTGGTGACTGAGCACAACCACATGCTGCAAATACTAGAAACTTGCCACTTAATGCCATCACAAAGCAAGATATCTAAAGTACAAGCTTTTGAAATTGAGATGACGGATGATTCTGAAATTCGACCCAAAATTTCTCATGAATTGATGGGTTGGTATGTTGGTGGATCATCTAACCTTAGATACACATGCCATAATCTAAAAAATTATCTACGTACTAAACGCCAAAAAAAAATTAAAGTACGGTAAAGCTGAGAGCCTATTAGATTACTTTAACAAAAAAGTTACCGAGAATCCTTTATTTTATTATGAATTGCAATTAGATAGCGAAGAAAAGATAACTAATATCTTTTGGGCTTTCCAGTATTTATCGTGAAGTTTAGTACACCACGTGGCCAAACAACTGATGGGCAACACTTGTCACGAGATTAACTGGTGATGATTCGGAGAGGATCATAATTTGATTTGGCTTCGGTTTGATTCTTTTCTTTAAAAGAAAAATAAAACCTACCTGTTCTTGGTCACCTATTGTTAAGCCTGATGACCCAGTACTACTTTTCAGAGCTAAAATTTTTAGTTACAGACAGGGCAACGCTAGCTGTTGTTGTGCCATCACGATAATATATTAAGTCAGTAAGGCCAACTGTTAGGATAGACCTTTGATGCGTAGATGATGTGTTGGTTCCATAATCTCGTTTTCATCTGACAGTTGAGTTTAGTAAATGATTTTGTGTCACAA
The DNA here is from genome assembly GCA_003991445.1 of Oryza meyeriana var. granulata. Taxonomy (NCBI): domain Eukaryota; kingdom Viridiplantae; phylum Streptophyta; class Magnoliopsida; order Poales; family Poaceae; genus Oryza; species Oryza meyeriana. The sequence goes on along the minus strand of RYFJ01000854.1, from coordinate 187,465 downwards.
TTAGCCTGTTTGCTATGATTAGGTGTTACCCTTAATATTGACAAGAGCACTTGCTGCAGGGCCAGCAACATTTCCCTGTCATCTCTAAAGTGGGCAGGGCAGAAGAGATCCCTCTCGGCGGAAAGGAATGCTAGCGGTCCTAATAAGCTTATGGAATCAGCAAGCTGAGTAAAGGATAGGATATACCACCACAATTCTTATAGTCAATGCAATATATTCGCTGTTTATAAGCCACACGTAAAACAAAAAAATATTATTAGCACTTGATTAATTAAATACTAACTATTAAAAACTTGAAAAATGACCTGTTTGATTTTTTAGAAATACTTTCAGAAAATTTTTGCAAAAAAAACATACTGTTTAGGAATTCGGAAAACGTGTTTATAGAAAACGACGGAATAAAGAGAAGCCACGAGCACATCCAAACAGGGCCTAAGTTGTTTGTTATTACTAGCCTTAAAAATCTATCCGTTCTTCAAGAATGTCTTCTGATTAAGAATGCTCGGAAAAGCTTCTCTACGCACGCGTTCTCAGCGCGCGTGGTAGCATGCAGCACGTGGGCCATGCATAGTAAAAAATAAAAATATTTAAAAAATAAGTAAACTTTATACTAATAATTTAAAACTTTCAATTCACCAAACTTTCAACTCAAATTTAAAAACTATCCACTAAGAATTTAAAAATCTACTCAAAATTTAAAATTTTCAACCCAAAATTTAAAAACTTTTATTTAGATTTTAAAATTTTCAACTGAAATCTAAATATGTATTATTTTATAATTAAGAATTATTAAGCACTAACGATGGTAATTAGGAAAGGTGATTAGTGCTTAACCGGCGTACGACCTACGGTGTATGGCTGCCGCGCGTGGGTTAGCCAGGCCTGAGGATGCTTATATTTTGTATTCTCCTATGGATACTAGCTAGCTAGCATGTATGGTAATTAGTATTACCAATAGTAGTAGTAGAATTCAAATATTATTGTAGCTCCATACTTGTTTAAACATCAATTGAAAATAAATAGGCATTTTAGTAGGCTAACCAACGCTGTAACTTTACTTCCATTTTGTGTAGGCTGACAGTCAGGAGGATCGATGCATAGGGTAATACGTGGATTAGCGTACGTACTGAGTTTGTTCTTGTAGTAATATATAATGTGATATGTCTTAGACTATTGTTGACATGCTATGAAAGCACTGACAGCAACACTTGTATAGTACCATATATTAAATAGACTCCTCGTTGAGGGGAAAAGCTCGTTAGTGCACGTGATCGAGTAAATTTTATACTAATAATTTAAAACTTTCATCTCTAATTTTAAAACTTTCAATTTAATTTTTGAACTTTCAACTCAAATTTAAAAACTATCAACTAAGAATTTTAAAAAATCTACTCAAAATTTTGAAATTTTCAACCCAAATTTTGAAACTTTTAATTAGATTTTCGAAACTTTCAACTAAAATCTAAAACTTTTAACACTGCTTATTTATGTATTATTTTATAATTATAAATTATTAAACCCTAATAATGGTAATTAGGGAGGATAATTAGTGTTTAACCGCCGTACGGCTGCCGTGTGCGTGGGTTACCTAACCCACACGCGCGTACTAGCGATCCCCGCAATATGTGTTTGGTTAAGTCAGTGACTATTATGGATAAGTAGTATCTGTGTTCAGTTATTGTACTCCATCCGTCTCAAAATATGAAACTTCTAATATTCAAAATTTATCCTTAAATATAACAACGCACCTGCATTTTTTTTTAATCAATTACAAACTTTCACCACTTAGTCTTTTCTCAATGAATCGTAACCTTACACTCATTTAATTCAACCAACCTCCTTAAAAAACTACTTTCTCTTCTCAACGAATCACAATCTTACACCCATTTAATTCAACCAACCTCCTTAACTTTCTTAGTAGCTGTGTTGAGCTCTAAAATTTCTTATTTTGAAGGACGTTTAACTTTAACATGAATGAACTTGTTATTGTAGCCATTAAGGATTAGTGCTCTCGCAACATCCTTGCTCGCTTTTAATTTCTTCTTAATGGGCACCTGACACTAATTGGACGGTTAACTGGTTGAGTGCTCATCGTTTATTTAGATAACTGGTTGCTAATGTATAATCAGTCTAATTATTGAGTCGACTGGCATTACATCGCCCCAAAAAAAGTTTGATTGCCATTACAGGTAGATGCGTGGAAGAACTACATGTCTACAGAGTGGAAACAAAAAATGAGAACAATTCTGAGTTGGAAAAAACAAGTTCTAAATATACTTCAACGAAAGTATAGTTTTGAAATACTTTAAATGATGGTGACCACGAACAACAAGTAGGACAACAGGCAGGTACAAAATAAACAATTTTTATCTACACTGAACAAGTATTGTCAGATCGTTCTGGTTGGAGTCGTTAGACCGTCTCAGACCTCTGAGCAATTAAAAGTGCCTCAAGTTCTTCTCTCCGTTTCTCCAGCTCCTGAAACCCCAAAAGAGTTCGAAGAAATTAGTGAACGAAACTACATTTGTACTGTTGTACAAGGTACAATTAGCATACAAACCAAGAAGCAATTTAACAGCAAGTCAGCAATTAGCAAAGAAAAGCAGGTGTCGTGGACTAATATTATGCAATAAAAATCATCATACCCTGACCAATCGAAGGAAAATACCGGTGCTTATCCTATTTTACAGTTGGATATTGATTAACTTGTGAGCACAAGTTTACTGATGTCATATCAGAGCATGACTCAACATACAGATTCAGTGTCATCATTACTAGTAAATGAAATTAGGAACCAAGTACTGACCTCCAGATCCTTGACTGCTTGCTCCCGTGATGTTGCTTTCTGCTGCCTAGAACGCTTTAACACACCAATGCACAGTACACCCTACATATTCAAATCTTTTAGCACACATAAATAACATGTGGCAATGCAGTATAAACAGAGTCAAAGTTGGATATTGTTTGTTGTGCATCGCATGATCCCTTGCTACAATAGATCACGGTACCATTAGAGGCAACATCTCATTCTATGATGCTAATGCATGTATGAGAAACATCTGAAGCCACATTACAATTTGCAACTTTGTAATGTTATTCATTCATTTAAATAAGCTCTAACAATTGCTGAACAAATTGTTGAAACAACCATGAGAACAAAATTGCAAGGCATCAAATTGTTCTGCCCCAGTGGCAAATTATTTGTGCTGGATTCAATATATAGCCATCTGAAACTACCATGTTTTAAAATTCAGAATTTGAAAGGCTATTACATAATATGTAAAACACAGATGAACCACCAAAATTCTGTACTCACTGAGATTATATAGATCAGTCCACATGCAAGAAGCAGATAGCTGGCAATGTCCTGAAGCAAAATCAGATCGCCCCTTTCAATATTTGGGTATGCCTTTGTCATGACAGCAACACTACCACAAACCAAATGAAAAAATTAATCAACCAGAGGAACAGAATGGAGTACAATTCAACAAGGACAAGAATAATTATTCAAAATTTTCCACCTTCCCTGTGTTCATGACACTGCTCACATGCAAAAAAATTAAAGTTAAAATGTTCATGATCCCAGAATTTATGGTGCAGCTGGTGCATGCAAATGCAGTAATTCATGGTTCATGTACTGTGAATGCAAAGAGGCCAATATGGTGAATGGAAGCTGGGTGTTACTCTTTATTCATGGTCTGAGCAAGTTTTCTTGCTGAAGAACTCTAAAAGATACTACTCAAGGTCATACACTTACACTAGTATTCTTACATTTATAACTACTATAGTTGAGAGTATGTTAATGCACTAATGTTTTGCGTCCTAGGTAAGTGCATGTGAGATATTTCCAGCAAAACTTAGGTGGCATCCTATGTTCGATAGGCCATAAGGGATTCTGCAGCAATTCATCCTAGAATAGGTCCGGTGGAGTATGGTGGTCTTGGGATCAGGGATTTGAGTATGTTTGGTCAAGCACTTCGACTGAAATGGCAGGCACTAAAGGTTGAACAGGGTGATCGACCATGGACAATTCCCAAGATGATGCAAGATGAGAATCTTGACAAGATGTTCTTCTCCACAACAAAAGCGCAGGTGGGCAATGGAAGAAACACATATTTTGGAGAATAAATTGGCTGGAGATGGGATCAATCGAGACATCATTCCCAGCGCTTTTCAGCTTCGTCAAAAAGACAGGCCTCACAGTGAACAAGGGATTGCAAAATGGAAGATGGATTCGCAACATACAAGGAGCGCCATCCAACAGAGCAATTGCAGAGTATTTTCAGCTTTGGGATGCAGTACAGGAAGTGACGCTGCAGCAAAGCGAAGAAGATATGATATGGTGGAACATGGAGGAGCATGGGCATTTCACAACGGCCGGAGCCTACCAGCTATCCTTCATGGCAAATGAGCGTTCGAGCTGGGGTAATTTGCTGTGGCAGACAAGGGCACCTTCGAAGATAAAGTTCTCCATGTGGCTTGCTATCAGATAGAGGTGCCTTACGGCCGATAATTTGCAGAAGAGGAATTGGCCAAATCAACAGTGATGTTCCCTATGTCAGGCAGTACAGGAAACTTGCAGGCATTTGTTCATGGAATGCTCTTACACAAGTAGAGTCTGGAGATTGTGGAGAAGTTGGGTGAACATCTCATTTCATCTGCCTGGAGATTCAAACCTACCGTTGGAAGATTGGTGGCTGTGGACAAGAGGTTCCTTTTCGGCGAAATATAGGAAGGCGTTTGATTTGCTTTGTTTTCTGTTGTGCTGGCTGGTGTGGAAAGAGAGGAATGCAAGAATTTTCAACCAACAGAGACATTCTTCAAGCCAGGTTGGAGATCATGGTTTGGCGCGAAGCTGGCATTTTCAAATCAATGGATGAGTAAAGGTTGGAATATGTGTTAGAACTCCTTGTTGTCTGCTGGCGGTTGCCAGCGGGCATCGACAGCATACTGTCAACGTGAACCTATGTAATATGTGATTTGTACTCTGTTTTTCCCCTAATCATAATAAAATCAGTTGGCCTTGTCTTCGGCCAACCTGGCCAAAAAAATCCTAGAATAGGCAATCTTTGGTTCACAGATTGATGCAAATCAACATGTGAGAAATACAACACATTGAAAGGAGAATAGCACTTCATAACAGATCTTATCACTTTAATGCGGAGGTTATCTATCAATATAATGAAACTTATAGATGCTTAGCTGGGCAGGCTTAACCACTTAAAATAGCAATAGCACCAATATGGAAAGAGCCTATCATATTGTGATCATCCATTTTAGAACCAGGTTCTGAAGTTACTCTGTGCTCGTCATGTTATCTCTAAATTCCATGGTTACACGGATGTAGACTGTTCGTAAAATATTCAACTAGTATTCTTACACACCCTGTTACAGGCTTAGAGCTGGTTTTTCTCATGTACCACCTGATTTAAATTTATAATAGAACTACCCATGCACCTCTTACAAATTTTATTAATCTTGTCCTACTACTTGAAAAAGTGTCACCCATGAAACATATGCATTGAGTGGTCTGTGCAATCGTATATTCCAATAAAAATGCACAAACTGTGAAACATTTTTGGGATCATAATATAAGGAATAGGAATCTGAATTCCTCCAGGATACTTACAAGATCTGTAGCATTCCCCTTGCAGGCCAGTACTCCAAAACCTAGTCACATCAAAGAGTACAAAAAAAAGTAAATTAACAAGCCAATAAAATTATGAAAAAAATCTCGACCCAACCACTAAATAAATCTGCTTCAGGGACAAAAAGAATGCATCAGGGAAAAACAAACCAAAGGGCAACACAATTAAACTATGTGACCAAACAGTTGAAAGACTAATCAGACCATTTATGATGGATATATAGTGACATCAGAAAAGCAAAAATAATCACGTAATTTTACTTAACTATCTGTGCCAGTGTTTATTAAACAAACAAGGACCTAAAACCAATTTAGATAACGATGCCCACAGAACAAGTCTGCAAACCTTCCATAGTGTTACCCAACAAATAATTGTGAGGATTAAGCAAAACAAGCTCAAACATTTGGAGGTTCAAATGCAAAATCATTCAAATGTTAACGGCTTACCACTATAAAATTTGGATTTATCCACAAAACAGCTCATATAGGAAAAGGACAAGCTTTACATAAATTAAACTATGCTTAATTAGCAAATATATACTCAAATGAAACCATAGGTACCAATACCATCAGTAACAATAAAAAAACTACTAAAAGGCTCATTGCCATCTACGAAGTGGCACAATTAATGAAATTGGACGCCACTATAAATCACAGGACACCATCCAATAAAAAAATTTGCTGTATCTCAAGAAAACTTATTGAATCGGAAACAGTAGCATACTAGCACCTGACATGTAAATCGAGTGAAAATGCGTGGTAAAATAAAACAGGAGGAAGCAAACCTTGCAGAATTTGATGATGAATCCCCACTCTGTCTCCACGACGCCCACGAACAGCGAGATCACCACCGCGTAACACCGGAATATGCCCCCGAATATCTGCAACCCAATCAACACCAAATCAGCTCGTAGCCACGTGGTCGCCGCACTATGGCCGGAAAAGGTGGGGGAAAAGGCGGCCTACGTCGAGGCCGGCGCGGAACGATTGTATGGCGGAGAGGACGTTGACGGCGACGCAGAGCGCGGCGGTGGCGGCTGTGACGACATTGAAGCACCGGCAGACGACGAGGAGCGGGTCGGACCGGGACCGCGTGCGGCGGCGGCGCGGCGTGTCCCCGCCGCCGCCGGCGAGCTGCGCCGTCTCCGGCGCGGCCCCGGACGCTGACGCGGAGGCCTCCTTGGCCATGGCTAGGCACCTAGGGTTAGGGCTCGTCTCGAAGGCGCTTCGAGAGCTCGAGGCCTCGACGAGTAAAGTGGTCAGGTGGCGCTTTTCCCGCGGGAGAGAGTGAGGTGTACGCGAGAGCATATAAAGCGGAGGTGGAAGAAGACGCGGTGCACCGTGAACCCGGTCCACCGGTCCGCGTGGACGAGGAGGCGGAGGCTCTGCGGTGTTGGTGGACCCGGTGCAGGGAGAGGGTGGATTCCTCGACTGTCCGGGTGTGAGGGGGGCGTGGCAGAGTGTGGGGCCAGAGGCGCCATGCCACGTGGCGAGTGAGGTGGAGAGAGGAGCCAATGGGAGGTGAGCTCGTGGCTGCTGACGTCACGGATGCTCCATACTGTTAGGTATGGTAAGCTCCCCATTATTGATAGTCTGTTCATGCTAGAATATTCTGATGGATGATTTCCAGATGGGAGGATACTAGTGTACAGGTGTTCAAATGAGAACAGTAGGAGTTGGAGAGTTGCTTAGATGATTCATCGTTTCAAGAAGTGTGTTGGGTTCTTCATTTTTGTTCAGTTTCTGAATGAGTATTGGCATTCTTGGAAAGAGAACATTCTGAATTATTCTGAATAGCTAGCGTAATTATTCAGAGTATCACAAGCAGCAGCCCAATGTCTTGCGGAGTGAATCGCACGGTATTTTATTATACTTTTATGGCAACAAAATTTTATGACATTTTAGTTCGTGAATGGCTCTGGCTTGCCTGGTCGGCCGAAGGATTAGGCCGACCAAATATGTTTACATTTTACAATATCGACAAAACACTGTCGAAGATAAGGTGAGCAGGCTGATCTCAAACATCTAAAAAGGAAAACAAAGGAGCGATGACAAACTTAAGATTAGCTACTATACGTCTCATGATTTGAAAATCCTCGCCTCCTTCCAAATTGTGATCTCTTCTCTGATATCATTGAAATGCTGTCTCGCTGTTCTTGACCTCTGGTTGAAGGCTCGCATTGGGTTCCTTCCAGGTTATCCAACAATATGAAAAGTGTGTCAAAAGCCTTCCTGTAGCTCGGTCTAAAGGAGATTCTGCCCTGCAACACCAGTCTATGAGATCAATTCCCAAGCTCACCCGACAGAGGAAAGGGTACGTTGATCCAGCTCTTGATCATACTCCAGATGCGATTTGTGTAAGTGCAGTTGACAAACAGGTGGAGGCAATAAGCTCCCTGAATCGATCGATCGAATGCTCCACGCTAGGGCAAGGTTAGATAAATGATAAGAACTATGGCACAGGAGTATAATTTAAGCATGGAATTACAGGCCAGGCTTCAGACCGAACAAGGTATAATTGCTAACTGAAGCAAGGGATAACTTGTTGCTAGCTGGGATTCTGTTGAGCTCAAGATTGATTCTCCATCCCTCCCAATCACTGGCATGGCATGCAGCTTGCAACTTTCTTTAATCTGGGGATCAATGCACTTTCATAAATCTCTCTTTGTTTGCTTTGATTGACACGGACATATGGGAAGGTTAGTTAGTAATTTTTGAAGGCAACTACTCTGCATCATCCCTTTGAAACGTATGAAAGAATGAGAGGTATCATGCTTCTCCATCTGACAGTAGCACCACACATTCTATAAGGCTGTGAGCAGACCAGACAGAGGTTACCCACATGCTCGGACACCAACCTTCAGATCAGATACCAGCAAGAGAGGCATGCCGGAAAAATCAAGGTCATCAACATCAAGTTCATGTGAGCCACTTCTTAAGATCTTTTTTATCGTACACAATATAATGAAAAGGAATGGAAGAGAAAAAGATTAGATGTTACTCTATCCGGTTTTTAATGTTTGATATTGTTGACTTGTAGACATAAGTTTAACCATTTTTCTTATTTAAAAAATTATGTAATTAATATTTATTGTGTTGCGATTTATTTTATTATTAAAAGTGCTTTAAGCATAACTTATATTTGTATAAAAATTTTAAGCAAGACGAATCGTTAAACTTATGTCCAAAATTTAATGACATCAAACATTAAAAATCAGAGAAAGTACTGATTAAGAAGAACTTGTTTCACCACTCAATAAGGGCTCGCAGCATGAATTAGTTTAATTCCTGTAAAAAAAATCCTCCATTTATCCTTCATTCAAAAGGAGGCCTAAGGCTCTGCCATGTGACCATAAAAGGTCATCGGTACATGGTCGCACCACTATCCAAGATTTCTCATCAAGATGATTGATATTTTGCAGTTGCAGGACTTGCAAATGTTCCAGACAACTGCTTTCTATCTTACTATTATTAAAACGAATAGCGTTTCTATCAATTTTGTCATGTCCCAAACTGACTCTCCGTGAAGAAAGAGTTCAGATCGTGTAATTAACCTACAAACTTGTACCAGTCCTAAAAATATAGTGCTAGCACCGCAGACGATGGAACCTTTATGGCACAACTTGTCTTTATTAATAGACATAGTCTTACATCTAAGTTGGAACTGCGGACATACCCCGAGCTCACAACAATACATTAGCAAACGAGCAGAAGGCGGAAACTAGCCCAAAGCTACAAGCGCGACTCGGGAACTAAGCCGAAACCCTAAAACTCCTCGAAGCCAGCCTGCTCCTGGAAGAACACTAGGGGGAGTAGATATATATATATAGAGTAAGGGTGAGTACTAGCTACTCAACAAGTTATGGGAATTTAGGTGGTTAATACAAGCTTCAAAGGATGGCTGGTTGTTTTACAATTCGTTTCATTTGAATCGCTTTTAGAATAGTCTAAGTGTGTGCTTCTTAACAATCAGGGCGAGGTGTAGTCTCGCTCGGATTGGAAGTGATTTGTATCGATCTTTGAATTGGCGCAACTCTCAAGAGTTGGCATCGGGGATCCAGCTCCACCGGCTGATCCGACATCATCGGGCCCATAGCTCGGCTGTCCTTGACAGCATCACACCATTTCTAAAATCAGATTCCCCATCTGCAAACATCCTTCACAAAAAGTTGTCAAACAAAACTACGCTAAGGAATCACCTCACATCCGCCCATGACCACGAGTACGGTTGCTCAAATAGTTTAAACCTTTACAGAGGGGTACACTTTACCCACACGACGCGACTTACCCTATCGCCCAACTCGCGACTGAACGAACACAACTGGCGACTAGGAGTTTTCGCGACAAGGCGTTTCCGGAGTTCACCCAGGTTACCCATGCTAATTGGAGGGGTCCACAACGAATCACAGGGTAGGTTCTCGACCATGCTATACTAGGAACCCAGGAGGCAACCCCGATGCCCTCCCGCACGATCCACAGTCCATTGGCACACAGGGCGTCCTTGGGCGACACGTTACTCCGCCAGGAGTCGTCCCATATCACTTATGTGGTTGTACTATTGTATGTTCGGATGAAATTCCAAAGGAATCAGTCCTTAGTTGCAGTGCGGGAGACTCACCCTGTTGGCACGATCCCCGCACCGCGGTTTTCACAAATCATTTTATTTTCAAGGCACCGACCCAGGGGTCGGGTTTTCCAATATTTCGTAAACCCAATTTTACCCATCGTAGATATTTTTAAATTGATAGGCAATCATCGGCACCACGCCCGTCGGCACGAATACCGGGATCTGTCAAGAAAGGTGACAAGGATGTTTAAGGGAATATCAATTAATCATGGAAGTCATGCTGCAATTGGGTCAGCGGCCCGTCGGTCGCCTTGTGGCCGCGGCCGGAATTTTAATTGCAGTGTAATCTAGATCATGCGATTTGGCAAATAAAATAATTAGTTCCATAATTATGGGTCTGAGATGATCAAAGGTGACTTGCCTTGCTTAAGGCCTGCAGCTTCATCTTCGAAATCTGCATCCTGAGGCTCCTCGGGTTCCGAAACTACACGTGTTATGAAGAAAAAAGTAAATATACTAGTATAATAGCCTTACTATAGATTTCTAAGGGTGCTGTTGGAAAGATCTCATTTTTAGAAAATTTCCGGAACTGGAACAGAGTCAATCGGACGTTCGGATGAAAATATATTGATTTTTGAAGATTTAAGTATTTTCTGGTGCACTAGAAAAAGAATTTAAGAGGATTTTTCCTCTGATTTTTCTTCGGGCCGCTATCGGTCGGGGCCCATCTGCCAGCCGAAACAGTGGCGTGCGCGCTGGTGTGGAGAGGAAAGGTAGTTGGGCCGGCCCGAGAAAGGCGGCCTAGTCGGCTGGGGTGGCGCGTGGGAGATCTGACAGGCAGGCCCCAGCCGGCGAGCGGGGTCCGCTTGTCAGTCTCTAGGTCCACAAAGAAATGGTTCCACCGATGGGCTGGTGAACAGGGATTGTTCCTGCCCTCCAGAACCGCACAGCCCAGCCCATCCGATGGGCGGGCCCACTTACACATAGCACCCCACTTACACTTTCGTCCTCGCTTCGTGTAAAAGGGTTAACCCGGAAGTACTATGGTTGGAGGGACAAGGCCTTATAAGTGGTTCAACCCTTGCTCAACTAGCAAGGTGGTACTAATCATGTGCACACCGCACTCATGGGCCACATAGGCCTAAATCCTAATTGGGCCAGGATGTCACAATTACGGAGGCGCGGGGTACGCCGGATCGGGACGGACCCACCGCAGACACTCAGATCACCATGGGCCGAGCGTGCACGAGTCTATGGGGAGTTGGCCTTGGCTCACACTTGTGCGACAAGAGCTAGACGAAGACAGTGATAGATCCGATGGCCGACTACATTGCAGTTCACCAGAGTGGTTTTGCAGGAAGAGAAACAACGGCAAGGGCACCAGAGTGAAGCGGAGGCCTAAGGGAGCCAGTTTAGCTGCTCGGATTCACCGGAAGGGAGCGACGGCGAGGAATCGCAGCGGAGTGCGATGGTGGCGGCAGTTTGAACGTTTCACCGAGAGCGGTCCGGAATCCAATTCCTCGAGCCGAGACGTTCTCCAAGGACTCTAGAAGATTTCTCCCGAATTGGGGTTGGCAGGGACCGAAGCTACTCGGCTAGCGGCGACAAGCAAACGAGCAGCGGCGCGGTGAGCGTGGGGCAGGGCTCTACGGAAGAGCTAGGCCTCCAGGGCGTCGGTGGTCATCCACGGGGTCTAGCGGGGAAAAAGAGAGAGAGAGAGAGAGAGAACCGAGGCGGGGAACTACCGTAACGGGAGTGCGCAGTGAAGAATCGCCGGCGGCACGAACGGGCGGAGAAGAGGGGGTCCGGCGGCAGCGACGGTGGCGGCGGCGGTCTCCGAGCACGGTAGCAACGTCGGAGGGGCACCGGGAGCTCTCAGGCGGTGCAGCGTCGGAGGTGATTTGGAAGGGAAGACAGAGGAGATGGCAACGCCCATTTTATAGCCATCCGGGGAGGGGCTCGGTGCGGGGCTACGGGGGGATTTCCCCTCGTTTGTGGCCTCGCAGGCATGGTCAAGAAAGCGGGGGTCGGAGACTGGCATGGCGGCATTACTGTAGCGCAGCGGGGAGAGAAGAAAGGAAAAGAGGCCGAACGGCTCTCGGCACAAAAGGGTGAGAGGAGGAGAAAAAGGCGGAGGCTTTCGAGCAGTGAGACTGAGGGAGTTCGCAGGCGGGGCGTCTATCGCGTGGCGGCTAGAGGCGGACCACCGTGACGTGGGATGATGATGGTGTAAAGCGGCGAGGTGATTTGGCGGTAAGCGGGGACACGGCGGTCACTGGTGCAGTCGGGATGACGGCGGCGGTACTGGCGGTCGACCACGGCGGCCCAGCACAGGCGGGAATGGAAGGGATTTGAGGCTCGGTGAGCAGGATTTTTGAAACGGCGACGTTGGGTGGCGAGTGAGTTTGCGAGGGAGGAAAGGAGAGAGAGAAAGAGAAAGAGTGCCAAGCGAGGAAGAGAAACAGTGCTGGCTCCACCGCGCGCGTGAGATCCCGACGCGTGGCGATGGCACAAGTGTCGGTGCCAGGGAGATGGATTGCATAGTAACGGGCCGGGGAGACAGGCCTAGGGGAACATGGGGTTTTCACTATTTTGGGAAATAAAGAAAAGACTTTTCTTTGGACTATTGGAAGGATTAAAATTAGGAATTGAATTTTGTATTTTTGTGAATTATTTGGAAGAAAGGAGGATAAATTTTCAAGGGTTGATTGGGGAAAATTTTCGAGGACGCCGGTGTATATTGTCGGAATCGGACTCCGGAGAGAAAGAATAGTGGGTTGTGAGGTTCGATCCGACAAGAGGAGAAATGAGATCACGACACACGGCACGACAACGAGTAAAGTCAATTTTCACAATTACGGATTTTTATTAAAGTAATTTTTACGCCTAAACGCTAGGGCATTACAAAATTTCTATCCATGTGTCTATGTCCACATCAGGCCCACGTCCAGATCACTCGGTACATTGCCCGACTCGCATGCGTGGACGTGAATTTTTTATTTTTATAATTTTTTAAAAAATAATTTACAAAAGTATATTTTAGTTTTGAAGATTTACAAATCTATACCCCCAACGCCCTCTAGAAGGGCTTTTTTAAAAATCGCTCTCCCAGAGAGCGTTTTAGATGACGTGGCAAACACCCATCAGCTCCCGCTGTCGGGTGGCCATCAGGCCGTCTGCCATTTTTCAGGTGGTCCTGTGCCGCTTGCAAAAGATTGTTGCCGCTTTTGCAGGTGACCCCCTTGTCGCCCTTCCAGAGGGTGGTTAAGGTGTGGCATGCAAAAGAGGCGGCACTAGGCGGCCGCCATTTTGCAGACGGCCCCCTTGCCGCCCTTTCAGAGGGCGATTTTTACCTGGCCAGGGGGCCGCCTGCAATAAAGGTGGCTCCGCGGGCTAGCCGTTCTGTAGGTGGCCCCTGCCGCCCTCTAGGAGGGCAGTTTCTGGCCAGCGAGGGGGCCGCCTGCAAATAGCCACCACCCATAGGGCTGACTCTCGTCTGGTGCGACTGTTGACGAGTATTTTTCGTGAAATTTCGGCCAAATCTGAGAGTAAAATTTAACTGCCATTTTGTAGTTGAATTAATAAAAGAAATCATGAACGGTCGTGATTTTAATTGCAACTTTTTTGGATCGGTTTTCATCGCTCGGAATCTACTTTTGTCATGAAGTCGCAACTCGAAAATTCACTGTTTTTGATCAGTTTCGTCGAAAACGTAAACCCTGAGGAGTACATCCTTGCACCGACGAGCGTAAACGAAGGAAAAAAGTTTTCGTAGTAAGCGTAGGATGAATAAAACATGACGTACAAAAGATAGAACATATGTACAACAGGCTAACTACTACTTGTACAACGTACTACGGGCCCTAGCCACCATTTATGTAGGCGGCCGCCTGACCAGGCAAAAATCGCCCTCCTAGAGAGCAGCAAGGGGGCTGCCTGCAAAATGGCCGACCCGCGAGGCCACCGCTTTTGCAGGCGGCCCCCTGGCCCGGAATAAACCACTATCTAGGAGGGCGGCAAGGGGGCTGCTCGTAAAATGGCGGCTGCCTGGTGTTGGCTCTTTTGCAAGGTGCCGCCTGCAAAATGGCAGATGGCCCGATGGCCGCTCCACAGTGGCAGCCGACAGCCGTCTGCCACGTCATCTAAAACACCCTCTCAGAGGGCGTTGGGGGTATAGATTTATAAATTTTTAAAACTAAAATATACTTTTTTAAATATTTTTTTAAAAAATATAAAATAAAAAAATTCACGTGGATCGCGAAAGCGAGACCCAATTCGAGTCAACATAGAATCCGGCTGCAGCCCCCGTCACCCTCTTTCCAGGCCAACTCAAGAGTTACCTACTCACCTCGCCTCCCCTCCCCTCTCTTCTTCTGATTCGCCTCGCCGTCGCCCTCCTCTTCTCGTTGTAGCCGAGCTTCTCGCCTCTCTTCCCGGCTGAATCTAGCGACCACGACTGTGTAGACGCCAAGTCTAGCAGCCACGGCTAGTCACGGAGCTTCTCCAGTCCTCTCCTCTTCCCGGCTGGATCTAGCAGCCACGACAACTTAAAAGCTGGATCAGCCTAGCTGCCGGTGAGGTGCTGGGAGAGGATTAGACTGCTAGATGTGCTAAAGGATAGCGGTGGCGACAGTACCAGCAAGTTCCTACGGCACCCCGCTGGCATGGAGTCCCTGCTCAACACCAGAGCGCTGGAGAGCTTCGCGCTGGTAGGGTCGAAGCCCAACATGTTTAGGTGCACGCTGCAGATCGGTTTGTAGGTTTCCCCGATCCTCAACCTCCGTGTCACTGTCGTCCCAACTGGCACTGTCACCGCTGCATCGTTAAGATGCTCTCTGCCACCAGTTCAAGCTTGTTGCTCGTTGGTGAGCAGGCCCCCATTCGTATGCTTGGCCTTGATACTGGTGGAGGTGGAGCTCAAGCTCTGCCAGGCTTTCCAGCACAGCCCAATGCTCAGATTCACTGTACAGTGGTGGCCCAATCAAGTTGGTGCAGCCGTGGACGAAGAACTTGGGTGCCGGCACGGGCTCTGCCGAGTAGCTATTGCCTGTTGGTGTGGGGCAAAAGGCATGGTGCAATGAGATCCATTAAAGCAACTCCAACAGCATGGCAAAATAGCTCTCTAAACCAAAATTTGGCTATTAGGGAAAAAAAATGCCCTCGAACAGCCTTGCTATCTAGATGGCCAAACCATCCAGCTAGCCAAATGAGCCCCCTCGCTGGCCAAATGTGGCCATCTGCTAGCCAAACGGTGGGCCCCACGGTGGGTCCCACCTTCCCCACCGCGGAGGGACGACGACGAGCGTAATCACCCAGCCGATGGAGGCCGCGGCGGCACCACCGTTGACGGGGGACTAGAGGGCTGCGCGGCGGCGGCTAGAGTAGGCGCGCGGTAGCGGCCAGAAGCTTCGTGCTTGCCCTGGCCCTAGTGGGGGACCGGAGGGCCGCGCGGCGGTGGCGGCCGGAACGGGCACTCGGCGGTGACCAGAGCGGGCACGCGGCGGTGATGGCAACTTCGGGAGCAGAAGGGCGGGCGAAGAAGGCCTCGGTGGCGTCCTAGTGCAGTGTGGAGCGACGGAGGGCGATGGAGCGGAGCACATTCATGTGGTCTTGGCTGCTAGCGGGAAGGGCGGCAGCGGTGGAAGTAGCGGCGGCGGCCGCCGCCCACACCTCCGTCGCCGACGCCATCGTGAGAGAGAACAAAGAGAAAAGGAGAGAGAGAAGAAGAGTGAGACACTAACATGTGGGACCTAGACTATTTGAAAAGTAGGAGATGGAGATGCTGTTGGAGTGAGCGGAATATTTAGAGAGCAATTTTTTTGGATGACTGGCCAAATGGATAAATGGAGAGTCAGATTTGGAGACTGCTGGAGATGCTCTTAATATTGGCTATGCTCTTGAGCTCAAACTAGCGCTTCGTTGGTGCCGTGTCGAGATTAGAGCTGGAGCCCCCACCAATGCCACACTTGAGCTAAGGTGCTGATGAAGGTCGAGCATAGGGGGGCTATTCAAGAAAATTGACGTTATGCCATCGTCGGAAACAGATTCCGCTAGAATGCTATCTCATAATTAGGATTCGCTAGAATGCCACTCTTAAATAGAGACAACACACTACAATGCATTTCTTCTATTTCTTCTCAATAAAATGAATTTTGGCATGTTTTCCTTGGTGAGCTGACCAAAATACCTCTGGCCTAGATCCCCAACTCTCCCTATCTCGTTGATGATAGCTCCAAAGCTGTAACGTAAGTTAAGGTATTTGTTTATTTAATTATTTATTTAATTAAGGTTCAGCAATGATGCAATTTGATTTTCGTGTATACCAGTGTTGCGTCCTAGGACTGGTGGTATCGTGGTTCCGCGAAAAGGCCGTTCACGCTGTTTTCTTGTGACACGACCTAATTGGTATCGTTGTACGACGATGCCAGATCGGGATATAACATGTAAGCTATAAGCTATAAACTAACAACACATTCAAACACCACCTTAAGTTGCCATCAGGACGTGGCACCAAACAAACTAGAGTCACTGAGCCGTCAAGTTTACGTGTCCGTTGCACTCTGTTCATCGTTCTGATTCACTCTGCTCTGCTCTGCAGTTCTGTCGTTAATTTGCTTAGGAAAAAAAAAATTTGAAGGGAAGGGCTAACTGAAAATTTGTAGCAGCCATCACCGCTAATCACGCCGCTAATTAAGCAGGACCAACCCAAATTATCATCCCGGCCCCTACCCAAAAGGAATCTATATATTCCATGTGAGATCGGATGCCGTGTGGCCCATTAATTAAAGCACTTATATATTTTTGTAGCTAGGTTCGTTATGACCATTAATATAATTAACCCATTAATATAATCAGGTCAAAAGCTAATATTCATATGACCCAAACTATAGTGCTGTCATTTTTTTGCTATCAACAATTGGGTAATGAGTGCCACCTGTGTCAAGATAGCATATGAATGGGGAATTTCTACTGAGGATTAAAGAAAAAAAAATCCAGCATCTTCTCCTGACAACCATTGCGTTAACAAATTATCTTCCACATCAATCAATGTCATTTTAATATCTTTGGTACCCCTAGTCAAACAATGTGGAATCAACGATGTACACCGAACAAACTAGAGCACCTGGCGCTACATAATTCCTCTCATCCTCCTTGTTGATCCATCCAGATCCAGTACTGTCTACATCGTGTCTTGGAAGAGGAGGAGAAAAGTTCATTTCCCAAATGGACAGTCTCTTCTCTGCAATTCTAGGAGAGCTCACCAGTAGATCCTTGTCCTTCTTGATAGATAGATGCTCCTCCAAGCCCCAGCCGCCGTCCAAGGAGGAGAAGATCCAGAGACTAGAAAGGATGCTGCTCCGGCTCGCCGTCGTCGTTGAAGATGCCGAGGGGAGGCGCGTCACAAACCACGCCATGCTTCGTCAGCTCAACATGCTCAGACAAGATATGCACAGAGGCTACTACCTTCTTGACACTTTCAGACTCCAGCAAACACATGAGGACGATGACAAAGTGAGTTACAACACCTTAGCTCTATCTAAAGTTAGCTCTATCAAGCGTGTCCGAATCCCTGCCGGTAGTAAACGACTTGGAGACAAGGGAGAGCTTGAGCAGATGGTTGACAATATAGAGATCGCCATTGCTGACATAGTTGAGTTTGTTCTACTTTTGAGCAATTACCCTTGCATTCATCGCCAGCCATACAACACCTACATGTTCATGGACAAGTGCATGTTCGGGCGCCATATGGAGATGGAACATGTTGTCAACTTCTTGCTGCATCCAGGACCTCCAAATGGTGACAACCTTGGTGTGTTGCCAATCATTGGTGCAGCAAAAGTTGGGAAGAGCACACTTGTTGAGCATGTGTGCTATGACGAGAGGGTGCGCAACCACTTCTCTCGGATCATATTTCTTAGTGACAGTTTTTTTAATGAGGAAAATACATTGCTTACCTTAAGTGATTCAGGAGTGATCAAGCATAAGCGCATTTCACCATCATCAGCTTCAAATGGAGAAGAAACAGTGTTGGTCGTTATTGAACTAATTGGAGATGTTGCCGATGACCAATGGAGAAGGATGTACTCTTCTTCTCTAGGTTGCATTTCGGCTGGAAGTAAAATCATAATCACAAGCCGATCAGAGAAGATCTCCAAGCTTGGAACAACGCGACCTCTACAACTGAAGTTTCTATCGCGAGAAGCTTACTGGTACTTCTTCAAGGTGCTCGCTTTTGGAAGCTCAGATCCTAAAGAGCACCCCAAGGCAGCATCCCTATCATTGATGATGTTCAATGGATACTTTGACCATGAGCTATGCAAGAGTTTCGTTGGACCATTCATAGACCTAAACAACATGGCCGGCTTGATTCAAGGTACTATTTACGGAGGCGATTGGGTTAGCGCTTGGGAACGCGTCAAGAATCATTTTATGATCTCCGAAAGTTTAGGTGATTCTAGCCTGAAGAGCAAGTCTGTGTTTTTTCTTAGGACAGATGGAAATGTACACTACTACTGTGAGATGATCGACCATTGCCGAGTAGGGCATGCTCATGAAGAAGAAAATGAGGCTCCCAAAATTGATATGGAAGATGTCATCTATGGGAGAGTTGCACCTCATGGGAAAATCAATCTTGTGCTGTGGACATCTCACATGCCACCATATTACAGCTACATATATAGTTGTGAGATCCATGAGTATAAGCCTGTATTACCTACCATGATGAAGCTCCGAGAGAAGAGGAAGATTTGTATGATTTAGACTCGGTTGTTTAAATGATAAAAAAGTATCCTTTATCATCATTTTAAACTCAGTTGTATGATGTGTCACTAAATTCATCCGTTTTATGCTACTGGTTTTCTCTCTCTCTCTCTCTCTCTCTTTTTGTATAAGCCGGTAGTTTCTGCATTGTTGCAACTAATCAATTTTCTCTCTGTTTTTTTTCAGAGAACGGGAGTTATACGGTCCATTATTAAAATAAAAAACCAATTTATTTTTCTTTCTTTCCTTCAGTCTGCCTAGGAATTAATAAGGCTGCCGAATTAAAGCTTCCATTTTGGATGCAATTGTGGTGGTGGTGAATTACTGAATTGCTTCAACGCAGTGCTGGTTGGATCCCCAAAAGGAATTTCAGAAGTGTGGCCAGCCATCATCTGTTTAAGTGGTTAACCATAATTGAAAAAGATCTCGAGTTCTACCGGCTAGCATCGTAAGTCGGTGGGCTAGCCGGCTCGGATTCAAGCCTCACCACCTCTTTATAATCATTGATATGAGAGCTCCTCCTCTCATATCCAGCTTAGTGGTTAACCATAATTCTATTGCTCAAGAAAAAAGCTGTCATCAGCTGTTTAATTAAGGTGATAACAAACTCGTAGGGAGAACATTTTCTTAATGTTTCCTCTCCACTCATGTCGTTTTCTCTAGTCAAAAAGGAGTAGAAGAGGAAACTTGACTCTATCAGAAGTGAAGAAGAAGAAAAAAAGAGCATGGCAGTTCTTTAATATGGAAGTCAACTCATATCTTCATGGTCACTAGTGTATTAAGTCGCAACTATAAACTACTTCTTACAAATATTAATATACTATGTAACAAATTTCCTACGCTATGTCGTCTTACCAAATTTCCTATACTATGTACCAAATTCCCAATATTAATATACACATTTTTCAAAAGGATAATTTATTGTAATAAATTTCACTAAAGGTGTCAGCAGTAAATTTATATCTCTAGCATGTGCCTTATTAATTGATAGAAATTAAATTAATCACATGGACATACATTTTATACAGATACACAATTTGGAGTACTTTTGGGGTCTACGATACTCATGTTTAAGTAAATCTATAGGATTTACTATGTTTACAACGCTTGTAATTATCTGAATTTGGAGATGCATTTGTAAATATTGGCCATGATCAATTAGGACTAAATATTCTAGGTCTACATCTGAGTAAAATTACAGAGAGCGTAATAGGAAATATAATATAAGTTGTTTTGAGATGTTAGTTTTCTTTAGATAGGTTTGAAATATCGCTAAAAGTTTTATACGTAGAATAACTTTTTTTTTCTCTTTTCTCTTCTTTTTTACTGAGATGTTAGTTTTCTTTAGATTGGTTTAAAATATCGCTAAAAGTTTTATACGTAGAATAATTTTTTTCTCTTTTCTCTACCGTTTTAATATAATTCTAAGGACCATTCAGCCTTTACAATATGTGTGAGCTAAGAATCCATAGGAATTATAAAAAAAGCAAATTATACTTTGCACCGGGTAGAGTGTATCTTATTTCACTTTGCACCGGATAGTACATATTTTCATTTTTCACCGGAGTATATCAAATAAGTTCACTTTACACCAGGATACATTATCAAATCTATAGGAATTTCATCAAATTTTATATAAAATCTAAATAAAACTTTGTGAATAGTGGTCTGAATTCAAAAAGTTTAATAAGTTTTACTCGTATTTCACAAGATTTTCCTTTGACACAGTCTAGTGTAAAGTAAAACTTATTTTGATATGCCCGGTGCAGAACGAATACCTGGTGCAGATTACAATTTACTCAAAAGAAAAAAAACTGTGTGTGTGGGGTAAGTGTGTGGCTGTAAATCTGCTATATGAAAGTCAGGTAAAATTAGTGCCACATGCAACTAACAATCCAGCAAAACAAATCGTTGAGTCGCTCTTCTCTCGTTCGCCTCGTCTGCACTGCACCCGCCGGATCCAGCCTCCTCTCCTTCCTGTCTACCACCGGCACCGCCATCTCTTATGCTGCGTGGATGGTGTCTGCGACTGCGAGCGTGGTCGGAGGACAGAATCGGAGCCATTGGATCCATGGGTGTGGAGGCGGCGGAGATGGGTGGCGGGCCTCGCAGCATGAATCCTGAGCGACGAGGGCTCTGGGGATGGGAGGTGCTGCGAAGGCGGCGGCCCGATCCGACGGTGGCCTCTTTCTCCATCTCCCCTCGTCCGCCAGCGCCTTCTTCTTCCTCCTCTCCTTGACTCCAGATGAGACCACGGTAACATGTGCGGGCGGGAGGAAACCTGCGCGTGTAGCAGGTCCGCCACTCGACGGTGTGCATCTCCATGGTCCCCTGCGTCATGGCGGACAAACCGACGAATGCCTCATCCTTAACATACTCCTCGAGATCGCGCGGCGCGGAGAACACCGGCTCCGGCGGGCACAGGAGACGGACATCTCCATGAAACGTATCCTTCGCGGAGTACTCGATCCAAGTGTTCACCGTCCTCCCGCTGGCGAGCTCGACGGCTGGCGCTGGCGCCGTCGAGGTCGGCGATGGCGGCGGACTCCGTACTCCCAAGATCCAACCCCACATGGACATGGTTCCCATTGACATCCCCGAACTGGACATCCAAACTGGATGACGACGTTGGACATGGTGGAGGCGAGGCCCCCCGCCGATGGAGTGTGGCGAACTGGGTGGAGAAGCCCTGGCAGATTGGGATGGCGGTGATGTAGCGCACTTGCACGGCGCCAGAGCTGGGGACGCAGAGGTCGCGTGAGAGGCGGACGGTGCATTCTCTCTTCTTTCCTCTTTAGGTGACCGACATGTGGGCCCCACTCAGCCTAATGCCATCTTAGATGGCCTATGTGGCGTCATTTTGGATGAAACCACCGTCTAGACCACTTAGGGAGGAAAAATAAACGGTATGAATCGTTGAGTGAGGTGGTGTGTATGCTATTCTAGTGGAGAGAGGAAATCCTTTTTTTAAACGAATTAGCACAAGGCTGTACCTATTTAATTAAATATAGCAGGAAAAAGGTTTACATCCCCTAAGGGAGGAAGAAAAAACAATATAGCTATACATCGCTAATGTGGAGTTCGAGTAATCGTTTTGCAACAACGACGAACTATTTTTTCGTCTCTTCTTTGATTTTTGTTGAATAGACTAGACACCAAAATCTTCTTGTGCTTGAAAACTCTTTGATTTCTTTTCTTCTAAATCTCCCAATCTACCTAAAGGATGAGTGTATGCGTTCCTTCCTTGGGTAGACCTGGGCACTTGGCCAACATCTCATACCACTCCTGCACCGTGGAGCTGGGCCACCACTGGCTGGGCGTGAGTTGTTGGTAGGCCAGCCAATTTGCCACTAGGGTCCATATTCTTCTGGTATATTTGCATTGGATGAAGAGGTTTAACCCGATCTCGTTTGTGGTGTGGCGCAGGGGCAATGGATGTTGTTCGGCCATCCCCTGACTACCAGCCTATCTAATATCTAGACTCTGTTCTGTAGACACAAGCCACGTCAAAAATTTGTATTTTCTCGAGGCTCATGGCTTCCAAATGGTGGAGTTGTAATATTTATTTATATAATGTGAAATAAAAAAATTAAGTTGCTGAAACATCAATTACTGATATAATGTAACACCAAAAATAAATAAAAGGAATGAAGCAACGCCAAATCCTAATTAAAGCATTTTTATCTCACACATAAAACATAGTGTTTCAATGGTTAAAATATGTATATTTTTTTATGAGAATATAAGCATATAATATCTTGTTGTAAAGATTTAATCGCAATGAATATAATGGTATAATTAGATCGTAGATTGGATAAATAGTTTAGAAGAAAATCTATTTTAAATATTGCTAAAACCTTGTATGCGTGCATGCATGGACAACTATAAAGAGAGGAGTTGGTGCATGCGACTGTCAAGAGAGAAGGTGCAAGGAGTGCATGTGTCTGATAACGACCAAAGAGGAAGAAATTGACTGCGGCGCTGGGCGTCCGATCTTTTGGTCTCGATCGGGCGTTCCGCTTAAACCATTTTCGAAATAATATAGATTTTTTTTTCTTTCTCGAATCGCTAAATGGTACCAATCTATTTCCAGTAGGACATGGGCCGCGTAACTGCAATGGTTGCATTTTAAAATTGTGCCAAAACTATTTTAAATAAAAATCTAAATTAAAAAAAATGGCTCTTTATTCAAGTTTGGAATTTTGTGCCATGTGTGATCTCAAAAATTTCTCCAAAAATTAGCTCTAGAACCTCTGCATAGTCCCCTGATTTTTTTAAAGTTTAAAACCCTATTTAAAATCAATTTCAAAATTCAAATCCTCAAAACCCATTTAAATCAGCCCTTGAAAAAAAGAATAAGGGTCACTATGCATGCCGAGCCACCATGTATCCTTTCGGCCTGCTCTCTCTCTCCCCCTTGCGGCCCGTTCAGCCCAGCAAGCCACGGCGTGTGGGATTATAACTCCCCGTGGGCCTGCATGTCAGCCACCTCGCCCCTGCCCTCGATCTCGGCCACCCAATGCCCGCGCGTGGATGGATGAGATCACCTCTGCCGCTTGGACCCACATGTCAGCTCTGACGGCACAGTCGTCGTCTTCCTCCCGCCGCTCGCTCTTTCTCTCTCATCTCTCGATTTCTCTCGAGCTCCCTCGGTTCACTCTCTCTGTTCATGCCCAAGCCACCCGGTCGGCATCTTTAAAACACGCGCGGCGCCTTTGTCAACTGCCGCCATCCCGTCGCCCGGCGAAAAATCCACGCCATCACCTTACCCGAGTGCCAGAGTCAAAGAAAAGCATGGCCGCCGCAGCTTTTCCCTTGTCGTCGAGCCCTGGAGGTCAAACCGCACGCGCAAGCTCCCCGTTCCGTCGCATCGCCATCTTCTCTGTGCCCCGTTTTTCTTCTCTAGAGCACGCATGACGCAAGCCACAGCGGCCGTGCCATTGTTGAGTCTTGTCGGCCGAGCTCGAGCTTATCTCCCTGTGCCACCGCCTTAGTCCGTCGTCTGCTAGCTCTCGAGCTCCCCTATAAGTAGAGCAGCACTCCCCCTCCTCCGGCCGCCAAGAACTCAAGCCGAGACTGCCTCACCGCCGAGCTTCTCTATCCGCCACCGCACTGACCCGAGCGCGGCCGCTGTTTCCGATCACCGTAGACCAAGCCACCGCCATCGCCGATTTCCTTGAGTCACCCCGAAGCTCCTCCGCCCCTCGCTGTCACCGATTAGCTCCTAAATCAACAACGCCCAAATCCGCTCGCCGCCGTCCGCCATCGCCACCGCTCTGATTCTCGTCGTTGACGGAGGTAAATCACAATTAACTCCCTTCTTTCCCTTCCTCGTGTGATACCGAACTCAAACCATTCTACCCCGAGCCATTCCGCCGTCCTAATGGTCGCCGGCGATGACATTTTCCCTCCGCCATTGCCATCGGTTCGGGACGACCGTCGCCAACCATCTTCCGCCGCCCGCCAGTCCAATCCGAACCGCTCATCTGTTTCTCCGTCGTCTCCGCATCCCGTAACCGTCAGCCGCTCGCCGTGGTTCGCCGCCGCCGGCAAGATCGACTTCGGTGACCGTTGGCTGTGGATCTCCGCTGTGGTCAGCCGGCAGTCCATGCCGACGTGGCATGCCCGAGGCATGCCGCGTCAGCTGGTGCGGCCCACCTCTTGGACCCCGGCCCCATGTGTCGGTGTCTCCGTTCCCCTCTGACCCGCCGGGCCCACACGCCAGTCTCTTTGTTCTCTCCCTCCCGGCACTGACAGACTGGCCCCACCTGTCAGTGTCCCTACTCTCTCTCTTCCCCACTGTTGCACCGACCCCACATGTCAGCCTCAGTACCTTTCCCTCTCTCCTGACCCGAGGACCCCACCTGTCAGCTTCTGATTCCTTGTTCTTTTATTTCTCTTTTATTTCTTTTCTTTCCTAAAATAATTTTAATCCTTTTTAATCTCAAGAAATTGACTCAAATTTTGAAAATTCATAACTTTTAAACCGTAACTCCGTTTGAGCCCATTCAACTCTCAAAATTTTTCTAAAATTGGGATCTACATGCTGGCACTATTAGTTGTGTGAGATAGTGTAACGCCCCGATTTCTGGGCCGTTAAAAACTATTTTGGTAAAAACTCTAATTTCAAAAATTTTTGGCTCTTTGTGTGTGCTTAAGGATTAAGTGCCATAGATCTTAGTCTGAACCCCCTTGAAACCCTAAATCCTCATTCCCAAACTCTCTCCTAAAATCCGAGACTCGAATTTTGCAATTCAATTGTCTCAAAACTTCCTCGGAAAAATTCCAAATCCAAACTCCCTTCGAATCCCTTTGGAAGCCTTTGATCAAAATACCCTTCTTTCACTCCTCCCAAAAATTCTCTGTACTCGGGTTCAAATTTTGCAATTCGAAGCCCTCCAACAAAACCCTTCGAAAGTTGCCTTTAAAGCTCTTCATCAAAATCTCTTTATTTTTGCCCTTCCGAAAATTCAGATTCCATTGAAAACTCCCTTCCTGAAACTTGCCAAATTTGTATATTTCAAAAGCCCTCAAATTCCAAGAATTAAAATCAAAATTCTAAAATGCCCTCGAGATCTTTCTTTATATAATTCCTCTCTCAAAGATTCCCAAAAGTCCTAGAAGTCCAGATCTCAAATCCGAAATTAAATCTCCAATTTATCCCTTCAAAAATTCTCTCTCTAGACCTCCTTTCAAATATATATATGTATATGTATGTGTGTGTGTGTGTGTATATATATATATCCCTCCTCAAATTCCCTCGATTATTTCCTGAGAATATTATAAAAGAATCAAACACCAAATTCCAAAATTTATACCCTTTCAATTCTCCAAAAAAATTCCTATCCATCTCTTCCATATATATATATATATGTATGTATGTATATATATATATATAAATCTAAATCCAGACAAATACCTCAAAAAGTCCTCTCCATAAAATCCTCAGAATTTTGTGGTCCAAAATATCAAATTTTGGATTAAAGTCCCTATTAGAAATCACCAAATATCCTCCAAAAACAATTCCCTGGAAAAAGACAAAGTCTACTGTTTCCGTGGGCCATTCCATTCTCTTTCCTCGGCCCACTCGGCCTCAGCCCGCTGGCGCACCCCGCGCGCCCCTGCGCAAGCACTGGCAAGAGGGTCCCCTCCGTCAGCCTCTTCCCCGGCCTAGCCACCCGTGCACGCCGACACACTCCTCGGCTCCGGGCCCGCTCCTCAGGCACTCACCCCCGCGCGCGTGGCTGCCGGACACCAGCACTGACGCGCGGGCCCCGCACGTCAGGTCCGTCTTCTTCCCTCGATCTCTCTCTGTTTTCTCTCTCTTCTCTCGATCTTTCTCCTCGGATCTCTCTCGGCAGCCGTCCCGCCATCATCACCTCGAGCCCTGAAGGCCAGCAGGCACACAGAGGGCAACCCGCGTCCCGTCCCGTCACCTCGCCGTGGCCCTCCTCTTCTCTTTCCCACCACAGTCACGCCCCGCCGGCCTCATGACACTGCCGTGCCGCGCTCACCTCGGCCAACGTAGCCGCCCCGCCGTTCCGAGCCCCGCGCCACTGCCAGAACCTTATCCCGTGAGCTCCACCGCCTCTATCCGTTGTCGTGACGCGCCACGCCGCGTCTATAAATCCCCTGCACCGTCATGCCAGTGCCCAAGCCGAGCCGAGTCTCTCTCTCCGCCGCCATTAAATCCTTCGGCCTAGCCTTAATCCGACAACTCCCGAGCCTAATCGACTAAGCCGCCACCACCACCAAACTCCTCATCTCCTCGCGAACTCAACCGAGCCCCCAAATGCACCCGAGCGCCGCCGTGGGGAAAAGCCTCAAATCAGGCACCGCCGCCGCCCGCCATTGCCATGCTTCGGAGCTCGCCGTTGCGCGTGGTAAGAGCTCGATTCCTTCCTCCGTTCTTCTTCCCACGGGACACCGCATCCATCCTAGCCCATCTCGAGCCCTCCTCCACTCCCTGGGTCGCCGGCGACGACCGCCTCTCACCGCCGCTTACTGCCTCTCGCCGCTGGTTGCCCTCGAGCCTCCATCCATCCATCCGAGCCGTTCATTGCACTCGCCGTGCCTCCCTCATTCCATTCCCACCTTCCCCTTCCTTTGGCGAGCCACCGTTTGACGGCATCCCCCTCCACCGCCGTCGGCCGTCGATCTTCCCGGCCGACTCCTGTTCCCCGTCCGGCACCCCCCTCCTTTCTCTCTCTGCTTGGCATATGGGCCCGGCCGCCTTAAAACCCCGTGTGACACCGACACATGGGCCCAACCTAAATTAAAAACTCTAAATTAATCCCCTAATCACTCTTACAAGCGGGCCCCACCCTAACCCCATTGACATGTGGACCCCCATACAATGACTCCCTTCTCTCTCCTATGACATGTGGGCCCTTCCAATTCCCTCTCCTCTATGTCCTTGACATGTGGGCCCTGCTCCCTTTCTCTCTCCTCTGCCACTTACACCTGGGTCCCACCTCCAGCCACTGTTCACAAACTAATTCTTTTCCAAAAATCAAAATAATCCTTTTCTATATTCCAGAAAAATCCCAAACCTTCCAAAAATCATATCTTCCAAACCGTAACTCCGATTGAGCCCGTTCAAGTCTCTAAATTTTTCTAAAAATGAGATCTACCTTATGGCACTATTAGTTATTATTAATAGTATATTATTTCTAGGGTTTTATGTGTTTTCTCTCGTTTCGCGCGTAGTCGACATGTCGGAAATTTGTCGGACGTCGGATTTTCGCGAAGATTTGAAGAAGAAGTCTGAGGCAAGTCACTCCTTGACCATATTGCTCCTAAATTTAAAATGTTTTGTTTGCGAAATTGCATTGCTAGTGAGCACGATAAATTGATCGGCCTCGGTTTACGTGTCGAACCGACGGACCTGCTCGATAGTTGCATAAACCCTATAGGTCTTTGATACCCTATCCCTTGTCGCTCCACCCTATGGTACCTTGGTGACCGTGCTCTCTGAGCATGGATTCCGGTGGTTCCACCTCCATCACAATTGTTTGCCGACTGGGGAAGCTTTGGGTTTCCAAATATTTAAAAACCCGACATGCGATGTCGGTGAGTTTGCAAAACAAAATTTATTTGCGAAAAATCCGCGGTACAAAGTGATCGCCTGTGTGGTGGCACTTCGTATTCGCATATAAGGACCGATTCCTTGGGGAATTTCATCCGAGCATCTCACAAGTGCGACCACACGGGTGGAATGAGACACTCCTAGCTGAGTAACTAGTGTTTGTAACGCCTCCCACCCGGTACCCCCGTATGGTGATACCAGAGAGGAAGCGCCCCGTAGGAAATTGGACGGAACCACAATGCCGGTACCAGTCCCAGGAATCCTTGCTGGTACCCGCAGTCAATGGAGATGTACCACAGCAATTAGCTAAATAAATAAATAGATATATTATACCTTAATAAGTTGCGATTTCAGGCAAGCCCTGAGCAGCAACCGGCAAACAGAACAGCAGCAGCGGAACGACAGCGCAACGAGAACCCAATCCACAAGCAATGGCTTGGGACTAGGAAAGAAACCCTAATCTTCACTTCAGCTTCACTCTTCCTGAAGGAGGGGAGAAAAGAAATGGATTGAGTACTTACGTACTCAGCAAGTCACGGAATACGTGAAACATGCAGGCTATCAAAGATAGGCTGGGGTTTATTTCGCAAACCATTTCATTTGAAAACATTTTTGAAAACCTAAGTGCGGGTTGTTTCAGTGTGACTGGAAGGAGGCTCTCGCCTCGATCCTGTCTATGAATTGCTTTTCAACAACTCAAGCGGACGAATCATATTTTAATTGATCTTATGTATTCTTATACCGCCTGTCAACTCGCGACAGCGGTTCAGTGGATTTGCCCTCAAGCAGCTTCCACTGTATCAACATCTATTACTTTATTTTCAATTTCGTCCATACCAGAATGTATTCTCATTTTTCACTTTCGTCCTATCCAGGACATCATCTCATACTCAACTCAGCGGCTCCTTGAGCCATTCATAACTCATCTCATAACTCATCTCGATGGCTCCCCAAGCCATCCTTAAACTCAACTCAAACTGATTCCACTCGGAAAGCCTAATCTATGATGCCATTCGACATCCCGGGTCAGACAGTCCCGTTTCAGACCACTCAGGTCATCCATCAGCCACTAAGGCCGATTCTGGTAACGATTCCCATACCACAAATCACTTTCGCAAACACTTGCAAACAAATCTACGCTAGAGGAATCACCTCACATTGCCCGTAACTGTGGGCGCGGCTGTTCGAACAGTTCATTTGATCTTTGCAAAGATTGTACGCTTTACCCACACGACGCGAGCTTACTCCCACACTGGCCAAGCGGGGAGGTTTGCGACAAGGCCTTTCCAAAGCCTTCCCAGGATAGCACACTGCCCTATAAATGGGTGCTCACTCTCAACCAAGTACCAGGAACTCATTTCCTGTACTCAGGGACGAGGGTATATCGCCCTCTTGGCACCCAGCCAGTCCCACATTTATTAGCAACCGAAAATCATCCTGGGAACACTAATTACTTAGCCAGGGGTGTCCCATACCACCCGTGTGGTCGCACTGTGAGATGCTCGGATGGAATTCCCTAAGGAATCGGTCCTTATATGCGAATACGAAGTGCCACCACACAGGCGATCACTTTGCATCGCGGATTTTTGCAATTAACTTTTTGTTTTTCAAATCCGCCGACATTGCATGTCGGGTTTTTAAATCTTTGAAAACCCTATTTTCCCAAATCGACAAGCAATAGTGATGTGAGTGGAAACATCGGAATCCATGCTCAAAGAGCGCGGTCACCGAGGTACCACGAGGTGGAGCAACAAGGAATAGGGTAACAAAGACCTACAGGGTTTATGCAACTATCGGGCAGGTCCGTCGGTTCGACACGCAAACCGAGGCCGATTAATTTATCGTGCACACTAGCAATGCAATTTTGCAAATAAAATATTTTAAATTTAGGAGCAATATGGTCAAGGAGTGACTTGCCTCAGACTTCGTCTTCGAACCTTCGCGAAAATCCGATGTCCGATGATTTTCCGACGTGGCGACTACGCGCGAAACGAGAGAAAAACATACAAAACCCTATAAATAATATACTATTATTAATAACTAATAGTTCCATGAGGTAGATCTCATTTTTAGAAAAATTTAGAGACTTAAACGGGCTCAATCGGAGTCACGGTTGGAAAGGTATGAATTTCTAAAGTTTTGGGGATTTTTCTGGAAAGGAAAAGGATTATTTGAATTTGGAAAATTGAATTATTGGATGAATAGTGGCTGACAGGTGGGGATCCTTGGTCAGAGAGAGAAAGAGAGAGAAGCTGAGAAGTGTGGCCCGCCTGTCATTGAGAAGGGAAAATGGAGCCCACATGCAAGAGAGAGGGATTTGAATAAAAGGGCCCACATGCAGTGAGAGGAGGAGAGAGCTTCTATGCTTTACTATTCATGGGCCCACATGTAATTGAGAGGCTTGGTTTTAATTAAAAAGGGCGGGCCCACTGTCAGAGGGAGGCTGAGAGAAGGAGGAGGAGGAGTGCCGGACGGCTACAGGAGCCGGCCAGAAATATCAACGGCCAACGGTGGCCGGAGGGGATCTCGCTGACGGTGGCAAGGATTGGCGAGCGGCTGACATGGGCAGAGAGCGGGGGAGACGGGGATTTGAATGAGTGGCTCGGATTAGAAGGATAGGTGGCGGAAGATGGACAGCGACGGTGGTCCAGAGCCGGCGGCGGCGGCGGAGAGAAAAACTCGTCGCCGGTGACCAATTTGGCGGCGGTTTGGCTCGGGAGGGAGTGATTTAGGTGTGGTATTTCGTGAGGAAGCTAGGGAGAATCAATTTGTGTTTTACCTGTGGCTGTGGCGAGGAATAGAGCGGCGGCGACGGCGGACGGCTGCGGCGAAATTGGGCGTTTCGGGTATGGGGGCTAATCGCGGTGAGACAGGGCGGAGGAGGTCTGTGGTGGTCCAGGGAATCGGCGGCGGGGTGGCTTGGCTAGAAGGGCTCTAGAACGGCGTGGGAGCTTGGTCAGTACGCGGCAGAGAAGCGTTCTCGGTGGCGAGCTAGCTGGGGTGTTCGGCTTGGTGACTGGAATGGTGGAGGGGGTGCTCCTATTTATAGAGGAGCTTGGGAGCTATCGGGCAGCGGATAAGGGTGATGGGAGCACGTGATAAGCTCGAGCTCAATCGTCGAGGCGCATCAATGGCGTGGCGCTGTGGCCTGCGTCATTCGCGCGGCTGAGGGAAGAAATGGAGCGGGGAAAAGATGGGGAAGTGATGGGACAATGTGCCTGTGCGCGCATGATGTCATTGAGTGACCGACGGTGAGTAAAAAGAGGGCGGCGGCAAGCTTTTTGACCCCGGGCTCGCGGCGGCGACGGCGGAGCATGTCTCACGCCAGGTGGCGGGGCGGCGGAAGTTGATGATGGTGTCCGCGGGTTTTAAGAGGGCCGACTGAGCGGTATGGCACAGCACAGAGGGAAGACCGAGAGAGAGCTCAGGAGGATTCCAGAGAAGAGAGAGAAAGAGCGGCGGCTGGAGGTAGACGACGACGTGTCACCAGGGCTGACATGCGGGGTTGCGTGGAAGAAGCCATCTCGTCCGTCCGTGCGTTGTATCGGGCGGCCGAGGAGCGAGGTAGAGGCGAGCGGCTGACCTGCGGGCCCCATGGGATTTAATCCCCACGCGCGCGCTGGCACGGGCCGAGCAGGCCAGCGAGGAGGAAATAGGAATGGGCCGAGAAAGGGAGGAGGCAGCCCGGCATGCACAGTGCGGTTTCACCTTTTTCCAGGATTTGTTTAAATAGGTTTTGGATAGATTTGAAATTGGAAATTTGATTCAAATGGAGTTTTGAATTTCTGCAAAAATTTGGGAGATTTTGTGGAGAGAACTTTTTGAGGTATTTGTCTGGATTTTGGATATATATATATACACACACACACACACATATATATACACTTATATGGAAGAGATGGATAGGAGTTTTTGGAAAATTGAAAGGGTATAAAATTTTGGAATTTTGGTGTTTGATTTTAGAATATTCTCAGGGATTTAGATCAAGGATATGAGGGACTCTGATATATTTTTATATATATGTATATATACATACACATATATATAATTGATGGAAGATCTAGAGAGAGAATTTTTGAAGGGACTTATGGGAGTGCTTCGAACTGCAAAGTTTGAGGCCGAGTATTTGATAGAGAGGTATTCGGCGTTGAATTTTCTGAGGAATTTTGAGAGAGAGTCGAATTGCAAAATTCGAATCTCGGAATTTTAGAGAAGGTTTGGGACCGAGGATTTTAGAGTTTCAAGGAGATTCAGACTGAGATCTATAGCACTAATCCTTAAGCACACACAAAGAACCAAAATTTTTGAAATTAGGGTTTTTACTAAAATAGTTTTTTTTAACGGCCTAGAAACCGGGGCGTTACAGTGTTCCCAGGATGGTTTTCGGTTGCTAATAAATGTGGGATTGGTTGGGTGCCGAGAGGGCGATATACCCCCGTCCCTGAGTACAGGAAGTGAGTTCCTGGTACTTTGTTGAGAGTGAGCACCCATTTATAGGGCAACGTGCTATCCTAGGAAGGCTTTGAAAAGGCCCTGTCGTGAACCTCCCCACCTGATCAATGTGGGAGTAAGCTCGCGTCGTGTGGGTAAAACGTGCAACCTTTGCAAAGGTCTATACAAACTGTTCGAACAGCCGTGCCCACGGTTACAGGCAATGTGAGGTGATTCCTCTAGCGTACATTTGTTTGCCAAGTGTTTTGCGAAAGTGATTTGTGGTTTGGGAATCGTTACCAGAATCGGCCTTAGTGGCTGATGGACGACCTGTGTGGTCTGAAATGGGGCCGTGTGACCCGGGATGTCATATGGCATCATAGATTAGGCTTTCCGAGTGGAAGTGGTTTAAGTTTGAGTTGAGTTTAAGGATGGCTTGAGGAGCCATCGAGATGAGATATGAGATGCGATTACGTCCTGAGTGGGCGAAAGTGAAAGGAAAGTAATAATGAAAAATGAGAATACGTCATGAGTGGGCGAAATTGAAAATAAAGTAATAGATGTTGATACAGTGGAAAGCTGCTTGAGGGCAGACCCACTGGACCACTGTCGTGATCTGACAGGTGGTATAAGAATATCTAAAATCATTTAAAAATCTGTTTCGTCCGCTCGAGTTGTTGAAAAGCAATTCACGGACAAGATCGAGGTGAGAGCCTCCTTCCTCTCACATTGAGGCAACCCACACTCAGGTTTTCAAAAATGTTTTCAAAAGAAAAGGTTTACAAAATAAACCCTAGCCTGTCTTTGATAGCCTACATATTTCATGTTTTTCGTGACTTGCTGAGTACGTAAGTACTCAATCTATTCCTTTTCTCCCCTCCTTCAGGAAGAATGAAGTTGAAGTGAAGATTAGGGTTTCTTTCCTATCCCAAGCCGTTGCTTGTGGATAGGTTCTCGCTGCGCTGCCGTTCCGCTGTTGTCGTTCTGTTTGCAGGTTGCTGCTTAGGGCTTACCCGAAGTCGCAACTTATAAGGTATAGTGTATATATATATTTATTTATTTAGCTATCTGCTGTGGTACATCTCGGTTGACCGCGGGTACCAGCAAGGTTTCCTGGGACTGGTACCGGCATCGCGGTTCCGTGGGAGTTGGTTCACGCCAATCTCCTGTGGCGCTTCCTCTCTGGTATCACCGTATGGGGGTACCGGGAAGTGGGCGTTACAGATAGGCTGTGATTCTTGGTGTTTTTTCCTATTTTCTTTTTGCGACACGTAGAGTCCGTTCCCGACGAGCCGCCGAAGGAAGATTTTGTCGAATACCCGCAGGACCTCGAGCAAGGCAAGTCACCCTTGACCATATTGAACCCATGATTTAAAATTTTGTTTTAATTTTTAAAACTTGCATAATTAGGAACACGACTGTTATTGGCCACGATTCGTAATTGAATCCGCTAGGCCTAACCTATTTGCTGCATTTTACCCTCCTTGGATAAATTGATGCCTTGCCCTTTGTAACCCTGTCAGCTTGATGTTCATACTTGAGTACGAATATCAATGATCCCATTTTATCTAAAATAAAAATATGACGATGGGAAAAACTAGGGTTTTAAATAAAATGATTTTAAACCTCGACACCCTTGGTCGAGTATTTGCAAAATAAAACAGTTTTATAAAATTTGGTCATGAGTCGTCGCTGCCTGTGTGGCTCCGACCTCATGTGACATTTAAGGACCGTTTCCTTGAGGAATTGCACTGAGTATATAATAGTGCGACCATATGGGTGGAATGGGACGCCTCTGGCCGAGTAACTAGTGTTTCTAGGATGGTTTTTGGTTGCTAATAAATGTGGGATCGGTTGGGTGCCAAGAGGGCGATTTACCCCCGTCCCTGAGTACAGGAAATGAGTTCTTGATACTTGGTTGAGAGAACTCATTTATAGGGCAACGTGCTATCCTAGGAAGACTCTGGAAAGGTCTTGTCATGAACCTCCCCGCTTGGTCAGTGTGGGAGTAAGCTCGCGTCGTGTAGAAAAAGCGTGCACCCTTTGCAAAAGTCTATGAACTGTTCAAACAGTCGTGCCCACGGTTATGGGCGGATATGAAGTGATTCCTCTAACGTAGATTTTATTTTATAAATATCTGTGTAATTATTTTGCGGGTTGGGAATCATTATCAAAATCGGTTTGTATGACTGATGGATGGCCCGTGTGGCCTGAAATGGGCCTGTGTGACCTAGGGTGTTGAATGACACCATAGTTGAGTTGTATGAGTTAAGTGGCAAGTTTTAAAATAAAAAATCCACCTAAATGGAGGTATTAGAGGATGGTACGCTCCAAATTGGAATTTGTGACAAGTCTCAGACTTGTGGAATGGGTCGAGATGCAAGTCTCTTCCCGACTAACTTAACTGTGGTGAGTTGTTGCAAAGCAACTCACAGAATGGATTGAAGCGTGAGCTTCTTTCTGATAACTCAAATAGCATACCTAGAGTTTTAAAACCACAAAATTTTTGAAAAACCACTTTTGCAAAATAACCCTAACCTTCCTTGCTAAACCTTGCGTGCCACTAAATTTCTGTGACTTGCTGAATATCTTGTGTACTCACCCTTGCTTACTTTCTCTCAGAAGATGATAAAGATGAAGACCCCACCCTCGGCCAGTTCTATCAAGATCAAGTTGAGTACGAGGAGTTTAAGGGTTTCGATTTAGTCTCAAGCTATGCTTGTGGGTATAGGCCTACCTGTGTTTTTCTGCTGTTTACTTTTGTAATGTATCGTTATATGTCTTGGGTTCTGTCCGAGACTACAACTTATGTAAAGACTATGTATGATAAATAAAGCAGGTTTGGCTGTGATTCACCGATATTCTGTATGTACCAGCTAGTCTCCTGGGACTGGTTCAAATATTACAGGTAATGACGTTCCTTCTCTGTTAACCTGTTCAGGTTAACGGGAGAGAGACATTACAGTAACACACGATTTGATAGGCAGCATAAACACGTTTTGTAGACTGCGATGGCGCATTCAGTTGGTCTCGTTAAGTGATGCAAAAAGGAAAAAAAAAGGAGGTGTGTGTTGTGAGTTGTGACCAAATCACTTGAGCAGTAATTAATATCTTTGATTTAGAAATGTTTAGGAAAGAAAGATGCAGCCTATATACTTCTTCTGTTTAAAAATATAAGACGTACTTGTTTTTTACAGTCAAAATTTAAAAATTTTGACTAATAATTAAACTAAAAATATATATATTTAATGGCTTGCGTTTAGTATCACTATATTCGTATTTAATAATATTTTTATATAATATTAATTTTATGGTTGTTGATGATCAAAAGAAACTAATAATCAGGAGTTCTGTTTTGGTTCTAATTAAGCTGCTTATATTGAAGACCGAAACTATATATACAAACCTGCTTCTAGCTTTGAAATGTTGCTTGATGATCAGGAGTTCTGTTTTGGTTGTGATGCGCTTAACTATTCATCTAATCCATGTGTTAGAGTCAAGAGTGTCAGGAGAATGTTCTTTCCTTTTCTTTGGGTAGTGATGCACCTAATTTTTCATCTTTTCCCCTGTGTTGACTGTTGAGTCAAGAGTGCCACCTGTTAAGATAATATATGAACGAGAAATTTTTATTGAGGACAGAAAAGGATATCCTTCCAGTCAAACAAGTTGAAATCAACGAAGTGCCACCAAACAGACTAGAGCACTTGGAGCTACATGATTCCTCTCATCCTCCTTGTTGATCCATTCAGTACTGTTTGCACATTGTCTTGGAAGAGGAGAAGAAAAGTTGATTTCATTTCCCAAATGAATGCTCTCTTCTCTGCAATCCTAGGAGAGCTCGCCACTAGATCCCTGTCCTTCTTGATAGATAGATGCTCCTCCAAGCCACAGCCGCCGTCCAAGGAGGAGAAGATCCAGAGACTGGAAAGGGTGCTGCTCCGGCTCGCCGTCGCCGTCGAAGATGCCGACGGGAGGCGCGTCACAAACCACGCCATGCTTCGTCAGCTCAACATGCTAAGACAAGATATGCACAGAGGCTACTACCTTCTTGACACTTTCAGACTCCAGCAAACACATGAGGACGATGACAAAGTGAGTTACAACACCTTAGCTCTATCTAAAGTTAACTCTATCAAGCGTGTCCGAATCCCTGCCGGTAGTAAACGACTTGGAGACAAGGGAGAGCTTGAGCAGATGCTTGACAACCTAGAGATCACCATTGCCGACATGGTTGAGTTTGTTCTACTTTTGAACAATTACCCTTGCATTCATCGCCATCCATACAACACCTACTTGTTCATGGACAAGTACATGTTTGGGCGCCAAATGGAGATGGAACATGTTATCAGCTTCTTGTTGCATCCAGAACCTCCAAATAGTGAGAACCTTGGTGTCTTGCCGATCATTGGTGCAGCAAAAGTTGGGAAGAGCACACTTGTTGAGCATGTGTGCTATGACGAGAGGGTGCGCAACCACTTCTCTCGCATCATATTTCTTAGTGACAGTGATTTTAATGAGGAGAAATCATTACTTACCTTAAGTGATTCAGGAGTGATCAAGCATAAGCACATTTCATCATCATCAGCTTCAAATGGAGAAGAAAGATTGTTGGTCGTTATTGAACTAATTGGAGATGTTGCCGATGAGGAATGGGGAAGGATGTACTCTTCTTCTCTAAGTTGCATTTCAGCTGGAAGTAAAATCATAATCACAAGCCGATCAGAGAAGATCACAAAGTATGGAACAACGCGACCTCTACAACTGAAGTTTCTATCGCGAGAAGCTTACTGGTACTTCTTCAAGGTAATCGCTTTTGGAAGCTCAGATCCTAAAGAGCACCCCAAGGCAGAATCCCTATCAATGATGTTGTTTAATGGATACTTTGACCATGAGCTATGCAAGAGTTTTGTTGGACCATTCATAGACCTAAACAACATGGCCAGCTTAATTCAAGCTACTATTTGCGGTGGCAATTGGCTTAGCACTTGTGAGCGCGTTAAGAATCATTTTATGATTAACAAAGGTTTAGGTGATTCTGGGCTGAAGAACAAGTGTGTGTTTTATCTTAGGACAGATGGAACTGTACACTACTACTGTGAGATCATCGACCAATGCCGAGTAGGGCATTCTCATGAGGAAGAAGATGAGGCTCCCGAAATTGTTATGCAAGATGTCGTCTATGGGAGAGTTGCACCTCATGAGAGATTCAATCTTGTGCTGTGGACATCTCGCCTGCCACCATATTATAGTTACATATATAGTTGTGAGATCCATGAGTACAAGTCTGTAATACCTACCCTGACGAAACTCCGACAGAAGAGGAAGCTTTAGATTCAGTTGTATGATTTAGACTCGGTTGTATCAACTATAAACGAATACCCTTTATCATCATTAAACTCACTCGTATGATTTGTCACTAAATTCATCCTTTTTATGCATGCTACTGCTTTTCACAAAATTCCTACTCCATATCAGCGCCCGTAGTTGCAGCATTGAAAACAGAGCGCATACGGACGGATAATGCTCGTACCGTATTCGTTTTTATGTTTTTAGTCGGATATGGAAACGGATACGAATAATTTGGATACGAAAACAAATACGAATCATTTCGAATATAAATACGGTTCGAATAGGATCGGACATGAATACGAAAACAAATATTTCTCGGAACAAGAAACCACTTAAACCGTTCGTAGAGACAAATAGAACACATATATTTATCTAATTTATTATAAATATTTATCATTTTAGGAGACATCACAAATTAAACATAGTGCATTGAGTTCAACGGTAACGCGTAGATAAGTAAAACCCACAATCAAGTTCAACAGGTAACAGGGCTGTTTATATATATATATATATATCGATCTGAACTACTTAGGTAGAGAGAAAGAGATGGAGGGGATCCAGTCGCCGGCGTCGATGCTTCCTTGCTCCTTGGCGGCGGTGCGGCGTGCGACTGGCGGCCGACCGGTAGGCGGCGACGAGTGGCGCCGAGTCGGGAGGCGGCGACGGGCGGCACAGCACTGATGCATGATGTGGGAGTTGGGACGGCGACGCGTCACCGGCGTCCGGCGCTGCCGGCCTGCGCCTTGCGCCCATGCGCCGATGACCCTACCCAACTGGTTGCCTAGGCGCCGGACAGGGAACCCTGGATGCCGACGCCGATGCTTCCTTCCTCCTTGGCGGCGGCGCGGCGTGGACCGGCGGCCGACCGGTAGGCGGCGACGAGTGGCGGCGGGGGGCGGCGCGGTGCCGATGCGCGATGCGGGAGTCAGGAGTCGGCAGGCGGTAGCGCCGTTCTGGTTTCTACTTCTCTGCTGCTTCCCTTCCAATACCTAATGGGCTACAGTATTGGGCTGTTGAGTCAGTGGGCCAGATATCCGCATATAATAATCTTCGGATATCCGGCTCCATATTCGTATCCGTCGGAAACTGCGATACCGTATTTGTATCCGTATCCAAAAAAATTATCCATATCCGTATCCGTATCCGGATTATCCGAAAATTATCCGATCCGAACTGTATCTGTATTCGTTTTTCTTCGGATCGGACGGAAACTATCCGCTCTGTTTTCATCCCTAGCTGCAACTAATCAATTTTCTCTCTTTTTTTTCCAAGAGAACGGGAGATATACGGTCCAGTATTAAAAGAAAAATCAATTTCTTTTTTTTTCTTTCCTTCACTCTGCCTAGGATGTTACCAAGGCTGCGGATTTAAAGCTTCGATTTTGGATGCAACTGTGGTGGTCGTTGTGAATTACTGAATTGCTTCAACACGGTGCTGGTTGACCATAATTCTATTGCTCAAGAAACATAGCTGTCATCAGTTGTCTAATTAAGGAGATAACAAACTCGTCGAGAGAACATTTTCTTAATGTTTCCTCTTCACTCATGTCGTTTTCACTAGTTAAAAAGAAGTAGAGGGGGAAACTTGACTCTATCAGAAGTGAAGAAGAAGAAGAAAAGAGCATGGCAGTTATTTAGTAATATGGAAGTCAACTCTTATCTTCCTGGGCATTGGGTCAATAGGTGCTTTGTCGAAGTATGTGGACTGGTCAACTGAATACACATGCTTTTTTCTTCACTGGTTTTATCATTTATGCTACAGTAACTGATGCGTAAATCGTAATAAAACACTAACGAACCTTAACCATGGTCTCTGTTTGCAACGGCTATTGCTGCAGAATCACTTGTGTCATGCTATCAGCCCATGCATGCCTCTAGGCAGCGCTCGAAGGTAAGGAAGGAGGAAGAAAACTTTATCTTATCGTTTTTCGAACTATTAAATGGTGTATTTTTAAATATTTTTTATAAAAGTTATTTAAAAATCAAATAAATTTATTTTTTAAGTTTTTAATAATTAAAACT
The DNA here is from genome assembly GCA_003991445.1 of Oryza meyeriana var. granulata. NCBI lineage: Eukaryota > Viridiplantae > Streptophyta > Magnoliopsida > Poales > Poaceae > Oryza > Oryza meyeriana. Next base: position 147,602 of record RYFJ01000854.1, on the reverse strand, counting down.
TAATTAATCATATGCTAATAGCTTATCTTATTTTACATAATTATTTTTTTTCTTCTTTTTTTGCACCTTCAAACACTCCCCATGAATATTCTTAATGAGCGAACAGGCACGATTCTATCGCGTGGGCGAGCAGATAGCCTTTCTATTTTTGGGTACATAGGCGATCTATCCGTTTTTCCTTTTTTTTTTTCTGTTATGTGTATATGTACGTGGCATCATATTTTTTTCTCCTTTTTCTTAAGCTCCATCCCGTTTTCTTTCGTGCCATGGACACATTTTAGGCTAATCCAGGTGCTTGGGTCTTGAGGCTAGCAAGGCCCATCTGGTCTCCATTGCACTCTGTTCATCGTTCTCATTCACTCTGTTCTGCTCTGCAGCGCCGTCGTTAATTTGCATTCCCAAGAGTGCAGCCCAGGTACATTTTTGCTGGACTTATTTGAAATTAAGCTGCTTGTTATGAAAATATATGCAAATAGAGACACGAATTTTTATATAAAAAACCTTTGTGGGAAGAAAACACGGGCACCGGTTGACAATAATCACTTATGAGGATTTTAATACAAAATATAGAAACAACAGTGGAAGGTCGCACCTTTTCGTGCGGCTTACAAGAAATATATAAAGAGATAGGCTACTATGCTTCATGAAGCACAGCCCCATCCGTGCGATATGCTCCGGGCCGTCGGATGGTTGCGATCTACGGTCCCGGGACATTCCCGGGCCCCTCAGGGGCCCGGGACATTACCGCACGGATGGGGCTGTGCTTCATGAAGCATAGTAGCCCATCTCACATATATATATATATACATATATATATATATATATATATATATATATACATATATACATATATACATATATATATATATATATATATATAGGAGTTGGGCCCGGGACATTACCGCACGGATGGGGCTGTGCTTCATAAGCATAGTAGCCCATCTCATATATATATATATATATATATATATATATATATATATATATATATATATATATATATATATAAATCTAGGAGTTTTAGTAGGAAAAAACTAGAAGTTCTATTAAAAAATTAATCTAAATATATGGCATGATGAAATTCAGATCACATATTTAATATTGCTTATATTGAAGACTCAAACTATATATACAAACCTGCTTCTAGCTTTGAAATGTTGCTTGATGATTAGTTGTTCTTTTTTGGGTTGTGATGCACCTAACTATTCATCTAATCCATGTGTTGAGTCAAGAGTGTCAAGATAGTATATGAACGAGAAATTCCTATCGAGGACAAAAAAAGGATATTGACTGACAAGCGCCTCCTGGAAATCACTGCGTTCACAAATTCTCTTCCACGTCAATCAATGTCATTTTAACTTTTCCGGTTTTGTAGTCAAACAAGTTGAAATCAACGATGTGTCACCAAACAGACTAGAGGACTTGGAGCTACATGATTCCTCTCGTCCTCCTTGTTGATCCATTCAGTATTGTTTGCACCTTGTCTTGGAAGAGGAGAAGAAAAGTTGATTTCATTTCCCAAAGATATGCGCAGAGGCTACTATCTTCTTGACATCTTCAGACTCCAGCAAACTCATGAGAACGATGACAAAGTGAGTTACAAAAATAAACGGTTTGAATCGTTGAGTGAGGTGGTGTGTATGCTATTCTAGTGGAGGGAGGAAATCTTTTTTTTAAACGAATTAGTACAAGGCTGTGCCTGTTTGATTAAATATAGCAGAAAAAAGGTTTACATCCCCTAAGGGAGGAAGAAAAAACAATATAGCTATACATTGCTAATGTGGAGTTTGAGTAATCGTTTTGCAACGACGAAGGCCTATGTTTTCGTCTCTTCTTTGATTTTTGTTAAATAGACTAGACACCAAGATCTTATTATGCTCAAAAACTCTTTGATTTCTTTTCTTCTAAATCTCCCAATCTACCTAAAGGATGAGTGTGTGCGTTCCTTCCCTGGGTAGGCCTGGGCACTTGGCCAACATCTCATACCACTCCTGCACCGTGGAGCTGGGCCACCACTGGCCGGGCGTGAGTTGTTGGTATATTTGCACTGGATGAAGAGGTTTAACGAATTTTTTTATTTATATATATATTTTTTAAAAATATTTACAAAAGTATATTTTTATTTTAAAAATTTACAAAAATATATTCCCAACGCTTTTCGGGAGGGCGTTTTTCCTAGAGGGTGATTTGATGACGTGGCTGACGGCCGTCAGCATTTTTACAGGTGGCCCCCTGGCCGTCCAAAAACCGCCCTCTAGGAGGGCGGCAAGGGGGCCGCTGTGGCGCCTCCCGACTAGGTGGAAGGCCATCATGTGCATTCGGCACCCGATCCCAGGATCAGTAGTCGGGTACGCACAACAATGATACAACTCAGAGTTACAATAATTACATAACAGGTATACATTTATATATATAAGGAGATCCATCCAGGACAGACCCGGGATGGGCAAAATAATCAACAGGTAAACTAGCGTGAACAGCAAAACAGGGCGGAAGCTGGACAAAAACTACACCACAGGCTTGGTTGGGAACTAGCTCGAAACCTTCAGAAGTCTTCGTAGTCGGCCTGGTCTTGGAGGAACTCGGCAGCAGTCGGATCTTCGTCTTCTTCTCCAAAACCTACTATACATATATATGAACAAGGTGAGTACTTTTGTACTCAGCAAGCCGGGAAAAATGCCATGTCGGTCAGACAGAAAGGCTAAGGGTTTTATTTGCGAAAAAAACTGCCTTACGAAACACTTTTCTTTGCAAACACTAGTGAAAACCAAGTTTTAGTTGTCGGAAAGAGGCTCACGTCTCGATCCATTCCGCAAGTTGCTTTTCAACACTTGCCACTTAATGAATCAAGCATAATCATACATGTTTTTATCATCTTTTACTTCGCATTTGTTGGTCCTGTATCTCCCGAGTAGCTACAACCACTCGTTGACCCTGAGACTCGGCTACAACCAAATCTCAGCTGTGGCACTTGATGCCCGCTACGCTGGCTACAACCAGCTAGCTAAATTGGCTTCCCTGGCTACAACCCGGGAGCACAACTTGATTAACTTGCTGCCCTGGCTACAACCCGGGAGCATGATCAATCCGTCTTCTGGCTACAACCCGAAGACATTTGCACAACTGCCGCCCTGGCTACAACCCGGGGGCTTAAGTTTGCTGCCCTGGCTACAACCCGGGAGCATGATCTTCATCCTGTTTACTTTTCATTCACTTGATTATGGTGCTTAACACCCCAGATCATACAGATCCGTTTCTGGCCACACAGGCCTTCCGTTTGCTCACTCGGCAAACTCTGGTCACGGTTCCCCTTCCATCAAACACTTTCACAAATCACTGGCAAACAAATCTACGCTATGGGAATCACCTTGCATCGCCCTTAACCGTGGGCACGGCTGTTCGAATAGTTCTGCTAAACTCTGCAGAGGGTGTGCGCTTTACCCATCCGACACGAAAATTACACCGAGTACTGGCCTGTACCCAGAAATTCGTGACAAGGCCATTTCCAAAGCCAGTCTAGAGTCATCCAATGCCAGCCGAAAGACCCACACAGGATGCAGTGGTCGGCACTGAACTTCCCTAAACCTACTATTTACTCGGCCAGGGGCATCCCATAATACCCGTCTGGTCGCACTATAAGATGCTCGGATGGAATCCCCAAAGGAAACGGTCCTTAATGATAATACATAGTCAGGCCACACATGCACTGTCTTTGTACATCAAGATTTTCACAACTTTATTTGTTTCGCAAACACGCCGATACACAGAGTACCGGGTTTTCCAATCAATTTAGTAAAACCCAAAGTTTTTCCCAACGACAAACAACGTTGCAGAGCTAAGCCATTCTACTCGGCATCGTATCCTCAAATAGGATGCTAGCGTGCCATTTGTGGGGCTCTCAAGGGAGAAATACATCAACATCCTACCAATTATGTGCGGCTACTGGGTAGGTCCATCGGTTGCGCTTGCAAACCGAGGCCGATCAGCTTAAGAAGGTGTAAACTAAGCATGCATATATTTTCCAAACAACATAGTTTTGCATATATGGGAAACAATATGATCAAAGAGGCTTGCCTTGTTCCAAAGAGGGGTCTTCCTCGGCGAAAGCGGCTTCGGGATCGTCCACCGGTTCGGGCTCTGAACAAGCAGAAAGAAACACTGATAAGCAGAAGGGTTAAAACACCAAGAAAAGGATCAAGAAGTAGTCGGCTGCAGAAAAGGTGGTAGTCGGCTGAACAAGGCTTGCGAACCAGGCGACAGAGCTCCAAAGCTTGAGAGGATGAGAACTAAGCAGAGCTGGAGCTGGCCGGTTTGCAAAACAAAGGAAGAAGGAGCATGGAGGGCTCAATATATATATAGCCGGCGTGCAAGGGTGAGGCACGGTGAAGCTGGCAACAGCTAGGGAGAAAAAGTCAAGATGAACTGACAAAGGATTTGATGTCCACTCAGGGATTGACTTGGGAGTCCGGCGTGGTCAGGGAGTTGGTGAGCACTGTAGCGGCGATGAGATATTAAGGTCAAGGCTAGGACAGGTTGGAGAAATCTCACTGACAGGGCTTCGGACTGACCACTGGTCCATGCAATGCAGCAGGTTATAGTCCATCGGTCCAAGCGGTGCTGCGGGTAGGTGAAGACTGGTTCTTCTCCACTTCAGTAGTCGGCGTCCAACGGTGGTGCAACTCGGCGGACAAAGAAACAACAGGTCTCAACAAGGTAGTCGGCCACTACACAGTGCTTACTCGGCAGCAAGGAGGTCCGAGTAAGACAAAGGAAAAGGGTTGGATACAAGGACTGAGTAGCAATCTACTCGGCTCAAGGGAGAAGGTAGTCGGCTGGCCGGGGAGAAGGAAAACGGAGGCACAGCTGACAGGATAGGAGAGGATTAAGATCCCGAAAACAAGTCTCAACGGGGAAAAGGAAAACGGGTCGTTACAGCCGCTTGCAAAACACCGGCCGTGGGGCTGGCCATTTTACAGGTGGCCCCCTTACCGCCCTTCTAGAGGATGGTTTTTGGGTGGCCAGGGAACTACCTGCAAAATGGCATATTTTATTTAACAAAATTCTTTCCGAGTAAAAAATCGCCCTTTGGAAGGGCGATTTTTTATTACCTCATTATAAAGCCCCCTCCTAGCCTCCGAAAAGTTCATAAAATTCACAAAAATAACAGAAAAAAGAAGAAGAGCCGGGAGCGAAGGCGAACGAAAGCGGTGAAGCCCTACCGGTTTACGGATTCGTCTATAGGTAATATTTTATGTCTCTTTGCAATTTTCATTTCTATTTATCAAATGATGTAGTATGTGTAGTATTGTACTAGTTATTTCACAGGTAAGTAAATATTAGGTTTGGTCCACAGGGTGTAGATCTATTGTAGTTGAGCATAACGGCTAAGGACATTGATAGGCCGGATGAAATAAGTTAGGTTTTTATAGATAAGTAGCACTAGTTCGAGAAACGCTAGGGGGATGAAAATGAGGACGATGACATTTTAATTTTTGTAGTCATGTGTAGTATACCCTAGGTATGTAGTTGTATAAGGTATTTTTGGCCTAGCGGTTATAACTTGTGTTTATTTGTTTATAATGTAGGTTGCTATGAATGCGTTCGGTATGTCCAGTCGTCAACGACTTTCGATTGGCGTGCCTCCGCCGATGTGTTGGTGCGGAGATAATTGCAAAATTACAATAAGTGAGCAAGATCACACATACCGGCAAAGATATTGGATGTGTGCTAATTATACATACTCCCCGAAGAAGCCAAAACCGCAAGGAAAGAAGGGGAAGTCGAAGAAGCCAGTGGAGGTAATACGAATTATCTTGTAGTACGAAATATTTGAATATTTGAGCTAACAAATTTGCATATGTCATGACACCGAAACCTCCTCCGCATCTGTGCGATTTTGTGCAGTGGATAGATACGAAGATCCATCCACAGGACACAGAGTTTCTTCGCAGGTTAAAAGATTAGAACAGGGAGTGGCGCGAACGTCTTTGGGCGGCAGAAGCAGAGTGGGAGGCTGAGCAGAAGAGGAAGGACGAGAAGGAGCGGCAGGAGAAGGAAGCCCGTGAGGCAGACAGAGAGAGAAAGCGTGAGAGGGCACTATGTGCAAAGGAAGCTGGGCCAGAGGCGGCGAGGAAGGGGAAGTATCCACGCTGTACACAGTAGTTGCATATCTAGTCGGATATCCGTTTGAAATACCCTAAGGCATGTAATAACGATAACTAGAACCGTTTCATGTGCCGTTTGTACTTGTTGGATGGATAATTTCATTAGGTTCATAAGTAATTAACATGTGCTCGGTTGTCACTGCTCGGAATCTACTTTCACAGTGAAGTTGAAACTCGAAAATTCATGTTTTTGATTAGTTTCGTCGCAAACGTAGATCGTGAGGAGTATATTGTTTGATCGACGAGCGTAAATGAAGTAAATGAGTTTTTTTAGTAAACGTAGAATTAATAAAATATGATGTAAAAAAGGATTCAAGATTGTATATGAATGAGAAATTCCTATTGAGGACAAAAAAAGGATATTGACTGACAAGCGCCTCCTGGAAATCACTGCGTCCACAAATTTTCTTCCACGTCAATCAATGTCATTTTAACTTTTCCGCTTTTCTAATCAAACAAGATGAAATCAACGATGTTCCACCAAACAGACTAGAGCATTGTCTTGGAAGAGAAGAAAAGTTGATTTCATTTCCCAAAGATATGCACAGAGGCTTCTTGACATCTTCAGACTCTAGCAAACCCATGAGAACGATGACAAAGTGACTTACAACCCCTTAGCTCTGTCCAAATTTAACCTTGCCAAGCGTGCCCGAGTCCCTACTGGGAGTAGACGACTTGAAGACAAGGGAGAGCTCCAACAAGTGCTTGACAACCTAGAGATCACCATTACTGAAATGGTTGAGTTTGTTCTACTTCTGAAGAATTACCCTTGCATTCAACGCCAGCCGTATAACACCTACATGTTCATGGACAAGTGCATGTTTGGGCGCCAAATGGAGATGGAACATGTCATCAACTTCTTGTTGCATCCAGAACCTCCAAATAGTGAGAACCTTGGTGTCTTGCCGATCATTGGTCCATCCAAAGTTGGGAAGATCACACTTGTTGAGCATGCGTGCTACGACGAGAGGGTGCGCAACCACTTCTCTCGCATCATCTTCTTGGTGATAGCGATTTCAATGAGGGGAAATCATTGCTTGCCTTAAGTGATTTAGGAGTGATCAGGCATAAAAACATAGCTCATCATCAGCTTCAAGTGGAGGAGAAAGACTGTTGGTTGTTGTTGAGCTTGCTAAGGATGTTGACGACGATGAGTGGAGAAGGATGTACTCTTCTTCTCGGAGCTGCATTTCAACTAGAAGTAAAATAATTATCACAAGCCGGTCAGACAAGATCGCAAAGCTCGGAACAACACAACCGCTTCACCTAAAATTCTTGTCTAGAGAAGCTTACTGGTACTTCTTCAAGGTGCTCGCATTTGGAAGTTTAGATCCTGAAGAACACCACAACGTAGCATCCATATCAATGGCGATGTTCAATCTGTACTTTGACCATAAAGTGTACAAGAATTACATTGGACCATTCATAGAACTAAACACCATGGCCAACATGATTCAGCAAGCTACTGTTTATGAGGGCGACTGTCTTAGCCTTCGTGAATGCATCAGGTATCATTTTCTTCATAGGAGAGGTTCAGTTGATTATGAGCCAAGTAAGAAGTTTGTCTTTGTTCCTACGAAAGATGAAAACGTGCGCTACTTATGTGAGGTCTACAACCATTGCCGAGTAGGGCTTGCTCATGAAGAAGACCAGGCTCCCAAAATTGATATGCAAGATGTCTTGTCTGGAAGAGTTGCACCTCATGGGAGATTTGATTTTGTGCTATGGAGATCTCACTCAGGGGTGGACCCAAAGAGGCCCGAGTGAGGGCCCAGGCTGCCACTCAATTCGCAAGAGCCCAGGTATATAGCCCAAGGTTTAGTGCTATTGCCCCAACTCAGCCCAACTAAAAGGCCCTCACTCATCTCCGATATAATGGATGTAGAGGCCCATTCGTTAAGTTCTTTGGAAGCCCAAAATGGCAAGGCTAATTGCCGGCTAGCAGCCCATCTATACCAAAGAAAAGAAGAAGGCAACAAGGCACGCACGGCCGTGCGGCAATTCGGCTTCTCGCCTTCTCCGCGCTCGCCGCGATTCGGCGATTCAGCGCAGCGGGCGGCCGGCGCCCAGCAGAGTGCCGCGAGCCCACACCCCCTCTGCCGCATCGCCGCGGTAGCACAACCGATCGGCGTCGGCCACTTGGCTTTGTGGGTGTGCCCCCCCTCGGATTTTGTCCTAGGTCCGCCCCTGATCTCACTTGCCGCCCTATTACAATTACATAGGCAGTTGTGAGATCCGTGAGTACAAGTCTGTACCTACTTACAGGATGGAGCTCCAACACAACAGGAAGATTAATTCTGACTCAATTGTATAAATGATAAAAAATATCCTTTATAGTCACTGAACTCAGTAGTATGAGTCTTTATAAAAATAAAGTATGATTTTCCACTAAATTAGTCATTTTATGCAATTTTTTTTGTAAAATTGCTACTTGATACCTTATTGCATCGTGTGAAAAGAAGAATTTGTTGATGTCCAAGCATCAGCGGACGATGAGAATTGCAGTCCTAAGTTTGACCAGGGGGCTCGGATACGTGCGGCATGTCCGGGTGTGCCCGGGAGCTGAGGAGACACGGTCAAGTATGCATGTTCGGATATCCCGAAGGATAATAACCCTACTCCTGTGCCTAGTTACTATCAAAGAAGCTCTTACAAGTTCTTGAGGGCTCGAATACTAACTTAGGAAGCCTGGAGTTCTTGTCGATCTGAAGAGTCTAACCCTAGTACAAGGCCTAAGATGGGTTTTTATACCCTACAGCTCTCATCGCTCACCACTCGAGGAGGTACAAGAATACTGTAGATAATCATAAGCTTGAGCTAACTCCTTGAACTCATCGCTAGAAATACTGTAGTAGCAGATGTCTTATGGGACTCCACGCAAGGCCCACCTCCAGTCTTCATTCTCTCTCACGGACACCTGATATACGCCGCTAGAGAGAGATTGCCTAGGATAAACCGTACCTCTTAGCCTTAATGCTGAGAGAAAACCTGCAAGAATCTTTAGTAAATGCGATGGACGGGCTCTACAGCTTGCGTATCGCTCTTGAGGGTAACGTGGTATCCGGTTGGACACCTATCCACCTGTTTCCGACGTGCGAGGATACCACTTGGCCACCCTAGGGCATTTCGAGGTGCTCGCCATCGGATGGCTAGAGTGCAGGGTTCGACCTCCTCCTAGGGCACTGTAATGACCCGTTTTTCTTTTCCCTGTTGGAATTCATTTTCTTAATGCGAACTCCTCTCCAATCCCGTTCAGCTGTGCCTCAGTTTTTCTCTCCTTGGCCAGCCGACTGCTTTTTCCCTTGTGCCGAGTAGATTCCTACTCAATTCCTGAATCTTGCTCTTTTACCTTTGTTCACTCGGCCACCCTTGCCGCCGAGTAACCCCTTGCATTACCGACTACCCTGTTAACCCGTTCTGTCTTGCCACCCCGACCTGCCCCGATCCGATCAAGCTCACGACACCTTGCCTTATCAACGGACGTGCTGTCTCATCGCCTCATCAAGTTGCACCGCAGCCATGTTTTCAACGCTCCTCCTGTTGGACGCCGACTGCAGAAGTGGTGACGTGATCCGACCTCCACCTGTCCACAACCCCGCTCGGACCAACGGACAATAACCGCCGCACCGCAAGAACCCGCTTGGACCAATGGATAGTCAGAGGCTCTGTCTGCAAATCCCTCCAACCCGTCCTTGCCACGACCTGAGTGTCTCATCGTCGCTACAGTGTATACCAACTCCCCCGGCCACGCCCAATCCCTAAGTCAATCTCTGCATTGACGTCGCGTCACCTTGCCACTTTATCTTGACTCCTTTTTCCCTCTCTAACGCCCAGCACCGCCGTGTCCCTGCCTCGCACGCCTGCTATAAAAGGACATCCATGCCTCCTCTTTCCTCCATTTTGCAAGCCAGCCGTCTCTGCCAAACCGCCATCACCAGCTTCATAGCTAAGCCATCATCTTCCTCCTCCCCAGCCCCGGAGCCGTTTCTGCCCCCCCCCCCCGAGCTCCATCGCCGCCGCTCATCACTGAGCCTACCATCCGGAGTTCCTAACTGGTGAGCCTTGTTGCCCCGTCCGCAAGCTTAACTCAGCCGTCTATGATAAACCTTCATCCAACTACCGCGATGTTCTTTTCCTAGTGTTTTACCTCTTTTTCGCATGTCAGTAATTATCTTTTCTGCTTGTTTAGATCCTGAACCGGTGGACGATCCAGAAGCCGTCTTCGCCGAGGAAGATCTTCCGCTGGAACAAGGCAAGCCCCTTTGATCATATTGCCTCCTATATATGCAAAATTATGTTGTTTGCAAAATATGCATGCTTAGTTTACACTTTAAATTGATCGGCCTCAGTCTGCAAGCGCAACTGACGGACCTACCCAGTAGTCGCACTTATTTTGGTAGGATATTGATGTATTTCTCCCTTGATAGCCCCACCAATGGCACGTTGGCATCCTATCTACAGATATGAATGCTGAGTAGAATGGCTTAGCCCTGCAACGATTGTATTGTCGTTGGGGAAACAGTGGTTTTTTACTTAGCTATTTGAAAACCCGGTACTCTGCGTATCGGCGTGTTTATGAAACAAATGAAAGTTGTGAAAACCTTGATGTACAGAGACAGTGCCTGTGTGGCCTGGCTATGTATTATCGATAAGGACCGTTTCCTTTGGGAATTGCATCCGAGCATTTTTACAGTATGACCATATGGGTAGTATGGGCTGCCCTTGGCCGAGTAAATTGTAGGTTTAGGGAAGTTTGGTGCTGACTGGAGTGGACTCATCGGAGTTGTAGCTCGTGAGCCCTAGTGCTGATGGTGGTTGGTGTCGACTTGAAGCATTGATCCTGTGTGGATCCTTCTATTAGCATTAGATAACCCTAGACTGGCTTTGGAAATGGCCTTGTCACGAACTTCCGGTACAGGCCAGTACTCGGTGTAAGTTTCGTGTCGTTTGGGTAAAGCGTACACCCTCTGTAGAGTTTAGCTGAACTGTTCGAACAGCCGTGCCCACGGTTAAGGGCGATGTAAGGTGATTCCCATAGCGTAGATTTGTTTGCCAATGATTTATGAAATGGATTGATGGGAAGGGAATTGTGACCAGAGTTTGCCGAGTGGCAAACGGAAGGCCTGTGTGGCCAGAAACGGGTCTGTGTGACCCGGGGTGTTGAAGCACCATAAGCAAGTGGGTGAATGTTAACAGGAGTAAAGTCTTCGAGTTGTTGCCAAAAGACGAGAAAGAGCAGACTACCTGGTTGTAGCCAGGGCAGCGAGTTTGTGCTAACTGGTTGTAGCCAGTGTAGCGAATGAGCTGACAACCGGTTGTAGCCGGAATTGCTAAAAGAGGTAGCTGAGATTTGGTTGTAGCCGAGTCTCAGGGTCAACAGGTGGTCGAAGCCACTCGGGAGAAGTAACAGACCTAAGGAGTGGTCGAAGCCACTCGGGTGACCGCCAAGTTGTGTGGTCACTCGGTTAATCATCGGAAGATGAAAATGGAAATACATGATTCAGTAACTATATGTGGTGAGTTGTTAAAAAGCAACTTGCGGAATGGATCGAGGTGTGAGCCTCTTTCTGACAACTAAAAAATTGGACACACTAACATTTGACAAGCAAAATGTTTCTAAAGGCTGTTTTCGCAAATAAGACTCTTAGCCCCTTTTGTCTAATCGACATGGCACCTTTCTCCCGGCTTGCCAAGTACGAAAGTACTCACCCTTGTTCCTATATTTGTATATATATTATATTAGGTTTTGAAGAAGAAGACGATGACCCGACTGCTGCCGAGTTCTTCCAGGACCAAGCCGACTACGAGGACTTCTGAGGTTTCGGGCCTAGCTCCCAACCAAGCCTGTGGTATCGTCGTGTTCCATCACCGAGTAGTTTTCCTCCCCTGCTTCTGCCCTGTCTATGTTGTATCTTGCTAGTTACCCTGTTTTTGCCGTTGTCCATCTAGGGCCTGTCCTGGATGGAAACATTTATATTATATGTACTCTATTATGTATTTAATGTTTAGTGTACTCTGAGTTTGTATCACCGATGACTATGTGTGTATCCGACTACTGATCCAGGGATCGGGTACTGTATGCACATGGTGGGCTTCTGCCTTGGTGGAGGCGCCCCACAGGCACAGCCACTTGGCAGCGCCCGGGAAGGAGTGACCTGTCTACTCCACTTGACCTAGATAGATAGGATACACATGGTGGTCCTCGGGTAGCTTGGTGCCGTGGACTGGGTTCAGAACCATGCCACGACACGGTTCCCAAATGTCTAGCCAGAGTGTTCCTTTTTTCAGCTCAGGGGACGCATGGCAGTCTTCGAACAGCTCAGTGGGAATGGACCTTGAGCCTGGGTCCACAGGCCCCTCCGAGTCTGTAATGCCTCGGTTTCTGGGCCGTTAAAAACTATATTAGTAAAAACCTTAATTTCAAATATTTTTGGTTTTTTGTGTGTGCTTAAGGACTAAGTGCCGTAGATTTCGGTCTACAACCTCCTTGAAACCCTAAAATCTCGGTCCCAAACTCTCTCCAAAATCCGAGACTCGAGTCTTGATATTTGAAGGTCTCTCTCTAAACCTATCCACAAATTCAAAGATCAAAATTTGTAAGTTAAATTTCCTCTGAAATCTTTCCAAAACTCTCAAATCAAAATCTCCATCGAATTCAAATAACAGGACTCGGATTTTTTCAAATCTGATATACCTTCCGAAATCCCCAATAAAAATTTCCCCTATAATGGATCCCTCTGAAAATTCAAATATCAACTGAGGACTCTTTTCCAAAAAATCCCCAAGATTTCCTTGGGCTCAAATCCCAAGAATTAAATTCAAATTTATATATCCTTTCCAATCCCTCCCAAAAATAATTCCTCAAATAAATCTCCAAATCGAGTTTCAAATATTTGAAATTTCCTTTTGAAAAAAAAAACCCTCCCTGACCTCCTATTAAATTTCACCAAAAGTCCCTCCCCTAAGTCCCCATATTTTCCAAAAATTCAAATATCCTAATTAACATCCAAATCCCTTGGAATCCCTTATCTTTTCCTCCAAAAACCACATCCAAATTTCTTGCATATATGTATATATATCTCTAAATAAAATATCCCAACTATGGTAGCAAAAGTCCTCCTCAGAAAATCTCAAGAATTTTTATGGACCCAAATATAAAATTATGAAATAAATCCCTAATAAAAATCCTCAAAAAAACCCCCTTTAAAAATAATCTCTGGATTTCTCAAGGGGCACTATTCCTTTGGGCCTCCCCTTCCCTCTCTTTGGCCCACGGCCTGTACGCCGCTCGGCCTTCTCCCCTGCGCCCGCTGACGACCGGGCCCCACCGGTTAGACGCCTCACCGCTCGTGCACAGCCGCCTTCACACCCCCTGGGTCTGCTTGTCAGCTCTCTTCCACGCGGACGCCGTCTCACCGACCCGTGGGCCATGCTGTCAACCGATCGTCGTCATCCTTCTCATCTTCTTCCTCCCTCCCCAGCTCTTTCTTATCTCTCTCTTCTCTCGCCTGCTCCTCAACATGAGCAGCAAGCTCCATACCTCCTTGTCCCCGGCTGCTCGAGCACATGCGACCCCGCTGCCATCCCATCCGCCCCGGCAGCCCAGAGCTTGGGGTCAAAAAGCCGGTCGTAGGGTAGCAGCATTCCTCATCGGCGAGCTCCCAAAGTCAAGGCACATGCACGGAAATCCATGTCCCATCACATCCCCGTCCCCCTGTCCCTCTCCCCCTCTCTCGCGGCAGCACGAGGAAGCAAGGTGATGTCAAGCCAGCTGCGCCATGCCACAGCGTCGCGTCCCGTCGTGCCTTGCCCTGCATGCTCCACCACCTCTGTTCACCGTCGGGTAGCACCACTCGCCGCCTATAAGTGCCCCCTAGGACTCCCTGTTGTCGCCCCATTCCGAGCAAGCCTCACCGCCGCTGATTCCTCTCTTCGTCGCCACCATTACCCGCTCAGGCTTGCCCCAATTCTGTTGCCCCCAAGCCCTATTGACTAAAACACTCCCATCCCCGAACTCCCCACTGCCATGCGAGCCCATTCGAGCCCTCAACACCGCCCGAACCCTACGGGAACTCATAGCGCCCAAATTCTTCCCCGCCGTCATCGCCATAGCTACCACTCTCGGGCCGCCATTGCCAGCCTTTATCGCACGACCTCGCCACCATCCGAGTCGCTCCACTTCTCCTCCTTCTCATCCGCTCCCAGCCGCCCTTCCTCTCCCTTACCAGCGAGCCGCCATTCACCGGTGCTGCTCGGCTGCCGTTCCTTTCTCCCTCAGACCCATCCCCGCTCGGCTCACGGCCTCTCCTCTCACCGCGGCCCTGATGGCCGGGCCCCACGGCCACGCGCCGCCCACCCGTCAGCCACCTGCCGCGTGCCCAACTGCATTTTGGGCCCACAAGTCAGCGGCCCCGTCCTCTTATGCTGCGTGGATGGTGTCTGCGACTGTGAGCGTGGTCGGAGGACAGAATCGGAGCCATTGGATCCATGGGTGTGGAGGTGGTGGAGATGGGTGGTGGGCCTCGCAGCGTGAATCCTGAGCGACGAGGGCTCTAGGGATGGGAGGTGCTGTGAAGGCGGCGGCCCGATCCGACGGTGGCCTCTTTCTTCATCTCCTCTCATCCGCCAGCGCCTTCTTCTTCCTCCTCTCCTTGACTCCAGATGAGACCATGGTAACATGTGCGGGTGGGAGGAAACTTGCGCTTGTAGCAGGTCCGCCACTCGACGGTGTGCATCTCCATGCTCCCCTGCGTCATGGCGGACAAACCGATCCAAATCCTTGTTTTCTCTCTCCCTTGTGTCCCTGAGAAAATCCTGGGTTCGAATAATATAGCTTGGGCATCGAACCTCTATCCAAATCCTCTCTACCAATATAAATATATATATATATATATATCCCTGAGTATACACCTACCTATATGAACATCTATACATGTATCAACACCCCCACACCTGATTCCACTGTCTTACCAATATGCATATAAATATTTATTCACAAATGTATATGTATACGCCCATACACACAAGTGAACATATGCGTGTCAACCCCCATCATTATACCCATGTATATATATCCATGTACCAACCTTCCACCCTTGTTCCTCCGAAGTATCCAAATTATTTCCCCTCGAAAATCCCTACAAAGCGACCGCAAATTCAAATTAAGGAATTTAATTTGAATATGAGTTTATTTCCCCTTGGAGATTCGCTGAAAACCCTTGACCTCAACCCTGAGTCCAATTAATCCCTCCCTAAAATTTTTCTGAGTTCGAATGTAAAAGTTTGGATTCAAATCTCTTTTGAAACCTCTCCAAAATCCCTCCTAATTTATTCCTAGAGAAATAACAAAGGCCACTGTTCCCTTGGGCCTCAAACCCCTCAGCCCAGCTCGCCTCCCCGGCTGCACGTGCACACGAGGCGCACTCCCTAGATGCTCGCCATCTAGCCCTGGGCTGTGCGCGGCCGTCCGATCCCAGGGTGGAGCGCTGCACGCCCGCGCCGTGTGTCCCAAGCGCTCGCACGGCTGCCGTCCGATCCATCTCACGCGGGAGCCGCTCGCCTTGCCGCGATCAACGCGCGCTCGCACGGCTGCCGTCCGATCCATCTCACGCGGGAGCCGCTCGCCTTGCCGCGATCAACGCGACGCGTCCCGAACCGTCCCGCTCCACCATCCGATCTCCTCTTGCGTACACACCTGCGCGCGGACCGCAGCACGCCACCGATCGCTGCTGCGTGCCCCGTGCGCCACTCCGCACTGCCCGATCTCCCCTCAGCCCTCGCAGACCACCGCACCTCACCGGATTGTGCCACGTGGCCGAGCGTCGCGCCCTGCCGTTCGATCCCGCTCTCTCTTGCCCGCGCCACGCCACGCCACGCCGATTAGCGCCGCGTGTCCACGACCGTGCGTCGCCATGCAATCTTCCCCAATAGTGTCGTTGTCTTTCTCGTCTCCTGCCGTTCCCGTCCCATTCTCGCCCCCGTGGTGCTCGGCCAAATGCTGAGACCACTTCCGTTCGTCACAGTGGCCCCCACCTCGGCCCCGCCAAGGCCGCCGCAAGCAACCAAGGCTTGGAAGGCCCCTACCGCTCTTGCCGTCCTTTTTTTTCCCCACTCTCTCACCACCGTGCTGCCTTGCCCCACGGTGGCCCGCCTCTGTGCTCCCTGTCAGTGACGACGCCCTGCAGCACACTACCCCACCTTGACCGCGCGGACAGCCCACTCCAAACTTCTCCTCCCACGCATGAAATTCGAGCCACGCCGCTTGATGCACCGCCCATTTCTCCTCCATCGAATGCCCACTGTTGCCAATTTTTCGGCCGCCGTGAGGAGAATTCTGCCGTGGTGCCTCTTTCCTGCTTCTACCTCCATGATTGAGCGAGAGAAATTCCGAGTGTGCCCCAAGTTAACCTAGCGGCCTCCCCGCTCCTCCCCTCGCCTATAAAAGCTCTGTAAGAACCCCCCTTCCTTCCTGTTGTCTCTCGCTCGCTCGGACAACCCAGACCTCGCCTCCGCCTTCCTCGGCCGGACACCGCCGTCTCAGTCACTGTTTCCTCCCCTCCCCCGTACTAACTGTGCCATGGCGACCGCTGCGACGCCGCCAGACTGCCCTGTGCGCACCACCCCTATCAAGCTCGTCTACGTACTCACCTTCCTTCACCCCCGAGCACGCGCCCAAGAGCCCGAGCACCTCCGTCTGGCCTCCTCCATCAGCAACGCCTTCACATCCACACCGGTGCACGATACTCGCCACTAGTGAGCTCCTCTCGAGTTCCCCTCTGTTTTCCCCTCCACTGCCGTCATAGCCCATCCAGAACGAGCTCGCCTTCAATGTAACCCCTCTTCGCCATACGCTAGTACCGTCCCTGCCGCCGCTCGACATCGGCCGCCGTCGGACCCTCCCCGCAGGCCTTTTTTTCCTCGGCCACCGTGCATGGCCATCGCTCCAATCCCCTCCTCTCTCTCCTCCGCCGCTACGGCATCTTGACGCCAGCCGCCGTTGAACTTCCTTTTCCGCATCCGTACCAATCAATCGGTTCGCCTTGGCCTCCACTCCTAATGGTGTGTTTTTTTCCCGCCGTGAGACGCCGACGCTGCCGAAGTGACTTGTGCTGCCGCCGGCCATCGATCACGTTGGCCTCGCTACAGCCTCACGAGAGCCGAGCCTATTCCCTAGCCGTTCTCACCACCAGGTGGGCCCATCCCTCCTTGGTCCACAACGGACTGCGGTCTGTGGATCCCTGCTCCTCAGACCCGTGGGCCACCACACCCTACCCCGGCCCACTCCTTGGGCATCCATCCTTCCACTGACATGTGGGCCCCCATGTCAGTAGGGCGCAACAACAGAGACAATAGCCCATCTCTCTCTCTACTCACTGTTCGGTGGGCCTAGGTGGTTAGCTGCCCTCATTGTCAGAGATACTGTGGGAATATTCCCTTGAATATTCTCCTCTGGAAATTCATTTAACCCTTTATCCCTTATCCAAAATTTAATTAATCTTTGGAAATTCATATCTTTTAATCCATGACTTCAATTGACTCCGTTTCAACTCCAGTTAATTTTCTAAAATTGAGATCTATCTAATGGCATTATTGGTAGTACTAAGTAGGACCTTTTCTTGGACTTTGTGTAGATTTTATGTGTTTGCGCATAGTAACCGGTCGTTGGAAATTCGTTTCGGAGCAGATTTCGCGAAGATTTCTTGAAGACTCGTGAAGACCTAGAACAAGGCAAGTCACCTTTGATCAATCGAACCTATAATTGAAATTTAAATTATTTTATTTGTGAAATCTTGCATCGATATGCGTGCATTGATTTGTGTGGTCCCGTCTGCGAGTCAAACTGGCGGACCTTCCTAAACTTGCTGCATCTAAATCCTTTCTTGATGATTGAAATACCCTGTTTCCTTGTAACCACCGCTGTCACGCCTCGGTATTCGTGCACTATTGTACGAGTACTGACGGTCGCTCCTTTAAACTTAAAATTTGAGCAATTTCTTGGGTAAAACATGGTTTTACGAAATATTTAGAAAACCCGACACCTGGGTCGGTGCCTTGTGAAAGAAAATTGAGTTTCAAAATGGAGATTTGCGACACAAGGCCGGTCCGGTGTGTGTGATGCCTGTATGGTCGCTGTAAGGACCTGTTCCTTCGGAATTTCATCCGAGCATATGACAGTACAACCACATGGGTGAATTGGGAAGCCCCTGGCTGAGTAACTAGCCTCTCAGGGACGCGTTGCATGCCATTGGACTATGGATCGTGAGGGAGGGTGTCGGGGATGCCTCCTGGGTTCCTGGCACAGCATGGTCTCGGACCTACCCTATTATTGGTCTTGAGGACTCCTCCAGTTGGCATGGGGTAACCTGGGATGGCTGGGGAAATGCCTTGTCGCGAAAACCTCTATGTCACCAAATCATACCCGATCAATGTGAGCTGGTGACTAGAGTAAGTCGAGTCGTGTGGGTAAAGTGTACCCCCTCTGCAGAGGTCTAAACTGTTTGAACAGCCGTGTCCTGGTCATGGGCGGATGTGAGGTGATTCCTTAGCGTAGTTTTATTTTACCATGTTTGCAAAATGTGTGTGTGGTTTGGGAACTGTGGGAAGGAGGTGCCATCAAGGACGCTGGAGGTCCGATGAAATGGCTTGGTTGTCATGGATAGTAGGACTTGGGAAGTCTAGAAAAATGTTTTGGCTCGGGAAGCCATTTGATGAGAATTCTTGATATTGTGAAAACTGGAGAAATAAAGATTGATGCATCTTTCACTCCGATCAGGCGACACTCACCTCGCCCTGATTGTTGAGAAGCACACACTAGCAGATTCAAAATATTTAAATAAAATAGATTACAAAATATCCAGCCTCTCTTTGAAGCCTGCAACAACCACCTATGTTCCTGTAACGCCCCCGTCCCTGGCACCACATACAGTGATATTAGAGAGGAAGCGCCACAGGAGATTGGCGTGAACCAACTCCCACGGAACCACGATGCCGGTACCAGTCCCAGAAAACCTTGCTGGTACCCGCGGTCAACGGAGATGTACCACAGCAAATAGCTAAATAAATATATATACTATACCTTAATAAGTTGCGGCTTTGGGCAAGCCCTGAGTAGCAACCAGCAAACATAACAGCAGTAGCGGAACGACAGCGCAGCAAGAACCCAATCCACAAGCAATGGCTTGGGACTAGGAAAGAAACCCTAATATTCACTTCAACTTCAGTCTTCCTGAAGGAGGGGAGAAAAGGAATGGATTGAGTACTTACGTACTCAGCAAGTCACGGAAAACGTGAGATATGCAGGCTATCAAAGATAGGCCAGGGTTTATTTCACAAACCTTTTTATTTGAAAACATTTTTCGAAAACCTAAGTGTGGGTTGTCTCAATGTGTTTGGAAGGAGGCTCTTGTCTCGATCCTGTCCGCGAATTGCTTTTCAACAACTCGAGTGGACGAAACAAATTTTAATTGATCTTAGATATTCTTATACCGCCTGTCGGTTCACGACAGCGGTTCAGTGGATCTGCCCTCAAGCAGCATTCCACTGTATCCTCATCTTAATACTTTATTTTCACTTTCGCCCACTCAGGACGGAACCTCATTTTTCCATTATTAATTTTCTTTTACTTTCGCCCACTCAGGACGTAATCTTATCTCATAACTCATCTCGATGGCTCCTCAAGCCATCCTTAAACTCAACTCAAACTTATACCGTTTTCACTCGGGAAGCCTAATCTATGATGTCATTCGACATCCCGGGTCACACAGCCCTGTTTCAGACCACTCAGGTCATCCATCAGCCACTAAGGCCGATTCTGGTAACGATTCCCAAACCACAAATCACTTTTGTAAACACTTGCAAACAAATCTACGCTAGAGGAATCACCTCACATTGCCCGTAACCGTGGGCACGGCTGTTCGAACAGTTCATATACCTTTGCAAGGGTTGCACGCTTTACCCACACGACGCGAGCTTACTCCCACATTGATCAGGTGGGGAGGTTCACGACAAAGCCTTTCCAAAGCCTTCCCAGGATAGCACATTGCCCTATAAATGGGTGCTCACTCTCAACCAATTACCAGGAACTCATTTCTTGTACTCAGGGACGGGGGTATATCACCCTCTTGGCGCCCAGCCAATCCCACATTTATTAGCAACCGAAAACCATCATGGGAACACTAATTACTCAGCCAAGGGTGTCCCATTCCACCCGTGTGGTCGCACTGTGAGATGCTTAGATGGAATTCCCCAAGGAATCGGTCCTTATGTGCGAATATGAAGTGCCACCACACAGGTGATCACTTTGCACCGTGGAATTTTCACAAATAATTTTATTTTGCAAATCCGCCGACATCGCATGTCGGGTTTTTAAACCTTTGGAAACCCTATTTTCCCAAATCGACAAACAATTGTGTTGTGAGTGGAAACATCGGAATCCATGCTCAGAGAGCACGGTCACCGTGGTACCACGAGGTG
This sequence comes from Oryza meyeriana var. granulata, assembly GCA_003991445.1. NCBI lineage: Eukaryota > Viridiplantae > Streptophyta > Magnoliopsida > Poales > Poaceae > Oryza > Oryza meyeriana. Next base: position 126,966 of record RYFJ01000854.1, on the reverse strand, counting down.
GAGCGACAAGGAATAGGATACCAAAGTCCTACAGGGTTTATGCAACTACTATGCAGGTCTGTCGGTTCAACACGTAAACCAAGGCCGATCAATTTAATATGCTCACTAATCATGCAATTTTGCAAACAAAACATTTTAAAATTTAGGAGCAATATGGTCAAGGAGTGACTTGCCTCAGTCTTCGTCTTCAACTTCGCGAAAATCCGACGTCCGACGAATTTCCGAAGCGTCGACTACGCGCGAAACAAAAGAAAAACATACAAAACCCTAGAAATAATATACTATTATTAATAACTAATAGTGCCATGAGGTAGATCTCATTTTTAGAAAAATTTAGAGACTTGAATGGGCTCAATCGGAGTTACGGTTGAAAAGATATGAATTTTAGAAGTTTTGAGGATTTTTCTGAAAAAGAAATAGATTAATTGGAATTTTGGAAAAAGAATTATTTTGTGAATAGTGGATGACAGGTGGGGTCTATTGTCAGTGGCAGGGAGAGAGGAATTGGGGGCTGGCCCACTTGTCAAGGTCATACAGAGAGAGAGAGGATGAGATAGGGGCCCACATGTCCTTGGAAACAGGAGAGAGTGACAGGGAGGGCCCACAGGTCATTGGAAAGGAGAGAGAGATTGACAGGGTGGCTCCCACAAGTCATAGGAACCTAGAATTGATGGGGCCCACATGGAAGTGGGACATAAGAGAGCAAGGTGGCCCCACATGCAGTGAGAGGAAGGGGGTTATAATTGATTTAATGTGCACTTATCCTGTGGGGCCATGTATAAGTCTCTTATTAATTAAAATGAGGATTAATACTTTTAATGGGGCCAGGCCCACTTGTCAGAGGGAGACTGAGAGAGAGGAGGGAACCACTGTGTCTCACTGTGCCTGGGCCCACAAGTCAGAGACCGAGAGGGAGGAGTGCCGGACGTGATACAGGAGGCGGGCCATGGCATCGATAGCCGACAGCAGCCATGGTGACGCTGGCGATTGACGGCGAGGGGAAGGAAACGAACTATGGGAATGGAAGGCGGAGGAGATGAGGAAGACATTGAGTGGCTTGGATTAGGGCTAGGGTGGTCGACGGCGACGGGCGACGGTGACCCGAGGGCGGCAGCGAGGCGGCACGGTGGATGGCCGTCGCCGGTGACCAGGTGCGGCGGAGAGAGGTCGGGATGGCTTGGTTTGGATGCGGCTCGGGGAGAGGAAGAAGATAGAGGAAGATATTGGCCCCTACCTTATGCAGCGACGAGAATTTGATGGCGGCGTTAATGGTGGGGTGGCGGCGGCCGAATTGGGGATTTCCCCTATGGCGGTGCTCGGGCGCAATTGTTGATACGACTGGGTTCGTGAGGGAGCAGGGAGTCCTACGGTGCGGTTGGCTCGATGATTTGAGCTCTGGAGCGGCAGTTTGGGGGCGGGTCAGATCGGCATCAATGGTGGCGGAGAGAGAAAGCTTGTGGGCACTCCAAAAGCCCACCATGTGCAAACAGTACCCGATCCCTGGATCAGTAGTCGGATATACACATAGTCATCGGTGATACAAACATCAGAGTACATTAAATACATATCCGAGTACATACATAATATTTATACAAAGATTTTTCCATCTAGGACAGGACCAAGATGGAGAACAACAAGAATAGGGTAAACTAGCGAGAAACAACATAGACAGGGCGGAAGCAGCGGTAAAACTGCTCGGCAAAAGAACACAACTGCACCACTACACCACAGGCTCGGTTGGGAACTAGGCTTGAAACCTCAGAAATCCTCGTAGTCGGCTTGGTCTTGGAGGAACTCGGCAGCAGTCGGGTCTTCGTTTTCTTCTTCAAATCCTTATATATATATATATATATATATATATATATATATATATATATATATATATATATATGAACAAGGGTGAGTACTTTCATACCCAGCAAGTCGGGGAAAAAGTGCCATGTCGGCTAGACAAAAGGGGCTAAGAGTCTTCATTTGTGAAAACAGCCTTTTGGAAACATTTTTCTTGCCAAAATGCTAGTGTGCCAAATTTTTAAGTTGTCGGAAAGAGGCTCACGCCGATACGCAGAGTACCGGGTTTTCCAAACATTTGAATGAAACCACTGTTTCTCAAACGACAATACAATTGGTGCAGGGCTAAGCTCTTCTACTCGGCATTCATACCCGAAGGATATAATGCCAACGTGCCATTTGTGGGGCTAACAAGGGAGAAACACATTAACATCCTACCAAAAGAAGTGCGACTACTGGGAGGGTCTGTCGGTGCGCTTGCAAACCGAGGCCGATCAATTTAAAGTGTAAACTAAGCATGCATATTTTGTAAACAACATAATTTTGTACATATAGGAGACAATATGATCAAAGAGGCTTGCCTTGTTCCAGCGGAAGATCTTCCTCGGCGAAGACAGCTTCTGGATCGTCCACCGGTTCAGGATCTAAACAAGTAGAAAAGATAGTTACGGACAAGCTAAAAAGAAGCAAAACACTAGGGAAAGAAAATCATGGTAGTCGGCTGCAGAAAAGGAAGCAGTCGGCTGAGGATGGATGGCAGTCGGATGAAGGTTTAGCGTGGATGGCTGAACGGGGCAACAAAGCTCACTGGTTAGGAACTCCGGGTGGCAGGCTCGGCGATGAGCGGCGACGAGGGAGCTCGGGGAGCAGAGACGACTCCGGGGCTGGGAAGGAGGAAAATGTTGGCTCAACGGTGAAACTGGTGATGGCGGTCTGGTAGAGACGGCTAGGTTACAAAACAGACGAACGAAGAGGCATGGGTGGCCTTTTATAGCTAGGTGCGAAGCTGGGGCACTGCAGTGCTGGGCGATGGAGAGGAAAATGGAGTCAAGAATAGCTGACAAGGTCACAGAGAGCTGGCTGGGCGACGCGACGTCTAGGCAGGGCTTGACTTGGGGATAGAGTGTAGCCGGGGGAGTTGGTACACACTGTAGCGGCGATGAGACACTCTGGTCGTGGCAGGGCGGGTTGGTGGGACTGGCAGACAGAAACTCTAACTAACCGCTGGTCCAAGCGGGTCCTTGAGGTACAACGGCTATTATCCGTTGGTCCGATCGGGGCTGCAGGCAGGTGAAGGCTGGACTAAGGTCTCCACTTCGGCAGTCGGCGTCCAACGGGAGGGAACGTGGAAAAACGGGGCTGCGGTGCAACTTGGTGAGGTGATGAGACAGCACGTCGGTTGACAAGGCATAGTGTCGCGAGCTTGACCGGATCGGGGCAAGTCGGACGGCAAGATGGAACGGGTTAACAAGGTAGTCGGGATGTCAAGTGTTTACTCGGCGGCAAAGGTGGCCGGGTGGACAAAAGTATAAGGAAAGGTTTAGGAAGTGAGTAGGAATCTACTCGGCACAAGGGAGAAAAGCAGTCGGCTGGCCAGGGAAAGAAAACTGAGGCACAGTTGAACGGGATAGGAGAGGAGTTAGAATTCAGAAAGCGAATTCCAATAGGGAAAGGAAAAGCGGGTCGTCACAGAGACAGAGAGGATGGTGATGGGACGAGTCATGGATTTTTAGCTCGTGCCCTCGGCTCTGGTGCTTGCGGGTGATAGCAAATCCCGAGCTCGCTGGCTTTTTGACCGGGGAGATCGAGCAGGAGGGGCGGTGCGATTTGCACCGACAGCCGAGGGGCGTGTCCTGTGGGGTTGACAAGAGGGGGGGGGGTCTTGTGCTTTCCCTGGCCGGGACAGGGAGGTATGGGCGCGGACGGCGTCGGGAAGAGAGAAGAAGGATTGAGAGAAGAGAGAGAAGAAAGAGAACGGAGAGAGGCCGAGGAAGAAGAAGATGCGAGGAAGACGACGACGCTGACCGCTGGGGCCCGCGTGTCGGGGAGACCACGCCCAGGAGGAGGGCTGACGAGTGAGGCCCGAGGCCGGGGCGCTTGCGTGGCATGCGCGCGTGGGGGCGCTCCTGGCTGGTGGGGCCGGTTGTCAGTCAGAGTTGGCTGGGCTGCGGGAGGCAGAGGCCGAGTGGGCCGGCGTTGGGCTGCGTGGCCGAGCGAGGAAGGAAGGAAGAGGGAGAGAAAGGCCGATGGCAGCCCAAATAGCATAGTAGTCCTTTATATTTTTCAAGGAGGTTTTTGGAAGGTTATTTGGAGGATTTGATTAGGGATTTAAATCTGAAATTTTTACATTGGAGCCCTCAAAATTCTAGAGGCTTTAATAGGGGAATTTGGGAGGTGTTCCTGAGGTTTGGATATTTATTGTTATTATTTTACATATAGATAAATTAGATGGAGATTTTGGAAGGGAAAAGATGGTGAATTCAAAAGGGGTTGGATTTTATTTTGGATATTGGAATTTTGGTGTTTGATTTCTCGGGAATTAAATCAAGGGGATTTTTGCAGAAGGACTCTGATGTATATATATGTATATATTTTATATTATTATTGTATATATATATATGTAGAAGAGAGATTTTAGAGAGAGTTTTTGAAAGGGTTTCTGGGGTGAGCTTATATATATATATATATGGATTTTTTTGGATGTCATTTGGGGAAAGGTAAAGAGGGGATTCAAGAGGGATTTGATTTTCAAGGAGTTCCAAGAAGGGCTTTTGATTGGAGGGCTTCGAATTGCAAAATTCGAATCCGAGTATAGAGAAATTTTGGGAGGTATGAAATAAGAGTATTTTTATCAAGGTCTTCGATGGGAACTTTGATTTTAAATTTTTTGAGAAAATTTAGAGAGAGACGGTCGAATTGCAAAATACGAGTCTCGGATTTTAGAGGGAATTTGGAACCGAGGTTTTTAGGGTTTTAAGGAGGTTTAGACTGAGATCTACGGCACTTAGTCCTTAAGCACACATAAAAATCCAAAAATTTTTGAAATTAGGGTTTTTACTAAAATAGTTTTTAACGGCCCGCAAACCGGGGCGTTACAGTTCCCCTGGCTTGCTGAGTACGTACGTATTCACCCTTGCTATATATATATATATATATATATATATATATATATATATATATATATATATATATATATATATATATATATAGCTCTCCGCCGGAAGCTGGATGCTGGAGTTAGAGTGAAGTGAAGAGTAGGGTTTCGTCCTAGTTCCCAACTGCTACCTGTGTGTTGGGACTCAGTCCGTTGTTCCGTTGCTGCTGTTGTCTCTGTGTTGTTCGTTGCTGTCTTCGGCTTGCTCCGAAGCTGTAACGTAAGTTAAGGTATATGTCTTTTTTAATTATTTAAGGTCCTGCAATGATGCATGTCTGATTTCCATGGTTATCAGCGCTGTGTCCTAGGATTGGTATCGGTATTGCGGTTCCGCAGGAAGGCAGTTCGTGTTGTTTTCCTATAGCAAGCCCTATTTGATGCTGTTGGATAGTGGTGCCAGATCGGAGTGTGACAGTAGTGATGCACCTAACTTTTCATCTTTTCCCCTGTGTTGACCGTTGAGTCAAGAGTGCCACCTGTTAAGATAATATATGAACGAGAAATTTCTATTGAGGACAGAAGGATATTCTTCCACATCAATCAATGTCATTTTGTCTATTCCGGTCTTCCAGTCAAACTAGAGCACCTGGCGCTACATAATTCCTCTCATCCTCCTTGTTGATCCATCCAGATCCAGTACTGTCTACATCGTGTCTTGGAGGAGGAGGAGAAAAGTTCATTTCATTTCATTTCCCAAATGGACACTCTCTTCTCTGCAATTCTAGGAGAGCTCACCAGTAGATCCTTGTCCTTCTTGATAGATAGATGCTCCTCCAAGCCACAGCCGCCGTCCAAGGAGGAGAAGATCCAGAGACTAGAAAGGATGCTGCTCCGGCTCGCCGTCGCCGTTGAAGATGCCGACGGGAGGCGCGTCACAAACCACGCCATGCTTCGTCAGCTCAACATGCTAAGACAAGATATGCACAGAGGCTATTACCTTCTTGACACCTTCAGACTCCAGCAAACACATGAGGACGATGACAAAGTGAGTTACAACACCTTAGCTCTATCTAAAGTTAACTCTATCAAGCGTGTCCGAATCCCTGCCGGTAGTAAACGACTTGGAGACAAGGGAGAGCTTGAGCAGATGCTTGACAACCTAGAGATCACCATTGCCGACATGGTTGAGTTTGTTCTACTTTTGAACAATTACCCTTGCATTCATCGCCATCCATACAACACCTACTTGTTCATGGACAAGTACATGTTTGGGCGCCAAATGGAGATGGAACATGTTATCAGCTTCTTGTTGCATCCAGAACCTCCAAATAGTGAGAACCTTGGTGTCTTGCCGATCATTGGTGCAGCAAAAGTTGGGAAGAGCACACTTGTTGAGCATGTGTGCTATGACAAGAGGGTGCGCAACCACTTCTCTCACATCATATTTCTTAATGACAGTGATTTTAATGAGGAGAAATCATTACTTACCTTAAGTGATTCAGGAGTGATCAAGCATAAGCACATTTCATCATCATCAGCTTCAAAGATTGTTGGTCGTTATTGAACTAATTGGAGATGTTGCCGATGAGGAATGCGGAAGGATGTACTCTTCTTCTCTAAGTTGCATTTCAGCTGGAAGTAAAATCATAATCACAAGTCGGTCAGAGAAGATCGCCAAGTATGGAACAACACGACCTCTACATCTGAAGTTTCTATCGCGAGAATCCTACTGGTACTTCTTCAAGGTAATCGCTTTTGGAAGCTCAGATCCTAAAGAGCACCCCAACGCAGAATCCCTATCAATGATGTTGTTTAATGGATACTTTGACCATGAGCTATGCAAGAGTTTTGTTGGACCATTCATAGAGCTAAACAACATGGCCAGCTTAATTCGAGGTACTATTTGCGGTGGCAATTGGCTTAGCGCTTGTGAGCGCGTTAAGAATCATTTTATGATTAACAAAGGTTTAGGTGATTCTGGGCTGAAGAACAAGTGTGTGTTTTATATTAGGACAGATGGAACTGTACACTACTACTGTGAGATCATCGACCAATGCCGAGTAGGCCATTCTCATGAGGAAGAAGATGAGGCTCCAGAAATTGTTATGCAAGATGTCTGTGGGAGAGTTACACCTCATGGGAGATTCAATCTTGTGCTGTGGACATCTCGACTGCCACCATATTATAGTTACATATATAGTTGTGAGATCCATGAGTACAAGTCTGTAATACCTACCATAACGAAGCGCCGACAGAAGAGGAAGCTTTAGATTCAGTTGTATGATTTAGACTCGGTTGTATCAGCTATAAACGAATACCCTTTATCATCGTTAAACTCACTTGCATGATTTGTCACTAAATTCATCCTTTTTATGCATGCTACTGCTTTTCACAAAATTCCTACTCCATATCAGCGCCCGTAGTTGCTGCATTGCTGCAACTAATCAATTTCCTCTCTTTTTTTTCCAGAGAACGGGAGATATACGGTCCATTATTAAAAAAAATCAATTTTTTTTTCTTTCCTTCACTCTGCCTAGGATGTTACCAAGGCTGCGGATTTAAAGCTTCGATTTTGGATGCAACTGTGGTGGTCGTGGTGAATTACTGAATTGCTTCAACACGGTGCTGGTTGACCATAATGCTATTTCTCAAGAAACATAGCTGTCATCAGTTGTCTAATTAAGGAGATAACAAACTCGTAGGGAGAACATTTTCTTAATGTTTCCTCTTCACTCATGTCGTTTTCGCTAGTTAAAAAGAAGTAGAAGAGGAAACTTGACTCTATCAGAAGGGAAGAAGAAGAAGAAAAGAGCATGGCAGTTATTTAGTAATACGGAAGTCAACTCTTATCTTCATAGCCATTGGGTCAATAGGTGCTTTGTCGAAGTATGTGGACTTGTCAACTTTTAAAACTTGACGAGAAATCTATGGCGCTGAACCGAATCTCTAGAATTTTCTTCACTGGTTTTATCTTCCCTGCTACAGTAACTAATGCGTAAATCGTAATAAAACACTAACAACCTTAACCATGGTCTCTGTTTGCAACGGCTATTGCTGCAGAATCACTATTGTGTCATGCTGTCAGCCCATGCATGCCTCTAGGCAGCGCTCGAAGGTGAGCGACGGGGAAGAAAACTTCATCCTTTTTTTTATGCGCACGTTTTCCAAACTATTAAACAATATGTTTTTTTAAAAAATTTTTATATAAAAGTTGCTCTAAAAAATCAAATAAATTTATTTTTCATGTTTTTAATAATTAAAACTCAATTAAACATACGTTAGTTAATGGCTCATATTATTTTGCGTGATTATTTCCTTGCTCCTTTTTCCTCACCTTCAATCACTCTCCATGCATATTCTTGAGGCTCTTAGAAGTTCTTGAGGGCTCGCATGCTAACTTAGGAAGCCTGGAGTTCTTGCCGATCTGAAGAGTCTAACCCTAGTACAAGGCCTAAGATGGGTTTTTATACCCTACGGCTCTCATCGCTCACCACTCGAGGAGGTATAAGAATACCGTAGATAATCATAAGCTTGAGCTAGCTCCTTGAACTCATCGCTAGAAATACTGTAGTAGCAGATGTCTTATGGGACTCCACACAAGGCCCACCTCTGGTCTTCATTCTCTCTCACGGACGTCTGATATATGCCGCTAGAGAGAGATTGCCTAGGATAAACCGTATCTCTCAACCTTAATGCTGAGAGAAAACCTACAAGAATCTTTAGTAAATGCGATGGACGGGCTCTACAGCTTGCTTATCACTCATGAGGGCAACGTGGTATCCGGTTGGATACCTATCCACCTGTCTCCGACGTGCGAGGATACCACCTGGCCACCCTGGGGAATTTCGAGGTGCTCGCCATCGGACGGCTGGAGTGTAGGGTTCGACCTCCTCCTAGGGCACAGCCACTTGGCAGCGCCCGGAAAAGGAGTGACCTGCCTGCTCCACTTGACCTGGCTAGACAAGATACACATGGCGGTCCTTGGGCAGCCCAGTGCCGTGGAGTAGGTTCAGAACCATGCCACGACACGGTTCCCAAATGTCTAGCCAGAGTGTTCCTTTTTTCACCTCAGGGGACGCGTGGCAGTCTCTGAGCAGCTCAGTGGGAATGGACCTTGAGCCTGAGTCCACAGGCTCCTCCGAGTCTGTAACTCCCTGGTTTCCGAGCCGTTAAAAACTATATTAGTAAAAACCCTAATTTCAAATATTTTTGGCTTTTTGTGTGTGCTTAAGGACTAAGTGCCGTAGATCTTGGTCTACAACCTCCTTGAAACCCTAAAATCTCGGTCCCAAACTCTATCCAAAATGCGAGACTCGAATCTTGATATTCGAAGGTCTCTCTTTAAACCTATCCACAAATTCAGAAATCAAATTTTGTAAGTTAAATTTCCTCTGAAATCTTTCCTAAACTCTCAAATCAAAATCTCCATCGAATTCAAATAACAAGACTCAGATTTTTGCAAATCCGATATACCTTCTAAAATCCCCAATAAAAATTTCCCCTATAATGGATCCCTCTGAAAATTCAAATATCAACTGAGGACTCTTTTCCAAAAAAATCCCCAAGTTTTCCTTGGGCTCAAATCCTAAGAATTAAATTCAAATTTATATATCCTTTCCAAACCGTCCCAAAAACAATTCCTCAAATAAAACTCCAAATCGAGTTTCAAATATTTGAAATTTCCTTTTGAAAAAAAAACCTTCCCTGACCTCTGTGGTGCCTCTACCAAGGCAGAAACCCACCATGTGCACACAGTACCTGATCCCTGGATCAGTAGTCGGATACACACATAGTCATCGGTGATACAAACTCAGAGTACAATAAATACATACCAGAGTACATATAATACATACAAAGGTTTCCATCCAGGACAAGCCCTAGATGGACAACGGCAAGAACAGGGTAACTAGCGAGATACAACACAGATAGGGCCGAAGCAGAGGAGGAAAACTACTCGGCGATGGAACACGACGATACCACAGGCTTGGTTGGGAGCTAGGCCCGAAACCTCAGAAGTCCTCGTAGTTGGCTTGGTCCTGGAAGAACTCGGCAGCAGTCAGGTCTTCGTTTTCTTCTTCAAAAACTAATATAATATATATTCAAATATAGGAACAAGGGTGAGTACTTTCGTACTCAGCAAGCCGGGGGAAAGGTGCCATGTCGATTAGACAAAAGGGGCTAAGAGTCTTATTTGCGAAAACAGCCTTTAGAAACATTTTGCATGTCAAATACTAGTGTGTCCAATTTTTAGTTGTCGGAAAGAGGCTCACGCCTCGATCCATTCCGCAAGTTGCTTTTCAACAACTCACCATATATAGTTACTGAATCATGTATTTCCATTTTTATCTTCCGGTGATTAACCAAGTGACCACACAACTCGGCTGTCATCCGAGTGGCTTTGACCACTCCTTAGGTCTGTTACTTCTCCTGAGTGGCTCCGACCACCCGTTGACCCTGAGACTCGGCTACAATCAAAATCTCAGCTATCTCTTTTAGCAATTCCGGCTACAACTAGTTATTAGCTCATTCGCTACACTAGCTACAACCAGTTAGCCTGCTCTTTATCGTCTTCTGGCTACAACCCGAAGACTTTACTCCTATTAACTTTCACACACTTGCTTATGGTGCTTCAACACCCCGGGTCACACAGACCCGTTTCTAGCCACACAGGGCTTCCGTTTGCTACTCGTCAAACTCTGGTCATGATTCCCTTTCCATCAAACCATTTCATAAATCACTGGCAATCAAATCTACGCTATGGGAATCACCTTGCATCGCCCTTAACCGTGGGCACGGCTATTCGAACAGTTCAGCTAAACTCTGCAGAGGGTGTATGCTTTACACAAACGACACGAAACTTACATCGAGTACTGGCCTGTACCGGAAGTTCGTAACAAGGCCATTTCCAAAGCCAGTCTAGGGTTACCCCATGCCAGTAGAAGGATCCACACAGGATCAATGCTTCAGGTCGGCTCCAACCACCATCAGCACCAGGGCTCAGGAGCCACAACTCAGATGAGTCCACTCCAGTCGGCACCAGACTTCCCAAAACCTACAATTTACTCGGCCAGGGGCAACCCATACTACCCATATGGTCGTACTGTAAAATGCTCGGATGCAATCCCTAAAGGAAACGGTCCTTATCGATAATACACAGTCAGGCCACACAGGCACTGTCTCTGTACATCAAGGTTTTCACAACTTTCATTTGTTTCATAAACACGCCGATACGCAGAGTACCGGGTTTTCAAACAGCTATGTAAAAACCAGTGTTTCCCCAACGACAATACAATCGTTGCAGGTCTAAGCCATTCTACTCAGCATTCATATCCGTAAATAGGATGCCAACGTGCCATTTGTGGGGCTATCAAGGGAGAAATACATCAATATCCTACCAAAATAAGTGCGACTACTGGGTAGGTCCGTCGGTTGCGCTTGCAGCCCGAGGCCGATCAATTTAAAGTGTAAACTAAGCATGCATATTTTGCAAACAACATAATTTTGCATATATAGGAGGCAATATGATCGAAGAGGCTTGCCTTGTTCCAGCGGAAGATCTTCCTCGGCGAAGACGGCTTTTGGATCGTCCACCAGCTCAGGGTCTTAACAAGCAGAAAAGATAATTACTGACACGCTAAAAAGAGGTAAAACACTAGGAAAAGAACATCGCGGTAGTCGGATGAAGGTTTATCATAGGCGGCTGAGTTAAGCTTGCGGACGGGGCAACAAGGCTCACCGGTTAGGAACTCCGGATGGTAGGCTCGGCGATGAGCGGCGGCGATGGAGCTCGGGGGGGGGGGGGGGCAGAAACGGCTCCGGGGTTGGGGAGGAGGAAGATGATGGCTTAGCTATGAAGCTGGTGATGGCGGTTTGGCAGAGACGGCTGGTTTGCAAAACAGAGGAAAGAGGAGGCATGGATGTCCTTTTATAGCAGGCGTGCGAGGCAGGGACACGGCGGTGCAGGGCGATAGAGAGGGAAAAGGAGTCAAGATAAGCTGGCAAGGTGACACGACGTCAATGCAGAGATTGACTTAGGGATTGGGCATGGCCGGGGGAGTTGGTATACACTGTAGCGACGATGAGACACTCAAGTCGTGGCAAGGATGGGTTAGTGATACTTTGCTGACAGAGCCTCTGACTATCCATTGGTCCAAGCGGGTTTTTGCGGTGCGGCGGTTATAATCTGTTGGTCCGAGAGGGGTTGCGGGCAGGTGGAGGTCGGATCACATCACCACATCTGCAGTCGGCGTCCAACGGAAGGAGCGTTGAAGACATGGCTGTGGTGCAACTTGGTGGGGTGATGAGATAGCACGTTCGTTGATAAGGCAAGGTGTCGTGAGCTTGACCGGATAGGGGCAGGTCGGGGTGGCAAGACAGAATGGGTTAACAGGGTAGTCGGTAATGCAAGGGGTTACTCGGCGACAAGGGTGGCTGAGTGAACAAAGGTAAAAGAGCAAGATTCAGGAACTGAGTAGGAATCTACTCGGTACAAGGGGAAAAGCAGTCGGCTGGCTAGGGAGAGAAAAACTGGGGCACAGCTGAACAGGATTGGAGAGGAGTTCGCATTAAGAAAACAAATTCCAACAGGGAAAAGAAAAACGGGTCGTTACAAATCTACCCTCCTTAACAGAATCTCGTCCCGAGATTCCGTTACTTGGCAAAGAGCTCCGGCTACTCGGCTCGAAGGTAATCTTCTTGTTCCCATGTAGCTTCATCCTCAGAATGGTTACTCCATTGCACTGTGCTGAAACTGACCATCCTTCGTCTTGTACATCTGTCCTTTTTCTCTAGAATCCAAAGTGGGCGTTCTTTGTACGTGAGGTTGCGTTGCATGTCGATTACTTCCAACGGGACTTGTTCTCCTGGGATGCGAAGGCATTTCTTCAACTGGGATACATGAAACATGTTGTGGACATCAGAGAGTTCTGCAAGTAACTCTAGTTGATATGCCACTGTTCCGCGCCTGGCAATGATAGGATACTGACCGAGGTAACGAGGCGCTAACTTTCCACCCATTCCAAATCTCTTGATTCCGCATAGGGGTGATACTCGGAGATAAACATGGTCACCTGTTTGAAACTCAAGCTCTCGTCTTCGATTATTGGCATAATTCTTCTGTCGGGATTGGGCCACCTTCAGGCATTCTCGGATAACCTTAACTCGCTCTTCCGCCTCCTTCAAGATATCGGGCCCGAAGACCATCTTTTCTCCCACGTCTGTCCAATAGAGTGGAGTTCTACATTTGCGTCTATACAGAGCTTCATTAGGGGCCATCTGAATACTAGCTTGGTAGCTGTTGTTGTATGAGAATTCGGCATATGGCAGACAGAGATCCTAGGTTCCTTCAAAATCCAAGGCACAGGCTCTCAGCATATCTTCCACAATCTGATTTACTCTCTTAGTTTGTCCATCCGTCTAGGGGTGATATGCGGTGCTAAAATTGAGATTAGTGCCCATTGTGTGGAGGCCATGGGCCCCGGGTACCTTATTACCAGTACATGGGCCACTCGGATAGAGGATGGGCCAGACCATGTAATTAGAGATAAGATAGCACCTGGCAGGCTGTGCCTTGTATAATAAGGAAACATAGTCTTAGTCTGATAGGATTCTATCTCTAAGAAGGAAATCCCTTGGTTGTATCCGACTGGGATCCTTATCATGTACCCCTGTCCCCTGGTATATAAAGGGAGGCAGGGCGCCCCATGAGGGCACGGAAGATCATTGATCACAAAACCACCTCAGAGGAATAACACCTCAACTGGACGTAGGGTATTACCTCACATTGAGGGCCTGAACCAGTATAATTCTCCTGTGTTCCTCTGCAATCCACCGAATTCCAAGTCGCCGAGTAGCCCCATAGTATTATTGCCGGTGTGAAACATCGACAGTTGGCGCGCCAGGTAGGGGGCTTGGCGAATTCTTCATCAACAGATTTGATGGATCCCATCAACAGAGTCAAGGGCTACAAGTTCTCCAATGGAGACACCATCACCTTCGGGAGTCTTGATTTCGTCGCCGATCAACTCGGCAATCTTTCCTTGGCTGAAGCAGATCCGATCTCGCCAGCCGAGGAGCCCGCCGGCGTTGCGCCAGTTGGCCCCAGGGACGTCACCACCTCCTTCGACGATCTACTACGACAGTCCCTTACATCGCCGGACATCGGGACAACTCTCTCCTTCGATGTCCGACTCGCGCTAGGCCTTGAGCCAGCACGGGTTAGGCCGAGAGGGGGAGAAATCGTCAACCTCCCGTACGGATTCGGCGACGCTGTGCATCTACAACCCGCGCAACAAACCCGACCTCCAGCGATTCAGTTTGGACACGGTCATGAACCGTTTCAGATTGGATCTAGAGAGGTCGGAGTCGTCCTAACTCCGATAAACTACTCGGAGTCCGATACTGTTCGCACCAAAAACCACCGGGTGTGCCAAGAAGCTTGCTGATGATCTGGTTTGATGCGATTGAACATACGAAGGCCTGGGAGATCTGCTTAGCTCCAGTGCAGGTCCTAAAATATTTGAGGTTCGCGGGCGTGCCAGTCAATTTGACCCAGCAATTGACAAGGAGATGAAGAAATTAGATCACCGATCCAATCGGCCAGCAAGCCGATACGGATTTCTTCCAGCCGATCGCCGCTATGCTCGTGCCTGGGCCCCTGCCTGTACTCGCGTCCGGGTCCTTGTTGGTCCTCGTGCCCGGGTCAGCAGCAATTGCGCAATCGGCTATCGGCCGATACAGACTGATATAAGCTCCTCGTAGCCGATAGCCGATGGCACCTGTGTATCGGCTAGGAAACTGATAGCGCTATGAGCAAATAGACAAGATGTCAATATAACATATGCATCGGCTAGAAGCCGATGGTGCTATAAACAACCATAAAATAGCATAAACCATAAGCTAGCCGACTGCCAAGAAAATATATGCACATCGGCTGGAAGCCGATGATAAAATAGATAGCAGAATAATAATCAACAGATCATGCAGTCGGCTTTAAAAGATAACCTATCGGCTAAGCACTCCGATAGAACATCGCATATAACCTATCGACTCAGCAAGGATAGATCTATCACCATCAATCTAGTAGTTCAAACTTAACTGATGCAGCACAGATTAATAATGATAAAAGAATCTTAATGAGCCGATAGATCTAATGCAATCGTGATGTATGATAACTTACCGGCTATACATTCCGATAAGACACTTGCACAGAGACCATCGGCTTAGCAGGAACAGCTTAACGCTCAGTTTAGTAGGTCGGACCCAACCGATGCAGCACAAACTGATGATAAACTATACCTAGTAAACCGATAAAAACTATGCACGTGTGATGTGATATACCTGGTTGGCCTAAGAGATCGAACCGAACCGATGCAGCCGTAGATGAAGCAGATATATCGTGGTAAGCCGACTACCATATACCGACTAGAATATCGGACCTAACCGAGGAAGTCCTA
The DNA here is from genome assembly GCA_003991445.1 of Oryza meyeriana var. granulata. NCBI lineage: Eukaryota > Viridiplantae > Streptophyta > Magnoliopsida > Poales > Poaceae > Oryza > Oryza meyeriana. Next base: position 111,627 of record RYFJ01000854.1, on the reverse strand, counting down.
GCTGATTGGTAGCCGGGGTAACGAGACTTACCCTCTCGCAGGAGTTCGGACCTAACCGATGCAGCCCCGCTCGAGAAGCAAGAACCCGTTGATAAGGGGTGGCGATGCGCCGAAGTTTATTGATCGAGAGATAATTTACAAGGTCCCCGGGCATACGTATATATACCCCGAGTTACATGAGTCCTTATAGGACACGGCATATGATTTCCTATCTATAAAAGGAAAACTAACAAGCCCCGATCAGATACGAGATCAGGTTTCCTAAATTTAATCAAAACTACCTAATTAATAGATAAGGTAATTAACTGCCATGGCATGGTCTTCACAATTTCTTTCCAAGCTCGGACTCTTCTGGATTAGTTTCCAATGGTTGATATCGCTTCTTTCCTTAACCGAACATGGTAACGACCCGTACCAAATTTTGGCGTTAACAGATACCAAGTCGGATAGCGGTTCAAGCACCAACTCGGACTCTACTCTGGCAAGCTTCCTCCTCTTCTGTGAGATCTTCATGGCTTCAACGCAACCTTCCGAGGTGCGCCGACTACAAGAGGAGCAGCACGAGGAGGCGTGCCGACTACAACAACAAGAGGAGGCCAACCGCCAAGCTCGCAATGACGGGCTACGACAAGCTGGGCGGGCCGCCCAGCAGCAGATCCTCCAAACCAAAGTCGGCGACCACGACGTCTTCATTACGCCACAACAGAACGTTGTGGCCGCCGCAACTCTGCTGGACATGCTCCAGCTTGGGCCAGATCATCAGGCTACACCAACTATCGCCAAGATCAAAGCGATGATTACGGCTGCCGCCTACCAGCAGCAAGAACAATCAGGCAACACTCATATGCCCACCAATCGGACGGGGTCCCCAGCGGCAGAGTCATCTGCATCAGCGCGACGTCGGGCAGCCGGCTCCAGTCGGCAACGCGAAGAGTCCCGGCAAACAACGCTCGGCAACACCAACTATGACAACCGGCGGCGTCGCCAGTACGACCGCCGACCCAATCAAGACCTCCGAGTACGAATTCAGCGCGACCTTTGCCACACCATAAACGCCCAACGCGAAGAGCGCGAAGAAGACGAACACCGCCGACTGATAGACGAAAATGAGCGCTTCGGCCTCCACCACGAGCGGCTACACCGCTAAGATCGAAGTCCAAGCCCTCACGATTACGAAGGCATTCCAGCCTTTACTCGGGAGCTATAGGACGTCCGCTGGCCAGTCGGCTTTAAGCCTACCGGAATCGAAAAATACGATGGCAAGACCAACCCAGAGTCCTGGCTCACCGTTTACGTCCTAGCAGTTCAAGCCGCTGGGGGCGACAGCAGAGCCATGGCTAACTACCTCCCAGTCGCATTAGCCGACTCGGCAAGGACATGGCTGACAGGCCTCCCAAGGCGGTCGATTGGTTCCTGGGGACAACTCAGGGAGCAGTTCATCGCTAACTTCCAGGGGACCTATGAGAGACCGGCTTCCGAGCACGACCTTTACCAGCTGCATCAGAAGAAGAACAAGTCTCTGCGCGAATTGATCAAAAGGTTTTCCGAGAAACGCAATCAAATCCCCAACATCAAAGACGAGGTCGTCATCGCCGCCTTCCGCAAGGGAGTAAAAGACGCCCCGCTCATCGCGAAATTCACTCGAAAGCCACCATCCACTGTCCGGGCTCTCTTCGACATGGCCAACAAATACGCCGACTCGGCTGAAGCCGTCGCCGAGGCCTTCGACGAAAAGAAGGAGCCCCGACAAAGAGACAACAAGGCGAAAGCCGACAACGAGCCGTCTCAGAACAAGTCCGGCAGCCGCAAGCGGAAGTCGGACAACGAGGTGGCCAACATGGAGCGCAGTTGGTCGCGGCCCCAGCGGAACAACGACTATCAGAAAGTCATGAGTGGGCCTTGCCCCTTTCACCCCAAGGGCCGGCACGCGGCCAAGGACTGCCACATGCTCAAGAAGTTTGCCTCCGAGCAAGCTTCATCGTCTGGCGCCGACAAGGACAAGGACAAGCCAGACTCGGGTCTGGCTAATGATTTCCAGGACCCCCAAGCCGAACTCAACCACATCTTCGGGGGGCCACTCACGTACGAATCCAAACGCAAGCAGAAGCTCTCAATACGCGACATCAACATGGTCTCCACCGCCAACACCCCCCAATACTTGCGCTGGTCAGAAACGGCCATCACCTTCAATCGCGCAGATCACCCAAATCGGGTCTCCCACCCGGGACGATATCCACTCGTCCTGGACCCGGTCGTCAGAAATATCAGGCTGAAGAAAACCCTCATCGACGGAGGCAGTGCGCTCAACATCCTGTTCGACAAGACTTTGGACGAGATGAGAATACGTCGTTCAGAACTACGGCCGAGCACCGCGCCCTTCCACGGGATAATACCCGGCCTGTCATCAACCCCACTCGGGCAGATAACCTTGCCAGTAACCTTCGGCACTCGGGACAACTTCCGTACAGAAAACGTCTGCTTCGAGGTTGCCGACTTCGAGACCGCGTACCATGCGATACTCGGACGACCGGCCCTCGCCAAATTCATGGCGATACCACACTATACATACATGGTGCTGAAGATGCCCGGGCCAGCTGGAGTCCTCTCCCTCCGCAGCGACACCAAGCAAGCCTTCACCTGCGACAAGGAGAGTTGCGAATTGGCTCAAACACAAGAAGCGGCAGTCGGGCGCAATAGCATCCGGCAAGCGCTACACCCGAAGTCGATCAAGACCCAGTTCCAGCGAAAAAACAGCGAAGTCGGGAATTTCAGCGGACTCTGACACGAAGAAGATCCCCCTGGACCCTTCCGACCCCTCCAAGACTGCCTTAGTCGGGACCGGACTCGACCCCAAATAGGAAGACGCGCTCGTCACCTTCCTCCAGGCCAACAAAGATATCTTCGCGTGGAAACCGTCCGACATGCCGGGCGTACCAAGGGAGGTGATCAAGCACACCCTACATGTAAAGCCAGACGCCAAGCCAGTCAAGCAACGGCTACGGCGCTTCGCTCAAGACTGCAAGGATGCTATCCGGGAGGAAATTACCAAGCTCCTCGCAGCCGGGTTCATCAAGGAAGTCTACCACCCGGACTGGCTGGCAAACCCAGTTCTGGTCCGGAAGAAAAACGGTAAATGGCGCATGTGCGTCGACTACACCGACCTCAACAAAGCGTGCCCCAAGGACCCATTTGGTCTTCCCAGGATAGATCAGGTGGTTGACTCCACGGCCGGGTGCGACCTACTCAGTTTTCTCGACTGCTACTCGGGATATCATCAAATTAGCCTGAGGGAACAAGACTGTTTGAAAACGTCTTTCATCACGCCGTTTGGAGCGTATTGCTATATCACAATGCCGTTCGGTCTGAAAAACGCGGGCGCAACATACCAACGGGCTATTCAGCGCTGTTTGCACACTCAGATTGGGCGCAACGTGGAAGCCTACGTCGACAATGTGGTGATCAAGACTAAGTCCAGAGAAGACCTCATTGCCGACTTGGAAGAAACCTTCCAAAACCTTTGAAGATTCAAGATGAAGTTGAACCCGGACAAGTGCGCCTTCGGAGTGCCGTCTGGGAAGTTACTCGGCTTCATCGTCTCACACCGCGGCATCGAAGCTAACCCGGAGAAAGTCAACGCCATCAAGAACATGGCGCCCCCGACCAATCTTAAAGACGTCCAAAAGCTGACAGGCTGCATGGCGGCACTCAGCCGGTTTATCTCCCGACTGGGCGAACGGGGCATGCCCTTCTTCAAGCTCCTCAAAAAGGCGAACACCTTTCAATGGACTCCGGAAGCCCAGCGAGCCTTCGAAGACTTCAAAGAATTCCTCACATCACCCCCCGTGTTGGCGTCACCTCTGCCCCAGGAACCACTAATGCTTTATCTGGTGGCAACAACATAGGTAGTCAGCACGGTGCTGGTAGTGGAGCGATCCGAACAGGGTCATATTCAGAAAATACAACGACCAATCTATTTCGTCAGCAAGGTCCTTGCTGACTCCAAAACGAGATACCCGCAGGTCCAGAAGCTGCTATACGGCCTACTCATCACAGTCCGAAAGCTGGTGCATTACTTTCAAGCACATCAAGTCACGGTGGTCACAGCGTTTCCACTCGGGGATGTCCTTCATAATCGCGAGGCCACTGGCCGGATCGCTAAATGGGCACTCGAGCTGATGGCGTTCGACATCACCTTTCAGCCACGGACAGCTATCAAATCTCAAGCTCTAGCCGACTTTGTGGCCGAGTGGACAGAAGTTCAACTCCCAACACCAACAACAAAGCTAGAGTACTGGACAATGTACTTCGACAGTTCCCTACGGATCGGCGGCGCCGGGGCTGGAGTCATACTGACATCCCCCACTGGCGAAAAATTGAAGTACGTTCTACAAATCCACTTCCCGGCTTCCCACAACGTCGCCGAGTACGAGGCCCTTGTTCACGGGCTCCGCATCGCCATATCACTCGGCATACGTCGACTGGTTGTGCGCGGAGACTCCCAACTCGTGGTAAACCAAGTCATGAAAGACTGGACCTGCCTCGACGATACAATGGCGGCATACTGTCAGGAAGTCCGCAAGCTGGAAAACAAGTTCGACGGGCTGGAAATCACACACGTCCTGCGCCAATACAACGACGCTGCGGACGAGCTGGCAAACATGGGATCCAAGCGAGAAGCAGTCCTGACTGGAATCTTTGTCGAGCAACTTATGGAGCCATCAGTCAAGAAGAAACCGGCACAAGAGCAGTCGGGAGGCGAGCCTACCCCGGCTACCGATGAAGTGCTGCACATATGTCAAGACTGGAGGAGTCCTGTTGTCAAATTCCTCCTGGATGATGAACTCCCAGAAGATCGCAGTCAAGCCGAGCAGGTCAAGCGTCGGAGCAAAAGCTTCCTGCTAGTCGGAGAAGACCTGTACCGAAGGAGCGCATCCGGTGTCCTCATGCGCTGCGTCACCACCGAGGAAGGCAAGCAGATCCTGCATTCAATCCACTCGGGCATATGTGGCAACCATGCTGCATCCAGGACGTTAGTCGGAAAGGCCTACCGGCAAGGATTCTTCTGGCCCACAGCAGTCACAGACGCCAAAGACATCGTTCGCAAGTGCGAGGGTTGCCAGTTCTTCGCAAGACAAACAAATCTCCCAGCCCAGGAACTCCAAACTATCCCTATTTCCTGGCCATTCGCAGTATGGGGGCTCGACATGGTCGGGCCATTCAAGAAAGCGCCAGGAGGGTTCACGCATCTATTCGTCGCAGTGGATAAATTCACCAAGTGGATTGAGGCTAAACCCGTTGCAACAATCACAGTGGCACGAGCAAAGGACTTCATCACGAGTATACTATACCGTTCCGGGGTCCCTAACCGCATCATAACCGACAACGGCACTCAGTTCGCGGCCGGCGTATTTCAAGACTTCTGCGACGACTTCGGCATCAAGATCTGCTACGCATCTGTGGCACACCCACGAAGCAACGGACAGGTCGAACGAGCCAACGGAATGGTCTTACAAGGCATCAAGGCCAGGATATTCGACCGACTACAACCATACGCGGGCCGGTGGGTACAAGAACTCCCATCCGTTCTCTGGTCTCTCAGAACCACGGTTAGTCGGGCAACAGGGCAATCCCCTTTCTTCCTGGTCTATGGTACCGAGGCCATACTACCGACAGAGATACAGTTCGACTCTCTGCGAGTCCGGGCTTACTCCGAAGACGACTCCAACAATACCCGACTGATCGAATTAGATCAGCTGGAAGAAGCAAGAGACGCCGCAACAATCCAGTCGGCAAGGTATCTCCAAGGCCTGCGTCGCTACCACAATCGCAATGTCCGAGGCCGCGCCTTCTTGGTCGGGGATCTCGTTCTAAGGAAGATACAAACCACCAAGGACAGGCACAAATTATCCCCCATCTGGGAAGGGCCGTTCATTATAGCCGAGGTCACGCGGCCAGGCGCCTACCGACTGAAGACCAAAGACGGCGTCCTCATCACCAACTCATGGAACATAGAACAGCTACGTCCTTTCTATACCTGAGTTTTACATTTTTCATGTGTACAGTTTTTCTGACTCACTACGCCGCTTGTTTCAACCGAGTAGTGAGTCGGGGGCTGCATGTATATATGTGTTCTGCCAATAACATACGAGCTTATTTCACCCCGGTTATGAAGCCTTGCCACGACTGACGCGTTTGCCCGAGTATAGCATCTTACTCTGAACGTTTTTATCAAGTTCTATCGGACTAACTCGGTGCATGCTACACGGTCGGGTAAAGCTAATGACAACTGAGTGATAAGCTTGGCGGCACGACACACATATTTACACGTGACCATGTACAAAAGCTTATGCACACCGACTACATAATGTATTGCCTTTACAGACCCAGGTCTCGGGTAATTACTTCAGCAGTCGGCTTCGCCTGGGCGATCAGCTCCAGCGCTTCCTCTGGCGTCGTCTCTTCGGCAAACCCCTCCCCGATGGCTTCAATATCCGCCCTAGGGTACATGGATTTGGTCATCGCCAGGGTCTGGGCCACGCCGGCGACAACCCGCTCATCCGAGTACCTTTTCAAGGCACTCGGTGCGTCCTCGAGACGCCCCATTATCTGAGGGATTCTGCTGCAGCTGGTTCCCACTGGGCGGGGATCTATAAGGTCGAGGAGCCCTTTCACGGACCCGACGAGGGCCTCTTGTGACTCCCTGACCAACCTTATCTCCTCCGTGTAGAACTGATACTGGGCCCGGACGTTAGTTCTCATGTCTGCCCAGATCAGCCGGCAAGTAAGCTTGTCAAATTCGGCTACACACAGGATAACTAATGGATTGGTTGAGATCACAGTCGGGTTGAGGACTTACTTTCGTAGTCGGCCTCCCACCCGGCCATGGTCTTCTCCAGTTCAGCCTTCTCCTTACCGAGCTTGACAACGGCCTTCTCCAACTCGGACCTTTCCCAGTCAAGCTCGGTGTTGGCCTTTGTCAGGTCGGCCTTGACCTTCTCAAGCTCGGCCTTGGCTTCTTCGGCCTCCTTCAGCTGCAATTCCCTCTCTGCTCGGGTCTTCAACTCCGCTTCAAGGTCTGCACCATAGATTGGCCAAGAGCTCAACCGTGCAGTCATGACATATCGGGGCAGTCGGAAACAACGCGGCTGGATGAATACATCAACGGTTCAGTCGGGAAGATATACCCGAGGATTTTACCTCGAATCTTTCCGGCTAGGGCCCATGTCTCCTCCCTGAGCTGATTGGAGCTACTCTTCAGCCAGGCCTCCCTCCCCGCGTGACGCACCTCCATCTCGGCTTTCAATGCCTGGAGTTGCTGCAACTCCGCGAGGTGGGGAGCCATCTCGACCAAGATCTCCGTCATCGCCTCGTTGCGGTTGACAAGCTTCTGCTCGGGACAAGGAACAAACCGACGACAGAGTCAAACATCAAAACAAGAAGAATGCTGGAGCTTTGCTACAAGAATCATACCGCGACCCCTTTGGACCCGCTGATGGTGGTGCGAAGCAGGCTTTCGCGCTCTCTCCTTGCAACGACTTCATCGAGCTTGAAGCTTTTCATAGTACCGTCGCGAGTTGTCCACGTAAAGGTCCGGGGCATCACAGTGGAGGAGCTTCGATCCGAGGTAGATGTGGGATCTCCGGCGGTGGCGGTAGCGGCGGCGATGGCGACGACGGTGACCACGACGGCGATGGGGTCCTGGCCTCAGCACCGCCATCCCCTACGACTTCGGGGACCGGATCAGGGGCTCCGTCCGCGGCTTCCGCAACGTGCGGCGCCTCGGGGGCTGGGGCCTCAGTTTCAGCAGCCACCTCTCGGTCGGGTGGCGGCAGCGGCCCTGTAGTCGGGGCCACCTCGGTCTCAGCAACCGGGCTGGCCGCCGGCTCAACAGGTGTGTTCACTGCCGCTGGCTTGGCTGGGGCAGGCTCATCAAGTGGAGCAGATGGGTTGATCTCCTTGAGATCGATATCAGCCCGCTTCCTGCACAACAAATCAAGACATCAGGACATTACTTCAACACACAAAGACTACCGAGGGCCCGGGGTAGCGCACCTCTTGGAGAACTTCAGCTTCTTGCCGGGGGCCCACCCCCCGGCGGAGTGCTAGTGCCGGCAGTCGGCATCATCGTCGGCAGAGGCGTGTCAGCCCGAGTCGGCCCCAACTCTGGTATGGTCGGCTCAGGTGCCTTCGCCCCAAGCGGCCCCTGCTCTAGCATGTCCCTTGGTGGCGCCGCTGCCGAGCACGACAGCGTTGGGCCCGAGCCTGCAGGTCTCAGCCTGGGACTCGACCGCGTGGGCGTTGCAGCAGCGGCGTCCTTTATCTTCAAGCTGCCGCTCACGGCGCGCGCCGTCATGGCCCCCTCGCCCCGATATAAAATCGGTTTCTTTCCCGCTCTCTTGGAGTCGGGTTGGGCGGCAGAGGGACTCCTTGGCCTCTTCTTCGACGCGACAGCCGACAATGGACGGGAGTCTTCATCAAATTCTTCATGCCACTACAAGTGAGTCAACCAAATGCGTCACGCTATGCTGAACAGCTACGGTCCCACGGGCATTCATCACAGAGGAAGGTTAAAGGTTACCTTGGTCCAGGGCCGAATGAAGCTATAGGCCGTGACCCGACGGTTATCATCTTCAGTCGCAATCACCCCTTCGGAGAAGTAGCCGAACAAGGACTCAGTCACCGCTCCCTTGTCCGCCGTCTCGTTGCTCACTCGGTCGGGATCGTTTTTGCCTTTGAAGGCCCAGCCGAATGCGCTTCTCAACTTCAGCGGCTGGACGCGCCTCGTCAGAAAACGGCGAGCTACCCAAGGCCCTGTCAAGCCGGCTCTCTTGAGGTCATCTATCTTCGTCAGCAATATATGTGCCTGGCCCAGTTCTTCAAAAGTCGGCTCCGAGGACCAGCTTGGCAACACCGTCGGCGGCATACCAGTAAACGGGCGCAAGGAAGGAGCCAGATCGGCGCAATAAAACCACTCCTTGTGCCAGCCCTTCAGAGAAGATTTCAAGGGCAAATCGATATACGTTTTCTTCCCATCGCTCCTCAGTTGAAGACCAGCCCCTCCAATCACATTGATATTGCTTTTGGATGGTTGGGGCTTGATATGGAACAGGTGTCGGAAGAGGATGAAATAGGGTTCAACGCCCAAGAAGCACTCGCAGAGAGTAACAAAAATAGAGATCTGAAGAATTGAATTGGGATTTAAATGCACCAACTCTAGCCCATAGAAATCAAGGATGCGGCGGAAGAAATCAGAAGACGGAAGACACAAGCCCCGATCAAAGAAGGAGGCGAAAACTACCATTTCACCAGGCCGGGGGTTGGGGATCGACTCATCCTTTGCCGACCGCCACCGGATCGCTTCCTGGCTGGGCAGCTTCAGCTCACTCTCCATCCGTCTCAGCTTCACCGAGCCACAATCCGAGATCAGCCAAGAACTCCCTGGCGCACCCGCAGGATTCGTCGCCTTCGGCATGACTGGAGGTGGTGAGATTTGGGGGAAAGCGAATCGGGGGCTTGGAATAAACAAGGAGGATTGAAATCGCCCGAGTCCGGGTGGGGAACAGCGGCTGCTAACCCTAACCGGGCGAGAGGCGAAAAGTTAGGCGCGAAGGTGGAAGACGAAGAGATTGGCTGATTTGGGGAAGACGACGGAATCTTTTTCTCTCTCCCCGTCTTTTTATAGCCTGTATCGACTAGATGGGCCCAGGCCTGCACAGTCGGTATTGGGCCGACAAGATATGAGCTCCTACAGTAGCATGCTCCATGTGGGCCGCCTACAGGCTGAGTTGAAATTATAGCGCTGGTGCTACCAACAGGAACCGATGAGGTAAACGGATATGCTTCATGAGAGCCTTATTGCTAAACGCATATGTTTGGGTATCTGTTTATCTCACAGGTCTCGAGGATATATCCTTACAAGGATCACAAGCTGATCTTCATTAAAATTGAGGATGCAGGTATCTTTCTCGAGTACACCTGACCACGTTATGGATTATTTTCATAAAAGTGGTACTCGGCCTACATCTGTGGCCAACAGTTGTCATGAGCAACATTTTACCCGCTGACATGATGCGGAAGAGTCTAACTTTCGAGTAGTGCACTACTCGGGAGAGACTATAAATATCTATTCCCGCTGACATGACGCGGAGGAGTCTAACTTCTAGGTGGGACGCCACTCGGAAAAGACTATAAACCCCCCTTTTTTCCAGCTGACATGAAGCTGAAGAGTCCCACATACGAGTAGCATCTTACTCGGCAAGACTACAAACAAACATTCCGACTGACATGAAGTCGAAGAGTCGCATACACGAGTAGTATCCTACTCGGCCAGACTATAAAGCTTATTCCGGTTGACATGATACCGAAGAGTCTTATACACCAGTAGTAATCTACTTGGGAAGGACTTCCAGGTTAAAGATCTTTGACTTTATGTTTAATCGTCTTCACAATTAAGCACAAAGTCGGGGGCTACACCTAATAGGTGCGCCTGTTCGGCGCACACTATTCACATATCTTCATGAAGCCCTTCATAGCCTCGTTGCCAGCTGACATGAAGCAGGACTCGGGAAGACTTACTCGGACAAAGAGTACTCAGGAGTATTGCATTCGGGTAACCTTCACCATGGAGGACGAGCACTCGGCATCAGCTGTGACTCAACTATGAAGGTCTCAGGGGCTACTGTGGAGGCCATGGGCCCCGGGTACCTTATTACCAGTACATGGGCCACTCGGATAGAGGATGGGCTAGACCATGTAATTAGAGATAAGATAGCACCTGGCAGGCTGTGCCTTGTATAATAAGGAAACATAGTCTTAGTCGGATAGGATTCTATCTCTAAGAAGGAAATCCCTTGGTTGTATCCGACTGGGATCCTTATCATGTACCCTTGTCCCCTGGTTTATAAAGGGAGGCAGGGCGCCCCATGAGGGCACGGAAGATCATTGATCACAAAACCACCTCAGAGGAATAACACCTCAATTGGACGTAGGGTATTACCTCACATTGAGGGCCTGAACCAGTATAATTCTCCTGTGTTCCTCTGCAATCCACCGAATTCCAAGTCGCCGAGTAGCCCCATAGTATTATTGCCGGTGTGAAACATCGACACATTGCTTCGTGCAACTTTTGCCAAAAGTGAGAGGTGAATTGGGTTCCTCGATCAGACACGATCTTCTTCGGGACTCCATGTTGGCAGATAACTTTGGTCAAATACAACTCAGCTAGCTTCTTAGCCGAATAGGTGGTCTTGACAGGCATAAAGTGGGCGACCTTGGTTAGTCGGTCCACTATTACCCAGATGGAATCATGTCCTGTTGGAGTTCTGTAACGACCCGTTTCTCCTTTCTCTGTTGGAATTCGTTTTCTTAATGCGAACTCCTCTCCAATTCCATTCAGCTGTGCCCCAGTTTTTCCCCCCTGGCCAGCCAACTGCCTTTCTCCCTTGTGCCGAGTAAGATTTCTACTCAGTTCCTGAATCTTGCTCTTTTACCTTTGTTCAGTCGGCCACCCTTGCCGCCGAGTAACCCTTGCATTGCCGACTACCCTGTTAACCAGTTCTGTCTTGCCACCCCGACCTGTCCCGATCCGGTCAAGCTCACGACACCTTGCCTTATCAACGGACGTGCTGTCTCATCGCCTCACCAAGTTGCACCACAGCCATGTTCTCAACGCTCCTTCCGTTGGACGCCGACTGCCGAAGTGGTGACACAGCCCGGTCTCCACCTGCCCGCAACCCCGCTCGGACCAACGGACAATAACCGCCACACCGCAAGAACCCGCTTGGACCAATGGATAGTTAGAGGCTCTGTCAGCAAAGTATCACCAACCCGTCCTTGCCACGACCTGAGTGTCTCATTGTCACTACAGTGTATACCAACTCCCTCGGCCACGCCCAATCCTTAAGTCAATCTCTGCATCGACGTCTCGTCGCCCCAGCTAGCTCGTTGTAGCCTTGTCAGCTTATCGTGACCCCTTTTCTTTATCCGTTGCCTAGCACCGCAGTGTCCCAGCTTCGCACACTGGCTATAGAAAGCCATCCATGCCTCCTCTTTCTTCTGTTTTGCAACCTAGCCGTCTCTGCCAAATCGCCATCACTAGCTTCATAGCTAAGCCATCATCTTCCTTCTCCCCAGCCCCCTGAGCCGTTTCTGCTCCCCTAGCTCCATCGCCGCCGCTCATCGCCGAGCCTACCATCCGGAGTTTCTAACCGGTGAGCTTTGTTGCCCCTTCCGCAAGTTTAACTCAGCCCTCTACGATAAGCCTTTATCCATCTGCCATCCACCCTTAGCCGACTGCTACCTTTTTGCAGCCAACTACCGCGATGTTCTTTTCCTAGTGTTTTACCTCTTTTCAGCTTGGCAGTAACCATCTTTTCTGCTTGTTTAGATCGTGAACCGGTGGACGATCTAGAAGCCGTCTTCGCCGAGGAAGATCTTCCGCTGGAACAAGGCAAGCCCCTTTGATCATATTGCCTCCTATATTTGCAAAATTATGTTGTTTGCAAAATATGCATGCTTAGTTTACACTTTAAATTGATCAACCTCGGTTTGCAAGCGCAACCGATGGACCTACCCAGTAGTCGCACTTATTTTGGTAGGATGTTGATGTATTTCTCCCTTGATAGCCCCACAAATGGCACGTGGCATCCTATCTACGGATATGAATGCTGAGTAGAATGGCCTAGCCCTGTAGAATGGCCGAGTCTTGTAGTTAGAGATATAGTAGCACCCAGTAGATTTTGCCTTGTACAAAAAGGAGAATACAATCTTATTCGAGTAAGATGTATCTCTAAGAAGGAAATCCCTTGGCCGTATCCGGCTGGGATTCCTACCTTGTACCCTTGCCCCCTAGTATATAAGGGGAGGCAGGGCGCCCCCCGAGGGCAGAAGAACACACGAGATCATTGATCCACATACATCCTCAAAGGAATACCATCACAACTGGATGTAGGGTATTACCTCTCATCGAGGGCCTGAACCAGTATAAAATTTCCTTGTGTTCCTTTGTAGTCCATCGGATTTCCCCTCGCTGAGTAGCCCCATAATCATATTGCCGGTGTAAAACATTGAAAGCTAGCGTGCCAGGTAGGGGCTTCAGTGATATCTTCATCAGCAATCTCGATGGATCCAACAAGCGGAGTCGACGGCAACAAGTTCTCCCCCGGAGACACAATTTTTTTCGAAAGCCTCGACTTCGTTGCCGACCAGATCGGCAACCTCACCTTGGCCGAAGCAGATCCAATCCAACCGGCTGAGGAACCAGGCAACGTTGCGCCAGTCGGCCCATAGGACGCCGCAATCTCCTTCATCGATCTACTGCGGCAATCCTTCACTTCGCTGAGCATTGGGACAACTCTCTCCTTCGGTGTCCGACTCGCGCTAGGCCTCGAGCCAGCCCGGGTCAGGCTAGGAGGGGGAGAGATCGCCAATCTCCCACACGGACTCGGCAACGCCGTGGATCTACGTCTCACGCGGCAGACCCGATCTCCCACGGTTCAGTTTGGACAAGGCTCAGAGCCGTTTCAGATTGGATCTAGGGAAGTTGGAGTCATTCTTACTCCGATAAACTACTCGGATTCCGACTCCAAGTCGGACAACGGTTTGAACACTAGTTCGGACTCCAGTCTGGCGAGTTTTCTTCTCCCCCTCGAGATCTTCATGGCTTCAACACCACCACCCGAGGTGCGCCGTCTACAAGAGGAGCAACAGGAGGAGGCGCACCGACTGCGACAACAGGAGGAGGCTGACCGCGAGGCTCGCAACGACAAGCTACGCAAGGCTGGGCGAGCTGCTCAGCAGGAGATTCTCCAGAATAAAGTCGGTGACCACGACGTCTTCGTCACGCCACAACAGAACATCATGGCCGCTGCAACCCTGCTGGACACGCTCCAACTCGGGCCTGATCACCAGGCCACCCCGACTATCGCCAAGATCAAGGCGATGATTACAGCTGCTGCCTGTCAGCAACAACAACAGCAGTCGGGTGACACACTTGTACCGACCAACTGGTCGGGATCTCCAGCGGCGTGTTCATCTACATCAGCGTGGCGCCGGGCGGCCGGCTCAGGTCGGCCACACGAGGAGTCGTGGCAAAACGTCACTTGGCAACACCAACAACGACAACCGGTGTTGTCACCAGTATGACCGCCGGCCCAACCAAGATCTCCGAGTACACCTACAACACGATCTCCGCCGCACCATCAATGCTCGGTGCCACGAACAAGAAGAGGACGAGTGCTGCCGACTGGAGGACGAAAACGAGCGTTTCGGTCTCCACCACGAGCGGTTTAACCGCCGTAATCGGAGCCAGAGCCCTCACGAAGACGAAGGTGTTCTAGCCTTCACTCACGAGCTCCAGGACGTCAATTGGGCGTCGGGCTTCAAGCCTATGGGGATTGAGAAATGCGACGGCAAAACCAACCCCGAGTCCTGGCTCACCGTGTACACCCTGGCAATTCGAGCTACCGGAGGTGACCATAAAGCCATGGCTAACTACCTCCTAGTCGCACTAGCCGACTCGGCGAGGACATGGCTAACAGGGCTCCTGAGGCGGTCGATCGGTTCCTGGGGAGAACTCAGGGAGCGGTTCATCGCTAATTTTCAGGGAACTTACGAGAGGCCGTCTTCTGAGCACGATTTATATCAACTACACCAGAAGAAGAACGAGTCTCTACACGATTTTATTAAGAGATTCTTCGAGAAGCGCAACAAGATCCTAATGATCAAAGACGAGGCCATCATCACCGCCTTCCGCAAGGGAGTAAAGGACGCCCCGTTGATTGCAAAGTTCACTCGGAAGCCACCATCCTCCGTCCGGGCTCTCTTCGACACGGCGAACAAATACGCCAACTCGGCAGAAGCGGTCGCAGAGGCGCTCGACGAGAAGGAGTCCCGACAAAAAGACCAAAAGGCGAAACCTGACAACGGGCCATCAAACAAGACCGGCAGCAGCAAGCAGAAGTCGGACAATGAGGTGGCCAACATGGAGTGAACTCAGTCGCGGCCCCAACGCAACAACGACTACCAGAAAGTCATGAACGGGCCTTGCCCCTTTCACCCCAAAGGCAAGCATGTGGCCAAAGACTGCTTCATGCTTAAGAAGTTTGCTTCCGAGCAGGCTTCTTCATTTGGCGCCGACAAGGACAAGGACAAGTCAAATCAGGGCCTGGCTGGCGATTTTCAAGATCCCCAAGCCGAGCTCAACCATATCTTCGGAGGGCCGTCTACCTACGAGTCCAAGCGAAAGCAGAAGCTTACAGCGCGCGACATTAACTCAATCTCCACAGCAGACGCCCCCCAATACTTGCACTGGTCAGAGACGTCAATAACGTTCACCCGTGCAGATCACCCAGATCGGCTCTCACACCCAGGGTGCTACCCACTCGTCCTAGACCCAGTCGTGAAGAATATCAGATTGAAGAAGGTTCTCATAGACGGAGGTAGCACGCTCAATATCCTCTTCGCCAAGACCCTGGATGAGATGAAGATTCCTCGTTCAGATCTGCGGCCGAGTACGGCGCCCTTCCATGGGATAATTCCCGGCCTGTCTTCAACACCACTCGGGCAGATTACCTTGCCAGTCACCTTCAGCACGTGGGATAACTTCTGCATAGAAAACATCTGCTTCGAGGTCACAGACTTCGAGACTGCATACCACGCGATACTCGGACGATCGGCGCTCTCTAGATTCATGGCGATACCGCACTATACATATATGGTGCTTAAGATGCCAGGGCCAGCAGGAGTCCTCTCCCTCCGCAGCGACGTCAAGCAAGCCTTTACCTGTGACAAGGAGAGCTGCGAGTTGGCTCAATCCCAAGAGGCGGCAGTCGGGCGCAACAGCATTCGGCAAGCCGTCATAACCGAAGTCGAGAAAGACCCAGTTCCGGCCAAAAAAGCAGCGAAGTCAGGAATTTCAGCGGACTCTGACACGAAGAAGATCCCCCTGGACCCTTCCGACCCCTCCAAGAATACTTTAGTCGGGACCGGACTCAACCCCAAATAGGAAGACGCGCTCGTCACCTTTTCCTCCAACCACAAGGATATCTTCGCGTAGGAAACCGTCTGACATGCCGGGCGTACCAAGGAGGTGACGAGCACGCCTCAACGTGAAGACAGATGCCAAGCCAGTCAAACAACGGCTTGCGGCGCTGTCGCTCAAAACCGTAAAAATGCTATTCAGGAGGAAAGATAACCAAGCTTCTCGCAGCGGGTTATCAAAGAGGTCTATCACCCGGATGGCTGGCAAACCCAGTCTGTCATGGTAAATGCGCATGTGCGTCGACTACACCGATCTCAACAAGGCGTGCCCCAAGGATCCGTTTGGTTTTGGTTTACCAAGAATAGACCAGGTCGTGGACTCAACTGCAGGGGTGCGACCTTCTCATTTTCTTGACTTGCTACTCGGATACCACCAAATCAGCCTAAAGAAGGAGGACTGTCTAAGACATCTTTATCACCCGTTCGGAGCGTACCGCTATATCACTATGCCGTTCGGTTTGAAAAATGCTGGAGCAACGTATCAATGGGCGATTCAGTGGTGTCTACACACTCAGATCGGGCGCAACGTGGAGGTCTATGTCAACGACGTGGTGATCAAGACTAAGTCCAAAGAAGACCTCATCGCTGACCTAGAAGAAACCTTCTGCAATCTTCGAAGATTCAAGATGAAGTTGAACCCGGAAAAGTGCGCCTTTGGTGTGCCATCCGGCAAGCTACTCGGCTTCATCGCGGCATCGAGGCCAACCCGGAGAAAGGAAACGCAATAATGAACATGGCTCCCCCAACCAACCAGAAGGACGTCCAGAAGCTGACAGGCTGCATGGTGGCACTCAGCTAGTTTATTTCCCGACTGGGCGAACGGGGTATGCCCTTTTTCAAGTTATTGAAGAAAGCAGACAACTTCCAATGGACTCCCGAAGCCCAGCAAGCGTTCGAAGACTTCAAGCAATTTCTCACATCACCCCCCGTGTTGGCGTCACCCATGCCCCAAGAACCACTAATGCTATATCTGGCGGGAACTACTTAGAGGTCAGCACGGTGTGGTGGTCGAGCGAACCAACAGGTCACATCTAGAAAATTCAACGGCCAGTTTACTTTGTCAGCGAGGTGCTTGCCGACTCATGACAAGATATCCACAGGTCCAAAAGCTGCTCTATGGCCTACTCATCACTGTTCGGAAGTTGGTGAACTATTTTCAAGCACACCAAGTCACGGTGGTCACATCGTTTCCACTCGGAGATGTCCTACATAACCGCGAGGCCACCGGCTGAATCGCTAAATGGGCGCTCGAGTTTATGGCATTCAACATCACCTTTCAGCCACGGACAGCAATCAAATCACAAGCTCTAGCCGACTTCGTGGCCGAGTGGACAGAAGTTCACATGCCTACATCAACAGCGAAGCTAGAGTACTGGACAATGTACTTCGACGGTTCTCTACGGATCGGCGGCGCCGGGGCTGGAGTCGTACTGACGTCCCCCACCGGCTTCCCACAACGTCGCCGAGTACGAGGCACTTATCCACGGGCTCCGCATCGCTATATCACTCAGCATCCATCGACTGGTTGTGTGAGGAGACTCCCAACTTGTGGTAAACCAAGTCATGAAAGACTGGACATGTTTCGACAACACTATGGCGGCATATTGTTAGGAGGTCCGCAAGATGGAGAACAAGTTTGACGGGCTGGAGATAACACATGTCCTACGGCAATACAATGATGCTGCAGACGAGCTGGCAAACATGGGATCCAAGCGAGAGGCGGTCCCGACAAGGATCTTTGTTGAGCAACTCATGGAGCCATCAGTCAAGAAGAAACCAGCGCCAGAGCAGTCGGGAGACGAACCTACCCCGGCAACAGACGAGGCGCTGCACATATGTCAAGATTGGCAGACTCCTGTTCTCAAATTCCTCCTGGATGATGAACTCCTAGAAGAACGCAATAAAGCTGAATGAATTAAACGTCGAAGCAAGAATTTCTTAGTCGTCGGAGAAGACCTATACCGAGAAGAAGTGCATCCGGTGTGTGGCGCCTCCCGACTAGGTGGAAGGCCACCATGTGCATACGGCACCCGATCCCAGGATCAGTAGTCGGGTACGCACAACAATGATACAACAGAGTTACAATAAGTACATAACAGGTATACATTTATATATACAAGGAGATCCATCTAGGACAGACCCGAGATGGGCAAAATAATCAACCGGTAAACTAGCGTGAACAGCAAAACAGGGCGGAAGCTGGACAAAACCACACCACAGGCTCGGTTGGGAATTAGGCTCGAAACCTTCAGAAGTCTTCGTAGTCGGCCTGGTCTTGGAGGAACTCGGCAGCAGTCGGGTCTTCGTCTTCTTCTCCAAAACCTACTATACATATATAAACAAGGTGAGTACTTTCGTACTCAGCAAGCCGGAAAAGATGCCATGTCGGTCAAACAGAAAGGCTAAGGGTTTATTTGCGAAAATTGCCTTCAGAAACTCTTTTCTTTGCAAACACTAGTGAGCTCAAATTTTTAGTTGTCGAAAAGAGGCTCACGCCTCGATCCATTCCGCAAGTTGCTTTTCAACAACTCGCCAATTAATGAAACAAGCATAAATATATATATCATCTTTTACTTCGCATTAGCTGGTCCTGTATCTCCCGAGTAGCTACAACCACTCGTTGACCCTGAGACTCGGCTACAACCAAATCTCAGCTGTGGCACTTGATGCCCGCTACACTGGCTACAGCCAGCTAGCTCAACCGCCGCCCTGGCTACAACCCGGGGGCTCAACATTGCTGCCCTGGCTACAACCCGGGAGCATGTTCATGGCACTTAATGCCCGCTATACTGGCTACAACCAGCTAGCTAATGTGGCTTCCCTGGCTACAACCCGGGAGCACACTTGATCAACTTGCTGCCCTGGCTACAACCCGGGAGCTTGATCAATCAGTCTTCTGGCTACAACCCGAAGACATCCGTACAACTGCCGCCCTGGCTACAACCCGGGGGCATGATCTTCATCCTGTTACTTTTCATTCACTTGATTATGGTGCTTAACACCCCGATCACACAGATCCGTTCTGGCCACACAGGCCTTCCGTTTGCTCACTCGCAAACTCTGGTCACGTTCCTTTCCATCAAACATTTTCACAAATCACTGGCAAACAAATCTACGCTATGGAATCACCTTGCATCGCCCTTAACCGTGGGCACGGCTGTTCGAACAGTTCTGCTAAACTCTGCAGAGGGTGTGTGATTACCATCCGACACAAAAAATTACACGAGTACTGGCCTGTACTCAGAAATTCGTGACAAGGCCATTTCCAAAGCCAGTCTAGAGTCATCCAATGCAGCCGAAAGATCCACACAGGATGCATTGGTCGGCACTGAACTTCTCTAAACCTACTAGTTACTCGGCCAGGGGCATCCCATAATACCCGTCTGGTCGCACTGTAAGATACTCGGATGGAATCCCCAAAGGAAACGGTCCTTATCGGTAAGACATAGCCATGCCACACAGGCGTTGTCTCTGTACACCAAGATTTTCACAAGCTGTCTTTATTTCACAAAACACGCCGATACACAAAGTATCAGGTTTTCCAATCAGTTTAGTAAAACCCAAAGTTTTTCCCAACGACAAACAACGCGGCAGAGCTAAGCCATTCTACTCGGCATCGTATCCTCAGATAGGATGCTAGCGTGCCATTTGTGGGGCTCTCAAGGGAGAAATATATCAACATCCTACCAAAACAAGTGCTACTACTGGGTAGGTCCATCGGTTGCGCTTGCAAACCAAGGCCAACAGTTTAAAAAGGTGTAAACTAAGCATGCATATATTTTCCAAACAACATAGTTTTGCATATATGGGAAAACAATATGATCAAAGAGGCTTGCCTTGTTCCAGGGAGGGGTCTTCTTCGGCGAAGGCGGCTTCGGGATCGTCCACCGGTTCAGGCTCTGAACAAGCAGAAAGAAACGCTGATAAGCAGGAGAAGTAAAACACCAAGAAAAGAATCAAGAAGCAGTCGGCTGCGGAAAAGGTGGCAATCGGCTGAACCAGGCTTGCGAACCAGGCGACAGAGCTCCAAAGCTAGAGAGAAGAACAAGAACTCAGCAGAGCTGGAGCTGGCCGGTTTGCGAAACAAGGGAAGAAGGAGCATGGATGGCTCAATATATAGCCGGCGTGCAAGGTTGAGGCACGGTGAAGCTGGCAACGGCTAGGGGAAGAAAGTCAAGGTGAACTGACGAAGGATTTGACAGGGAGTGACTTTGGAGTCCAACTGTTCAGAGGAGTTGGCAGGCACAGCAGCTACGATGAGACATTAAGGTCAAGGCTAGGACAGGTTGGAGAAATCTCACTGACTGGGCTTCGGACTGACCACTGGTCCAAACAATGCAGCAGGTTATTGTCCATCGGTCCAAGCGGTGCTGCGGGCAGGTGAAGACTGGTTCTTCTCCGCTTCGGTAGTCGGCGTCCAACGGGCGGGTGCGACTCGGGGGACAAGGAAACAACAGGTCTCCACAAGGTAGTCGGCCACCACACAGTGCTTACTCGGCAGCAAGGAGGTCCGAGTAAGACAAAGGAAAAGGGTTGGATACAAGGACTGAGTAGCAATCTACTCGGCTCAAGGGAGAAGGTAGTCGGCTGGCCTGGAAGAAGGAAAACGGAGGTACAGCTGGCAGGATAGGAGAGGATCAAGATCCCGAAAACAAGTCTCAACAGGGGAAAGGAAAACGGGTCGTTACACGGTGTCCTCATGCGCTGCGTCACCACCGAGGAAGGCAAGCAGATTCTGCTGTCGATCCACTCGGGCATATGTGGCAACCACGCCGCATCCAGGACGTTAGTCGGAAAGGCTTACTGGCAGGGATTTTTCTAGCCAACAGCAGTAACAGATGCTAAAGACATCGTTCGCACATGCGAGGGTTGCCAGTTCTACGCAAGACAAACCAATCTCCCAGCCTAGGAGCTCCAAACAATCCCAATCTCTTGGCCCTTTGTAGTATAGGGGCTTGACATGGTCGGGCCCTTCAAGAAAGCGCCAAGAGGGTTCACACACTTGTTCGTCATGGTGGATAAATTCACCAAGTGGATTGAGGCAAACCCGTTGCAACAATAACAGTGGCACGAGCAAAGGACTTCATCATAGTATACTATACCGATTCGGGGTCCCCAACCGCATCATCATCGACAATGGTACTCAGTTCACGGGCGGCGTGTTTCAAGATTTATGTGATGATGTTAACGCCAAAATTTGGCACGATTCATATCGGGCTTGGTTAAAGGAAAAAGATTGGGTTAGCCAATGGAAGCTCATCTGGAAGAGACCAAGCTTGGAAAGGAATCGTGGAGACCACGACATGGTAGTCAATTACCTTATCTATTAATTAGGTAGTTTTAATACTTTTTAGATAAACCTGATCTCGTGTCTGATCAGGGCTTGTTAATTTTCCTTTTATAGTTAGGGAAACTCCTGTTTCGTGCCCGATCAAGACTGTATCAACTCGGGGTATAAATACGTATGCTCGGGTACCTTGTAAATTATCTAATCGATCAATACAACTTCGGCGCATCGCCACCCTTTTCGACGGGTTCTTGCTTCTCGAGCCGGGCTGCATCGGTTAGGTCCAAACTCCTGCGAGAGGGTAAGACTCGTCACCCCTTACCCATGTGTATCTACTTTGTCTACGGCTGCATCAGTTAAGTTTGATCTCTTAGGCCGAGTCGACATACCACATCACGCGTGTGTGGTTTCTATTAGCTTACTGGGTGTAACTTATCCACAGTTTGTACTGGCATCGGTTAGTCCGACCTACTAAACTGCCTCCGATAAGCTATTCTAGGTGATAGTTTTTACGCAAGCGTCTTATCGAATGTATAGCCGGTAAGTTATCATATACATCACGATTGCATTAGGATCTATCGCTGTTGAGGTTTTTTATCATTATCGATCTGTGCTGCATCGTTGAGTCCGACCTACTAGACTGTAGTAATAATTTTATCCTTTCGAGTCGATGGGTTTTTATGCGATGTTCTATCGGAGTGCTTAGCCGATAGGTTATCTTTCTACTAGATAAAGCCGACTGTGTTATATATTGTTTATTATTCTGCCCATCTAATCTATCATCGGCTTCTAGCCGATGTCCAAGTGCTCTGGGCAGTCGGCTGGCTTATTATTTGCTTATATTATCATCGATTCTATCATCGGCTTCTTAGCCGATGCGCAAGTGCTGTTGGTAGTCGGACACGAGGAAGGACTTGGGCGCAGGCACGAGCAAGGACCCGGGCGCTAGCACGGACGAGGACCCGGGAGTGGGCATAGGCGAGGGCCCGGGCACGGGAGCGGGCAGTACCTTAGGTTTACGGCCGATGCTCAAGCATTCCTTCAGCAATCGGCTGGTAGGATTCTTATCGGCCGATTGGATCACTGAGCTATTTTTTTCTATCTCCTTGTCAATTGTGGGGTCAAATTGACTGGCACGCCTACGAACCTCAACATCTTAGGACCTGCACTGGAGCTAAGCAGATCTCCCAGGCCTTCGCGTGTCCTCAGACGCCGAACCAGATCATCGGCTCGTTCCCGGTAATTTTCGGCGTCAACACGTTTTTGGCACGCCTGGTGGGACACAGAACTTCGACATGGCTGGAAAGGAGGTCAGCACAAACAACGTGATTCTAGTCACAATGGAAGACTTGACCGAAGAACAAAGACAACAAGTGGAGCAAAACATTGCTGAATTTCGGAAGCTTTGTCTAGAATCCTTCGGTATGACACGTCAAGGGCCGATTCAAAAGTCCCAATTTCCAAAGTCTATTCTGATTGGGGAATCGAGCCATACATCGCCTGCAAGTTCACAGAAGCAACTTCAAGACATGGTTAATGAAGCAGTTCATCATGCATTGACCGATCAATCAGGGATATTGGTGAACACATTACAGAGCTTGATCATGAAGGCGGTGGAGCTGATTCAACTGGCTGGGGGGCAACAAGATGGAATTCCTCGAGGATATCATCAAACTGCATACTATGGGGGGCATCGACAGAGTTATCCAGGAGCGGTCCCTGAGTACAATTATCAGAGAGAATATCAGAGGTAGAATCGGCTACCAACTCCACCTCTGCATTATCATGATGAAGATCCAAGGGAAGAAGATTGGACAGCAAAAGTCATAGAGGTGGTGAGAGAACAATTCGGTCTGAGACCGAGGAAGGAAACATTTATGTATCGGCCTCCATATCCAAATTGGTTTCATAGAATTCCATTGCCGCGCCGATACAGAGTACTAGACTTCTCCAAATTCTCAGGGCAAGATGATGTATCTACAGTGGAGCATGTCAGCCGATTTTTGGCTCAATGTGGGGAGGCATCGACTGAAGAAGCTTTGAGAGTTAGATTTTTCCCACTGTCGCTATCTGGATCGGCCTTCGCATGGTTTTCTTCGTTACCACCAAATTCAGTTTGGGGTTGAGTCGATTTGGAGAAGCAATTCCACAAATATTTCTTTACTAGGATTCAGGAGATGAGGTTAATAGATTTAACATCGGTAATACAGAAGCCGGATGAATCAGTCACAGAATATATCCAGCGGTTTCGTGATGTTAGAAGCCGATGTTACAGTTTAAGTCTGGATGATGCACAGCTGGCCGAGTTAGCATTCCAAGGTTTGTTGGCTCCGATCAAGGAAAGATTTTCATCAGAAGACTTTGAGAGCCTAGCACACCTAGTACAGAAGGTATCGGCTCATGAAAGCTGATTTCAAGAGGCCATAGAAGGATTGCTGAAGCCCAAACAGAAGAATTTCGAAGTTTGATAACAAACTCCGAAATTGGGGGGCACGTGTTAACGCCAAAATTTGGCACGATTCATATCGGGCTTGGTTAAAGGAAAAAGATTGGGTCAGCCAATGGAAGCTCATCTGGAAGAGACCAAGCTTGGAAAGGAATCGTGGAGACCACGACATGGCAGTCAATTACCTTATCTATTAATTAGGTAGTTTTAATACTTTTTAGATAAACCTGATCTCGTGTCTGATCAGGGCTTGTTAATTTTCCTTTTATAGTTAGGAAACTCCTGTTTCATGCCCGATCAAGACTGTATCAACTCGGGGTATAAATACGTATGCTCGGGTACCTTGTAAATTATCTAATCGATCAATACAACTTCGGCGCATCGCCACCCTTTCCGATGGGTTCTTGCTTCTCGAGCCGGGCTGCATCGGTTAGGTCCGAACTCCTGCGAGAGGGTAAGACTCGTCACCCCTTACCTAGGTGTATCTACTTTGTCTACGGCTGCATCAGTTAAGTTTGATCTCTTAGGCCGAGTCGATATACCACATCACGCGTGCGTGGTTTCTATCGGCTTACTAGGTGTAACTTATCGACAGTTTGTGCTGCATCGGTTAGGTCCGACCTACTAAACTGCCTTCGGTAAGCTATTCCTGCTAGGTTGATAGTTTTTACGCAAGCGTCTTATCGGAATGTATAGCCGGTAAGTTATCATATACATCACGATTGCATTAGGATCTATCGGCTTGTTGAGGTTCTTTTATCATTATCGGTCTGTGCTACATCGGTTGAGTCTGACCTACTAGACTGGTAGCAATAATTTTATCCTTGTCGAGTCGATGGGTTTTTATGCGATGTTCTATCGGAGTGCTTAGCCGATAGGTTATCTTTCTACTAGATAAAGCCGACTGTGTTATATATTGTTTATTATTCTGCCCATCTAATCTATCATCAGCTTCTAGCCGATGTCCAAGTGCTCTGGGCAGTCGGCTGGCTTATTATTTGCTTATATTATCATCGATTCTATCATCGGCTTCTTAGCCGATGCGCAAGTGCTATTGGTAGTCGGGCACGAGCGAGGAGCCAGGCACGGGCACGAGCGAGGACCCGGGCGCGAGCACGGACAAGGACCCAGGCGCGGGCAGAGGCGAGGGCCCGGGCACGGGCATGGGCAGTACCTTAGGTTTACGGCCGATGCTCAAGTATTCCTTCGGCAATCGGCTGGTAGGATTCTTATCGGCTGATTGGATCACTGAGCTATTTTTTTCTATCTCCTTGTCAATTGTGGGGTCAAATTGACTGGCACGCCTACGAACCTCAACATCTTAGGACCTGCACTGGAGCTAAGCAGATCTCCCAGGCCTTCGTGTGTCCTCAGACGCCGAACTAGATCATCGGCTCGTTCCCGGTGATTTTCGGTGTCAACAGATGACTTCGGCATCAAGATCTGCTATGCGTTCGTGGCACACCCCTAGAGCAATGGGCAGGTTGAATGAGCCAATGGCATGGTCTTACAAGGCATCAAAGCAAGGATATTCAACCGACTACAACCATACGTGGGCCGGTGGGTCCAAGAACTCCCATCTGTTCTCTGGTCTCTCAGAACCACCGTTAGTCGAGCAATAGGGCAATCCCCTTTCTTTTTGGTTTATGGTGCCGAGGCTGTGCTACCAACCGAGTTAGAGTTCAACTCACCACGAGTTCAGGCTTACTCAGAAGACATATCAAATAATATCCAATTGGTCGAATTAGATCAGTTGGAAGAAGCAAGGGATATCGCAACAATCTAGACGGCAAGGTATCTTCAAGGTCTGCGTCGCTACCACAATCGCAATGTCCGTGGCTGCACCTTTTTGGTTGGAGATCTCGTCTTGAGGAAAATACAAACCACCAAAGACAGGCACAAACTATCCCCAATCTGGGAAGGGCCGTTCATTATAGCCGAGGTCACGCGGCCAGGTGCCTACCGACTGAAGACTGAAGACGGTGCCCTCATTAGCAATTCATGGAACATAGAATAGCTACGTCCTTTCTATACCTGAGTTTTATACTTTTCCATGTGTGTAGTTCCTCTCTGACTCACTACGCCGCTTGCTTCAACCGAGTAGTGAGTCGGGGGCTGCATGTATCTTATGTGCTTTGTCAATAATATACGAGCCTATTTTACTTAAGTTACGAAGCTTCACTACGACTTTATTATGTTTGCCCGAGTATAGCTTTTTGCGGTGAACGATTTTATTAAGTTCCCATAGACTGACTCGGTGCAGACCATATAATCGAGTAAAGCTAATGACAACTGAGTAATAGCTTAAATCTTGGTGGCATTGCACATATATTTACACATATCTTTACAAAAGAACACAACCGACTACATGATATACTGTCTTTATAGATCCAGATCTCGGATGATAATTTCTGCAGTCGGCCTTGCCTTGGCTATCAGCTCCAGTGCCTCCTCAGGAGTTGTCTCCTCGGCGAACCCCTCCCCGATGGCCTCCACGTCTGCCCTTGGGTAGATGGACTTGGTCATAGCCAGGGTTCGGGCCATGCCGGTAATAACATGCTCATCCGAGTACCTCTTCAGGGCACTCGGTGCATCTTGAAGGCGTCCTTCAACTTGGGCGATCGAGCTACAGCTGGTTCCCATGGGGCGAGGATCTATGATGTCGAGGAGCCCTCTCACGGATCCGAGGAGTGCCTCCCGTGACTCCTTGACAACTCTTATCTCCTCTGTGTAAGCCTAAAATTGAGCTTGGGAATTGGCTCTAGCAGCTACCTGGGTTCACCAACAAGTAAACTTGTTAAGTAAAGCTACAGTGGAGTTATCAATGGATTGGTTAAGATCAGTGTCAAAAGGGAGACTTACTATCGTAGTCAGCCTCCCACCTGGCTATGGTCCTCTCCAGTTTGACTTTTTCCTTGCCGAGCTTGTTGTTGGCCTCTTTCAACTTGGCCCTCTCCTGCTCAAGCTCGGTCTTGGCCTTTGTCAGGGCGGCCTTGTCTTTTTCAAGCTCGGCCCTAGCTTTCTCAGCCTCCTTCAGCTGGATTTCCCTCTCTGTTCGGCCCTTCAACTCGGCTTCGAGGGCTGCATGACAGATTAGTCAAGGACTCGACATTGCGGTCAAGATACAACCGGGCAGTCGGGAACAACACAGCTGGAGAAATATACTATGGATCTGGTCAGAAAGATACATCTTGGGGGCTTACCTCTTATCTTCTTGGCTTGGTCCCAATTCTCAGTCCTGAGCTGAGTAATGGAGTCCCTTAGCCAAGACTCCCTCTACTGGCAGCACCCTTCTACTTCGGCCTTCAGGGCCTAGAGCTAGTCTAACTCTTGGAGCTGGGGAGCAACCCGCATCAAGACTTCGCTCATCTTCTCCGAGCGATCAACGAGCTTCTACTCGGGGAAAAATAGAGCAAAACAGAGTCAGTCGTCAGATAACTCATATAAGCAAGAAAACCAAGACTACAATACGATGAAGGTCGTGCCTGGATCCCCTGGGACGCGGCGAGTGTGGCGCGCAGCAAGCTTTCGCGCTCCCTTACCGCCGCAGCCTCGTCATGCCTATAACTCTTTGCGGTTCCGTCAAGCACCGTCCAATGGAACGTCCGTGGGAACTTGCGAGGAGGAGCTTCAAGCCTAGGGAGGTCCAGCTTATCCGAAGGAGGAGACAGCGATGACGACGACGATGATGACTAGGATGGCGACGGACTCCTAGCCCCTGACTCGGTGGCCTCCGGGGCCTCAGGGGTCGACTCAGGGGCTGCGGCCACGGCTTCAACAACCGGCACTGGCTCAGGTGCTGCCGCGACGGCTTCGACGACAGGCGCAGGCTCAGGAGCTGGGGTAGTGGCTCTGGCAACCATCCCCTAGTCAACCGGTGTCGACGGCCCTGCAGTCGGGGCTATCCCAGTTTCTACAACTGGGAACACCACCGGCTCAACAGGTGTGCTCGCTGGCGTCGACTCGACTAAGGTAGGATCGGCAGCGGGAGTGGCCAGCGTGGTCCTCTTGAGGTCAATGTCGACCCGCCTCCTGCACAACGAATCCAACATCAAGACGACACAATCACAAACATGATTCTCAGAAGACCCAGAACGACCTACTTCTTGGAGAAATTGAGCCTTGGTTCGGGAGATCCAGAGGACGGCGCTGGAGTGCTGCTGGCTGTCGGGCTGGAGGGCGCGGCAGTCGGCTGTGGCACTTTAGTTCTAGTTGGCCCCGTCCGCGATGTGACCAGCTGGGACGCTCGGGTACTCGGAGGCGATGCGGTCGACCTCGCACTCGGTGGCACTCTGGTTAAGCTCGGCGTCGGGGAGCTCGGCTGCACGAGTCCCGGTCTAGGACTCAATGGCCTAAGCGCCGCGCCGGCGGTGTCCCTTATCTTTAGGCTCTCGGTAATGGTACTCAACTTCACCACCTTCTCCTTGCCCCGATCTGCAGTGGATTTCTTCCCCACTCTCTCGGAGTCGGGCTGGGCGGCAGAAGGACTTCTCGGCCTCTTCTTCGATTTCGTGGCCGACAATGGACGGGAGTCGTCATCAAACTCCTTGCACCACTATAAGCAATTCAATAACATACATCACACAATGCTGGGCAATCATAGATATATGTCTACAAGCATTCATTACAGAAGAGAAGCAGATGTTACCTCGGGACGCGGCCGGTTCCAGTTATAAGCCACGATGCAGCGCTCTGCGTCCTCGGTCTCGATCACCCCATTGGAGAAATAGGTGAAACAGATCTCGGTCACTTCTTGCTGGCTGACCACCTCTCGGCTCTCTCGGTCGGGGTCATCCTTCCCTTGATAGTCGCAGCAGAACTCGCTTCTCAACTTCAGCGGCTGAACCGCTGGGTCAGGAAATGTTTGGCCACCCAAGGGCCAGTCAGGCCGGCTTCCTTGAACTTCGACAATCTGGCCAACAACTGATGCACCTGGCCCATCTCTTCGAAGGTTGGGTCCGATGACCAATTTGGCAAGATCGTCGGGGGCTTCCCGGTGAATGCAGGCAAGGAGGGCACCAGATCGGAACAATAAAACCACTCCTTGTGCCAACCTTTCAAGGAAGACTTCAAAGGAAGACTGATATATATCTTTTTCATCTTACTTCTTAACTGGAGGTCAGCCCCCCCAATCACCTGAACCTTATTTTTGAAGGGTTGGGGCTTTATGTGGAACAAGTGCCTAAAGAAGTTGAGGTGGGGTTCTACACCCAAGTAGCACTCACAGAGAGTCACAAAAATTGAGATTTGTAGGATCGAGTTGGGATTCAGGTTCACCAACTCCAGTCCGTAAAAATTAAGAAGACGGCGGAGGAACTCGGAAGAAGGGAGAAACAAACCCTTGTCAAAGAAAGAGGCAAAAACAACAGTTTCGCCGGATTGGGGATTTGGGACTGATTCACCCTCGGCCGGCCGCCAGCGGATAATGTCGCGGCTCTGCAGCCGCAGCGACTTCTCCAACCTCTCCAGCTTTGCCCGGCTACAGTCCGAGATCGGCCACCCATCGTCTGACTCCCCAACAACATCTGGAACCTTCGGCATGGCTGGGGGAACAAGAGATTTGGGGGAAATAAAGTTGGGGGCATGGAATTAACAAGCGGATACGGAATCACTCTAGCTTCGGTGGGGGGATCAAGCAATGGCGAACCCTAGCAGAGTGGGAAGCGAAATTTCAGCGCGGAGCTAGGAAGACGAAACGATTGGTCGCGTGGGGAAGATGAGGAATCTTTTCTCTCTCCCTCAACCTTTATAGAGCCCGTGCCGACTAAATGGGCTTGGGCCTGTAAAGTCGACATTGGGCCACCAAGATATGAGTTTCTACAGTAGCACGCTCAATATGGGCCGCTCGCAGGCTGGGTTAAAATTGCAGTGCTGGTGCTACCAACAGGAACCGATGAGGTAAACAGATATGCTTCATGAAGGCCTAATTGCTAAACACATGTGTTTGGGTATTTGTTTTATCCACTAGGTATCGAGGATATATCCTTATAAGGATCACAAGCTAGTCTTCATTAAAATTAGGGATGCAGGTATCTTTCTCGAGTACACCTGACCACGCAATGAATTTATTTTCATAAAGTGGTACTCGGCCTACATGCTTGGCTACCAGTTGCCATGAGTAACATTATTCCAACCGACATGACGCTGAAGAGTCTAACTTCCGAGTAGTGCACTACTCGGGAGAGACTATAAATATCTTTTCCAGCTGACATGACGCTGAGGAGTCTAGCTCCTGAGTGGGACGCCACTCGGGAAAGACTATAAATCCCCTATTCCGGCTGACATGAAGCTAAAGAGTCCTATATATGAGTGGCATGCTACTCGGCAAGACTATAAATCATATTTCGGTTGACATGATACCGAAGAATCTCATATACCAGTAGTAATCTACTCGGGAAAGACTACAAGGTTAAAGATCTTTGACTTTATGTTTAATTGTCTTCACAATTAAGCACAAAGTCGGGGGCTACACCTAATAGGTGCGCCTATTCGGTGCACACTATTCATACATCTACATGAAGCCCTTCATAGCCTCGCTGCCAGCTGACATGAAGCAAGACTCGGGAAGAAGAAGCACTCAGACAAAGAGTACTCGGGAGCAATGCACTCAGGCAATCTTCACCGTGGAGGATGAGCACTCGGCATCAGCTGTGACTCAACTATGAAGGTCTCTGGGGCTACTGTGCAGGCCATGGGCCCCGGGTACGTCATCACAAGCATATGGGCACTCGGATAGAGGATGGGCCAAGTCTTGTAGTTAGAGATATAGTAGCACCCGGTAGATTTTGCCTTGTACAAAAAGGAATATACAATCTTAGCCGGGTAAGATGTGTCTCTAAGAAGGAAATCCCTTGGCCGTATCCGGCTAGGATTCCTACCTTGTAGCCTTGCCCCCTAGTATATAAGGGGAGGCAGGGCGCCCCCTGAGGGCAGAAGAACACACGAGATCATTGATTCACATACATCCTCAAAGGAATACCACCACAACTGGACGTAGGGTATTACCTCTCATCAAGGGCCCGAACCAGTATAAAATTTCCTTGTGTTCCTTTGCAGTCCATCGGATTTTCCCTCGCCGAGTAGCCCCATAATCATATTGCCGGTGTAAAACATCGACAAGTAGGGAGCGAGGAAGGAGAGGAGGGCGATGACCGGCTTGGATTGACCGAACGACGTGTGACGGCAGCTAGTGGCGGTATGCAGAGGCAGCGGGGAGAGAGGATGGTGTGGCGGTGGCAGAATGCTAGCGCCGACAGCGGGCTCGGGCAAGGGGGTTCGGTTGGGGAGAGATTGAAGAAAGGAGAGGAGAAGGGAGGAGATGGGGGTGCTCATCGAAGAGACCAAAAAGGTGGCGGCGGTTTTGCAAGCTTAAGCTCAGTCCAAGGCGGCGCGGCCACGGCGAGGAACAGGGGAGGAGCAGGGGTGGGGCGGTGTATTTATAGGCGGAGGGGACGATGCATGCTGAGTGAGGTACGGCGGTGGCGCGAAGCTCGGGATGGTGTCAATGGCGGTGGCACGGTCTTCACGGCGTGGCTGGGCGGCGGGCAGAGCACTGCAATGGGTCTTGGGCGGCTGGTTGACGACAAGGAGCCTGAGGCAGTCGGGCGGCGGAGGCAGCTTGGTTGAACACGACTCTAGGGACTCGGGATTTTTGTCAAGCACATGGGGTGCATGCAGGAGCGAGCAGGGGAGGAAGATGACGAATCCGACATGTGGGCCCTAGCTGGCAGCGGCGCGGGCTGAGGCAAGGGGGAGGGACGGCCGCTGACGTGTGCGCCTGAGGTGGTAGCAACGCGGTTGAGGGGAGAGGCCGAGCGGGTTGAGCCGAGGAGAGAGGAGGGGCAGCCCAAACAAACAGTAAACTTTATTTTTTCTCAAGGATTTTTCAAAGAGGTTTTTTTGGGATTTTGGAGGGTTTTTAATTTGTAAAATTTGATACTTGAGTTTGCAAAATTCTAGGGATTCAAAACAAGGGCTAAATACTTGAGTTTATATATATATATATATATGATAAGGAGCTTTTGAATTTCCAATTTCAAGGGAGAGAGTAGATAGGGACTTCAAGGGAGGGTTTGAATTTTCAAAATTTGAAATTTGGCCCTAGATTTTGAGAAGAGATGTAGATTTGATTTTTCTTTGGAGGATCCACTAAAGAAAATTTTACGGGAGGACTTTGAGAAGCAAATTCGAATTACAAAATTCGAATTCAAGAATTTTTGGATCGGAATTTTGGTTGGAGAATTTTGGGAGAAATTTCGGAGTCTCAAGGAGGGGATTAATTGTCACGCCCCAAACTAACCTTTTGTGAAGGACGAGTTCAGACCAGGCAATTGAATTGCAAACATGTACCAGTCCCAGGAATATAGTGCTGGCACAACAGGTGATGGAACCATCATGGCACAACTTATCTTTATTAATAGACATAGTCTTACATCCAAGTTAAAACTGCAGGCATACCCTGAGTTTGGAATGATACAATAGCAAAAGAGTGGAAAGCGAAAACTAGCCCAAAGCCACAAGCGCGACTCGGTAATTGTAATGATCGCATTTTTCTTTTTGTGCAAAACTATTTTAATAAAAAGCTAAATTCAAAATTTGGCTCTTTGATCGATTGGAATTTTTGTGCCATGTGAGATCTCAAGAAAATTCTTAAAAATATTCAAAACAGCCCTAGAGCCTCTGTAGAAGCCACCTAAATTTTTGCAAAATTTTTGAGCCCTTTTAAGACCAATTTCAAAAATCAAAACCTTTAAAACCCATTCAACTTAATCCCTGGAAAAAGAATAAACCCTACTGTGCACAACGGGCCGTCTTCTTCGTTTCCTCGGCCCGCTCCTGTTCTCTCCCCCACCGGCCTGCTCGGTCCGCTGGCGCGCGTGGGATTTAATCCCCGTGGGCCCCGCTTGTCAGCCACCGCCGTCTCCGCCCCGCTCTCGCCCGACCGATGCAACCACGTGGATGGCCAAGATTAACACTGCCGCTCGACCCCGCCTATCAGTCCCGTCGTCGTCCCCATCTTCTTCCTCCTCCAGCCGCTCGCGCCTTCTCTCTCTTCTCTGGAAATCTCCCGAACTCGCTCCCTGTGCTCTCTCTGTTCCGCGCCTTATCGCCCGGTCGGCCTCTTAAAACCACGCGGACATCATCATCCACCCCGCCGCCCGCCGCTCAGCGCGAAACATGCCCCGCCGTCACCGCTGCGAGCTCGCGGTCGAAAAGGCTAGCCGCCACCGCTATCTCTCTCCCCCTCTCTCGGCGCCGAACCTCGGGAGACGATGCGCACGCACGAGTGCCTCGTCCCAACACTTCACCATCATTTCCCCGTCACATTTTTGCCTCCGCCGCTCAGGACGCAAGCCACAGAAGCCGGCGCCATTGATGCGCCTCGCCAATCGAGCTCGAGCTTATCCCTTCCCTACCTCCGCCCTCTGTCCGCTAGCGTCGGAGCTCTCCTATAAATGGAGCAGCCCTCCCCCTTCTTTCGGACACCAAGCAACAAGCCCAAACAAGCCAATCACCGAGAACCTCTCTCCGCCATCGCCATTAGGGCACTGACCGAGCTCCCACCGCCGCTACCGACCACCGCTGACCAATCCGTCACCACCACCGAGCTCCCCAAGCCACCAGGAAGCTCCACCGCCACTCCCCTCCATCGATTAGCCCCTAAAATCAAAACGCCCAATTTTCGCTCACCGCCGTCCGCCATCGCCCTGTTCCTCGCCGTAGACAAAGGTAAAACCAAATTAACTACCTCCCAGCTCTTCCTCAAGTAATGCCGAGCTCAAACCAACCCTATCCGAACCGTTCCGCCGTTTAAATGGTCGCCGGCGACGACCTCCTCTCTCCACCGCCGCCGCCGGTTCTGTGTCATCGTTGTCGACCATGTTCCGCCACCCAGTGAGCCAATCCGAGCCATCTAGATGATTTCCCATCCCCTCCGCTCTCTGCCCATGCCAACCGCTCGCCGAGATCCATCGCCGCCAGCGAGATCGCTCCGGCGATCGCCGGCCGTCGATCCCTCTGCTGGCCGCCACTGTACCCCATCCAGCACCCCTCTCGGTCACTGCATACGGGCCCAGACGCCAACCTCTCCGACCTGTGGGTCCGCTCAAACATATCACATGTGGACCCCATACCAATTAAGTGCACAGTACATATTACCCCTCCTTTCACTGACAAATGGGCCCCCGTACAGTGACTCCCTCATCTCGATCCCACCGGACAGTCTCTGTTCTCTCTCACTCACTGTAGCAACTGGACCCACATGTCAGCCTCAGTGCTGCTCTCTCTCTCCTGACCCAAAGGCCCCATCTGTCAGCCTCTGAGACTATTCCCTTTTATTTCCTTTTTATTTCTCTTCTTTCCTAAAATAATATTAATCCTTTTTATTTTCAGAAAATAGTTTAAACTTTGAAAATTCATAACTTTTAAACCGTAGCTCCGTTTGAGCCCATTCAACTCTCAAAATTTTTCTAAAATTGAGATCTACGCATTGGCACTAGTAGTTGTATTAAATAGGTCCTGATTCCTGGTGTTTTTGTGTGTTTTCTTTTGCAACGCTTAGAGGTCGTTCCCAAGGAGTCGCCGGAAGAAGACTTTGTCGAAGACCCGCAGGACCTTGAGCAAGGCAAGTGTAACGCCCTGGTTTCCAGGCCGTTAAAAAAAACTATTTTCGTAAAACCCTAATTTCAAAAACTTGGATTCTTTGTGTGTGCTTAAGGACTAAGTGCCGTAGATCTCAGATCCAAGCTCCCTTTGAAACTCTAAATCCTCGATCCCAAACTCTTTCTGATTCCGAGACTCGAATTTTGCAGTTCGATTGTCTCTCTCAAAACCCCCTCGGAAAAATTCAAAATCTAAACCCCCTTCGAATTCCTTCAGAAGCCTTTATTCACTCCTCCCAAAAATACCCGGGTTCGAATTTTGCAATTCGAAGCCCTCCGATAAAACTCTTCGAAAATCATCCTTGCAACCTTTCAGTGAAATCTCTTCATTTTGTTCCTCTCAAAAATTTAGATTTTCATCGAGAACTCCCTTCCCGCAACTTGCCAAATTTATATATTTCCAAAAGTCCTCAAATCTCAAGAATTAAATTCAAGTTCCAATATTCCCTCAAGGTACTCCAATTCTATTCCATTACAAAATTCCCAAAGTATCCCTGAGAATCAAGTTCCAGTATTACATCCAAATCCAGTC
The DNA here is from genome assembly GCA_003991445.1 of Oryza meyeriana var. granulata. NCBI lineage: Eukaryota > Viridiplantae > Streptophyta > Magnoliopsida > Poales > Poaceae > Oryza > Oryza meyeriana. The sequence continues at coordinate 76,663 of RYFJ01000854.1, read as the reverse complement.
CCCTTTGGAATCTCCTTCTTTCTTTTTCCAAATATATCCAAACCCAGACAAAAACCTCAAAAAGTGCTCTCCAGAAATTTCGGATTTAATCCCATTAGAAGTCCTCCAATATTCCTTTTAAAATCCCTTTTTGAGATCCTCCAAATATCCTCTAAAAACAATCCTCTGGAAAATATCAAAGTCCACTGTGTCTTTGGGCCGTCTCTCTCTCCCTGGCCTGAACCAGCTCGGCCTCTGTCGCAGCCAGCCGAAGCCGGGACCCACCAGCCAGGCATCGCGCCCGCGCCCGCGCCCTCTCGCGCTCGCCCGCGCCCTGCCACGTGCCACTCCCCGGCCTCGCACCCCGCGCGCACGCCGCGCAGGTGCCTCTTTCCGGACCCCGTCGACCACAGCCGAGCACGAGGCCGCCCGCGCCCGCGACAGCCCGTGCCCGTGCCTCTCCAGCCCGTGCCCGTGCCCCTCCAACCCGTGCCCCTCCAGTCCGTGCCCCACTCCGTGCCCAAACGCCGACATGTGGACCCCGCACGTCGGACCCGTCCCCTACCTCGCGCCTCTCCCTTTTCTCTCTCATCTCCCGAACCTTCTCGCCCATCCCCGAGCCGGCCGCCTCCTTGCGCACGCCCATCACCCCAGGCCCGCACGCCAGCGGCACGGAGGCCGAACGCGCCCGCACGCCCCGCGGACAGCCGGTCGTCGTCGTCTTCCCGTCGTCGATCTCTCTCTGCTTTCTCTCTCTTTCTCTCGATCCTTCTTCTCTCTTCCCAACACCGTCCGTGCCCATACCTCTCTGTCCCGGCCCGACCCCCTTCGTCAACCCCGCAGGACACGCCCCTCGGCCGCCGGCGCAAATCGCGCCGCCCCTCCTGCTCGATCTTCCCGGTCAAAAGCCTCGATTCGTCTTGTCGCTATCCCGTCGCCATACCCCCTCTGTCCCTCCCCTCTCTCTCGCGGCAGCACGAGGTGTGTTGACGCCAGCCACAGTTGCGCCATTACGTGACGTCGGCTACAGAAGCCTACGCCATTGATGGCCGGTCGAGCTCGAGCTTATCCTCTTCCACCGCTTCCCTTCCTTGTCTCCTAGCGCCACTCGCCGCCTATAAATAGGCCCAAGGACCTCGCCGTCGCCTCCCCCTCAGAGCTGCTCCCTCTACCGATTTCTCTCTCTCCGCTGTCATTAATCCTTCGGCTCCTCCCAAATCCGACCATTCCCGAGCCCAATCGACCAAGCTGCCGCCGCCATTTGAGTCTCCCCGGTGAGCTTCTGCCCCTAGCCCTCTCTTCCTCCTCTCCCCGGGCCGCATCCAAACCACACCCATCCCCAAGCCCTTCGCCGCTCCCTGGTCGCCGGCGACGATAGCCGCGCCGCCTCCCTCTGGTCGCCGTCGCCCGCCGCCCTCGAGCCTTCATCCATCAATCCGAGCCTACCATCATCCTCACCGTGCTCCCCTCATCCCGTATCTGTTGGCCGCCTCTCCTTCCTCGCCGCCGTTCGCCGGCGAACCCCCGGCCGCCGACCGCCGTCGATCTCTCTGCCCGGTCTCCTGTTACCCATCTGGCACCCCTCCTCTCTCTCTCTCTGTGTCCTGACATGTGGGGCCATCATGTCATCCACCTTCCTCTCTATGTGCCAATGACAAGTGGGCCACCCTCAGTTTCCCTCTCTCTCCAGCCACTGATCCAAGGCCCCACCTGTCAGCCCCTATTTCCAAAATAATTTCTTTTCCAGAAATTCAAATAATTTCTTTTTAATTCCAAAAGATCCCCAAGCTCCCAAAATTCATATCTTCTTAACCGTAGCTCCAATTGACTCCGTTCAAGTCTCTAAACTTTTCTAAAAATAAGATCTACCTTATGGCACTATTAGTTATTAATAATAGTATATTATTTCTAGGGTTTTGTGTGTGTTTCTCGCGTTCGCGTGTAGTCGACACGTTGGAAATTCGTCGGACGTCGGATTTTCGTGAAGCCTGAAGACGAAGTCTGAGGCAAGTCACTCCTTGACCATATTGCTCCTAAATTTAAAATATTTTGTTTGCAAAAATTGCATTGTTAGTGTGCACGATAAATTGATTGGCCTCGGTTTGCGTGTCGAACCGACGGACCTGCCCGGTAGTTGCATAAATCCTGTAGGACTTTGATATCCTATTCCTTGTCGCTCCACTTCGTGGTACCTCGGTTATCGTGCTCTCTGAGCATGGATTCCGATGGTTCTACTCAGAACACAATTGTTTGTCGATTTGGGAAAATTTGGGTTTTCAAAGTGGTTTAAAAACCCGACATGCGATGTCGGCGAGATTTGCGAAACAAAATCTATTTGCGAAAGACTCTGCGGTGCAAAGTGATCGCCTGTGTGGTGGCACTTCGTATTCGCATATAAGGACCGATTCCTTGAGGAATTGCACTGAGCATGTCACAGTGCGACCACACGGGTGGTATGGGACACCCCTGGCTGAGTAATCAGTGTTCCCAGGATGGTTCGGTTGCTAATAAATGTGGGACTGGCTGGGTGCCAAGAGGGCGATATACCCCCGTCCCTGAGTACAGGAAAGTGAGTTCCTGGTACTTGGTTGAGTGTGAGCACCCATTTATAGGGCAACGTGCTATCCTGGGAAGGCTTTGGAAAGGCTTTGTCGCGAACTTCCCCACCTGATCAGTGTGGGAGTAAGCTCGCGTCGTGTGGGTAAAGCGTACAATCTTTGCAAAGATCAATGAACTGTTCGAACAGCCGTGCCCACGGTTACGGGCAATGTGAGGTGATTCCTCTAGCGTAGATTTGTTTGCAAGTGTTTGCGAAAGAGATTTGTGGTATGGGAATCGTTACCAGAATTGGCCTTTGTGGCTGATGGATGACCTGAGTGGTCTGAAACGGGGCTGTGTGACCCGGGATGTCGATTGACATCATAGTTAGGCTCCCCGAGTGGAAGCAGTTTGAGTTGAGATTAAGGATGGCTTGGAGAGTCATCGATATGAGTTATGAGATGAGATGAAATGATGTCCCAGATGGGACTAAAGTGAAAGATGAGATTACGTCCTAGTGAGGACGAAATTGAAAATAAAGTAATAGATGTTGATACCGTGGAAGGCTGCTTGTAGGCAGATCCACTGAGCCGCTGTCGTGATCCGACAAGCGGTATAAGAATACTTGAGATCAATTAAAATTTGCTTCGTCCGCTTGAGTTGTTGAAAAGCAATTCGCGGACAGGATCGAGGCGAGAGCCTCCTTCCAGTCACTTTGAGACAACTCACACTTAGGTTTTCGAAAGTGTTTTCAAATTAAAATGGTTTGCATAATAAACCCCAGCCTATTCTTTGATAGCCTGCATAACTCACATTTCCTGTGACTTGCTGAGTACGTAAGTACTCAATCCATTCTTTTTCCCCTTCAGGAAGAGTGAAGTTGAAGTGAAGATTAGGGTTTCTTTCCTAGTCCCAAGCCGTTGCTTGTGGATTGGGTTCTCGCTGCGCTGTCGTTCCGCTGCTGTGGTTCTGTTTGCCGGTTGCTGCTCAGGGCTTGCCCGAAGTCGCAACTTATAAAGGTATAGTATATATATATTCGTATATTAGTTAATTGCTGTGGTACATCTCAGTTGACCGCGGGTACCAGCTTGGTTTCCTGGGACTGGTACCGGCATCGCGGTTCCGTGGGAGTTTGGTTCACGCCAATCTTCCACGGCGCTTGCCCTCTGGTATCGCTGCAGGTGGTGCCAGGGCGGGAGGCGCTACAGAGGTGGTATCAGAGCATAGGTTTGGTATAGGAACGAAACCCCTTCTCTCATAGGATGACTTTAAGGACAATATATTTAAATATAAAGACTATTTGCGAAAATTTTCTGCTCTCTCCCCTCACTCTAAATTTACAAAAAAAAAAAAAAAAAAGAATTTTCTACTCCTTCACCCCCTCAAAATCATAGAAGTTAGATATCCCTTTTCCCTTTCTCACTTGAGGACATGGAATCTTCGCCTGAAGACATGGAGTATTCACCGTACTCGAGACAGGACATGAAGATGGAGCCAAGAAGAGTTTAACCATAGAAATCGTCGCGAACTCGTTAGGAGTTTCGCGAAGATAGTGTGTGAGTGTGTAATGTTTGGTAGTTCGTTCTTGCATGGTGTGTTCCAGTCCTGGACTTGGCCACACCTATTTTGGTCTTCTCGTTTGCGAAAAGAATTTTTCGTGGGATATTTCTTTTTTCTTCTCTTCTGTTTCTCCTTTCCTAGTAATTTCCCTCTTACCTTGACCTTTTCTGGGTTAGAATGGCTCGTCGTGCCCGTCGTCAAGTCCGTGTCCCTAACCGCTTCGGATATGAGGATGACCAGTTCAAGCAGCCAACCATAACCTCCACGCAGGATCAGAATATAGACCAAGTAGCAGATAATGGACATGAAGACGCTAATGACCCCGTCAATCAGAATGCAGACACGAACCAACCTGAGTTTCCTCCACCTCCACCACTTCCCCTGAACCTCCAACAACTCCTGGCTATGCAAACTCAGATCCTACAAGGAATAGCCCAAACCCTAGCCGGATTACAACAAGGGCAAGTGCAACCTCAACAACCTCAGCAAAACAATGGAGATCCAAGTTGATAGACTTTCTAAGATCAAGACCCCCTAAGTTCTCCCCACACCGTCGAGCCAGTCGAAAGCCGATGATTGGCTTAAAGACGTGGAAAGGAAACTAAAACTTGGTACAATGCACCCCAATAGAGAAAACCCTCTACGCGGCCCATCAATTAAGAGGACCAGCCGCGGAATGGTGGAAAATTATTGTGCCGCACATGAAAATGCCGCGACCATCGAATGGAAGGAATTCGCGGAAGCTTTCGAGCATCGTACGTCCTGAGAGTATAATCGACATGAAAAAGGAGGAATTTAAACAACCTCAAGCAGGGCATAGCACTATTAACGAATACCTGAGTCACTTCCATAAGTTGGCTCGATATGCCCCGGAAGAAGTAAATACGGACAGAAGAAGATAACGGAAGTTTCTGAAAGGAATGAACGTGGATGTAAGACTTCAACTCGTGGCACTGAGTTCCCAACATTTCAGCATATGATCAACAAGGCTCTATTGGTAGAAGAAGCTGACAGAGAAATAGTGGACATAAGAAACGAAGAGCCTCACAGTTTGGTTTCCAACAAAAGGATGGAACTCTTCGAAGAACCAAACCCATCCGGACAGTTCAACCGAAGCATAACCGGTATGCCCCTGATTACTGGATTCGTCCTCGCCATACTACTCCAAGACCCCACAGCAAATGTCAGGTGTCAGCAATGGTAATAGTGGAGGAAGTAACTCCACGACACCAGCCGTACCAACCAGAAGCTTGGCCGAAGTCGAGTGTTTCCGTTGCCATCAGATGGGACATTACTCTCGACAATGCCCTCAAGGCCAAGGCAATACCCGACCGGTGCAGTCCAATATAGGAAGTAACAGAGTTCCCACGATCGGTCCCAAGAGCGTCAGTCCACAGAATAGCGGAGCAGTGTCGCAGACTTCGCCTGTTTTCAGAAGATCTCGCCTCAACCACGTAAATGCAGAAGAGGTACAAGACGCCTTAACCTTCGAGACCATAGACGAAGAAACAGAAGATCAGGTTCCACCGGAGCAGATGAACCTACAACAAGACCTGGAAGATTAAGCGTCAAGACCGACGTACTCGCCAGGATGTCGTGAAGCTTTTGCCAAGACCCGAAGGATGAAGTTCGGAATAGTGTATATAACCAACAAAGACCTAGTAAGATAGGGTGCCGTAGTTCTCCCCGTAACCCTCGTGGTTCCCCTTATCTCGAATCTCGGGGACGAGATTCTTTTTAAGGGGGGTAGGTTTGTAACGCCCTGGTTTCCAGGCCGTTAAAAAAAACTATTTTCGTAAAACCCTAATTTCAAAAACTTGGATTCTTTGTGTGTGCTTAAGGACTAAGTGCCGTAGATCTCAGATCCAAGCTCCCTTTGAAACTCTAAATCCTCGATCCCAAACTCTTTCCGATTCCGAGACTCGAATTTTGCAGTTCGATTGTCTCTCTCAAAACCCTCGGAAAAATTCAAATCTAAACCCCTTCGAATTCCTTCAGAAGCCTTTATTCACTCTCCCAAAAATACCCCGGGTTCGAATTTTGCAATTCGAAGCCTCCGATAAAACTCTTCGAAATCATCCTTGCAAACCTTTCAGTGAAATCTCTCATTTTTGTTCCTCTCAAAAATTTAGATTTTCATCGAGAACTCCTTCCCGCAACTTGCCAAATTTATATATTTCCAAAAGTCTCAAATCTCAAGAATTAAATTCAAGTTCCAATATTCCCTCAAGGTACTCCAATTCTATTCCATTACAAAATTCCAAAGTATCCCTGAGAATCAAGTTCCAGTATTACATCCAAATCCAGTTCCCTTTGGAATCTCCTTCTTTCTTTTTCCAAAATATATCCAAACCCAGACAAAAACCTCAAAAAGTGCTCTCCAGAAATTTCGGATTTAATCCCATTAGAAGTCTCCAATATTCCTTTAAAATCCCTTTTTGGAGATCCTCCAAATATCCTCTAAAACAATCCTCTGGAAAATATCAAAGTCCACTGTGTCTTTGGGCGTCTCTCTCTCCTGGCCTGAACCAGCTCGGCCTCTGTCGCAGCCAGCCGAAGCCGGGACCACCAGCCAGGCATCGCGCCCGCGCCCGCGCCCTCTCGCGCTCGCCCGCCCTGCCACGTGCCACTCCCCGGCCTCGCACCCGCGCGCACGCCGCGGCAGGTGCCTCTTTCCGGACCCGTCGACCACAGCCGAGCACGAGGCCGCCGCGCCCGCGACAGCCCGTGCCCGTGCCTCTCCAGCCCGTGCCCGTGCCCTCCAACCGTGCCCCTCCAGTCCGTGCCCCACTCCGTGCCAAAACGCCGACATGTGGACCCCGCACGTCGGACCCGTCCCCTACCTCGCGCCTCTCCCTTTTCTCTCTCATCTCCCGAACCTTCTCGCCCATCCCGAGCCGGCCGCCTCCTTGCGCACGCCCATCACCCCAGGCCCGCACGCCAGCGGCACGGAGGCCGAACGCGCCCGCACGCCCCGCGGACAGCGGTCGTCGTCGTCTTCCGTCGTCGATCTCTCTCTGCTTTCTCTCTCTTTCTCTCGATCCTTCTTCTCTCTTCCCAACACCGTCCGTGCCCATACCTCTGTCCCGGCCGACCCCCTTCGTCAACCCCGCAGGACACGCCCCTCGGCGCCGGCGGCAAATCGCGCCGCCCTCCTGCTCGATCTTCCCAGTCAAAAGCCTCGATTCGTCTTGTCGCTATTCCCGTCGCCATACCCCCTCTGTCCCTCCCCTCTCTCTCGCGGCAGCACGAGGTGTGTTGACGCCAGCACAGTTGCGCCATTACGTGATGTCGGCTACAGAAGCCTACGCCATTGATGGCCGGTCGAGCTCGAGCTTATCCTCTTCCACCGCTTCCCTTCCTTGTCTCCTAGCGCCACTCGCCGCTATAAATAGGCCCAAGGACCTCGCGTCGCCTCCCCCTCAGAGCTGCTCCCTCTACCGATTTCTCTCTCTCCGCTGTCATTAATCCTTCGGTCCTCCCCAAATCCGACCATTCCCGAGCCCAATCGACCAAGCTGCCGCCGCCATTTGAGTCTTCCCCGGTGAGCTTCTGCCCCTAGCCCTCTCTTCCTCCTCTCCCCGGGCCGCATCCAAAACCACACCCACCCCAAGCCCTTCGCGCTCCCTGGTCGCCGGCGACGATAGCCGCGCGCGCCTCCCTCTGGTCGCCGTCGCCCGCCGCCCTCGAGCCTTCATCCATCAATCCGAGCCTACCATCATCCTCACCGTGCTCCCCTCATCCGTATCTGTTGGCCGCCTCTCCTTCCTCGCCGCCGTTCGCCGGCGAACCCCCGGCCGCCGACCGCCGTCGATCTCTCTGCCCGGTCTCCTGTTACCATCTGGCACCCCTCCTCTCTCTCTCTCTGTGTCCTGACATGTGGGGCCATCATGTCATCCACCTTCCTCTCTATGTGCCAATGACAAGTGGGCCACCCTCAGTTTCCCTCTCTCTCCAGCCACTGATCCAAGGCCCACCTGTCAGCCCTATTTCCAAAATAATTTCTTTTCCAGAAATTCAAATAATTTCTTTTTAATTCCAAAAGATCCCAAGCTCCCAAATTCATATCTTCTTAACCGTAGCTCCAATTGACTCCGTTCAAGTCTCTAAACTTTTCTAAAAATAAGATCTACCTTATGCACTATTTGTTATTAATAATAGTATATTATTTCTAGGGTTTTGTGTGTGTTTCCCGCGGTCGCGTGTAGGTCGACACGTGGAAATTCGTCGGACGTCGGATTTTCGTGAAGCCTGAAGACGAAGTCTGAGGCAAGTCACTCCTTGACCATATTGCTCCTAAATTTAAAATATTTTGTTTGCAAAAATTGCATTGTTAGTGTGCACGATAAATTGATTGGCCTCGGTTTGCGTGTCGAACCGACGGACCTGCCCGGTAGTTGCATAAATCCTGTAGGACTTTGATATCCTATTCCTTGTCGCTCCACTTCGTGGTACCTCGGTTATCGTGCTCTCTGAGCATGGATTCCGATGGTTCTACTCAGAACACAATTGTTTGTCGATTTGGGAAAATTTGGGTTTTCAAAGTGGTTTAAAAACCCGACATGCGATGTCGGCGAGATTGCGAAACAAAATCTATTTGCGAAAGACTCTGCGGTGCAAAGTGATCGCCTGTGTGGTGGCACTTCGTATTCGCATATAAGGACCGATTCCTTGAGGAATTGCACTGAGCATGTCACAGTGCGACCACACGGGTGGTATGGGACACCCTGGCTGAGTAATCAGTGTTCCCAGGATGGTTCGGTTGCTAATAAATGTGGGACTGGCTGGGTGCCAAGAGGGCGATATACCCCCGTCCCTGAGTACAGGAAAGGTGAGTTCCTGGTACTTGGTTGAGTGTGAGCACCCATTTATAGGGGCAACGTGCTATCCTGGGAAGGCTTTGGAAAGGCTTTGTCGCGAACCTCCCCACCTGATCAGTGTGGGAGTAAGCTCGGTCGTGTGGGTAAAGCGTACAATCTTTGCAAAGATCAATGAACTGTTCGAACAGCCGTGCCCACGGTTACGGGCAATGTGAGGTGATTCCCTCTAGCGTAGATTTGTTTGCAAGTGTTTGCGAAGAGATTTTGTGGTATGGGAATCGTTACCAGAATTGGCCTTTGTGGCTGATGGATGACCTGAGTGGTCTGAAACGGGGCTGTGTGACCCGGGATGTCGATTGACATCATAGTTAGGCTCCCGAGTGGAAGCAGTTTGAGTTGAGATTAAGGATGGCTTGGAGAGTCATCGATATGAGTTATGAGATGAGATGAAATGATGTCCAGATGGGACTAAAGTGAAAGATGAGATTACGTCCTAGTGAGGACGAAATTGAAAATAAGTAATAGATGTTGATACCGTGGAAGGCTGCTTGTAGGCAGATCCACTGAGCCGCTGTCGTGATCCGACAAGCGGTATAAGAATACTTGAGATCAATTAAAATTTGCTTCGTCCGCTTGAGTTGTTGAAAAGCAATTCGCGGACAGGATCGAGGCGAGAGCCTCCTTCCAGTCACTTTGAGACAACTCACACTTAGGTTTTCGAAAGTGTTTTCAAATTAAAATGGTTTGCATAATAAACCCCAGCCTATTCTTTGATAGCCTGCATAACTCACATTTCCTGTGACTTGCTGAGTACGTAAGTACTCAATCCATTCTTTTTCCCCTTCAGGAAGAGTGAAGTTGAAGTGAAGATTAGGGTTTCTTTCCTAGTCCCAAGCCGTTGCTTGTGGATTGGGTTCTCGCTGCGCTGTCGTTCCGCTGCTGTGGTTCTGTTTGCCGGTTGCTGCTCAGGGCTTGCCCGAAGTCGCAACTTATAAAGGTATAGTATATATATATTCGTATATTAGTTAATTGCTGTGGTACATCTCAGTTGACCGCGGGTACCAGCTTGGTTTCCTGGGACTGGTACCGGCATCGCGGTTCCGTGGGAGTTTGGTTCACGCCAATCTTCCACGGCGCTTGCCCTCTGGTATCGCTGCAGGTGGTGCCAGGGCGGGAGGCGCTACAGCAAGTCACCCTTGACCATGTTGGACCCATGATTTAAAATTTATTTTATTTCTAAAAATTTGCATAAAATAGGAACATGACTATTTTCGGCCACAGTTCGAAACCGAATCTATTCGGCCTAACCTATTTGCTGCATATATACCCGCCTTGAATAAATTGATGCCCTGTCCTTTGTAACCCTGTCATCTTGATGTTCGTACTTGGGTATGAATATCGATGACCCCTTTTTACCCAAAATAAAATACTACAATGGGAAAAACTAGGGTTTTAATAAAATGGTTTACAAATCCTCGACACCCTTGGTCGAGAGAGGTTGCAAAATAAAATAGTTTTATAAAACTTGGTCCTAGGATGTCGCTGCCTGTGTGGCTCCGACTTCTCCGGACTTTTAAGGACCGTTTCCTTGAGGAATTGCACTGAGCATGTTACAGTGCGACCACACGGGTGGAATGGGACACCTCTGGCTGAGTAACTAGTGTTCCCAGGATGGTTTTCGGTTGCTAATAAATGTGGGACTGGTTGGGTGCCAAGAGGGTGATATACCCCCGTCCCTGAGTATGGGAAATGAGTTCCTGGTCCTTGGTTGAGTCTGAGCACCCATTGATAGGGCAGCGTGCTATCCTGGGAAGGCTTTGGAAAGGCCCTGTCGCGAACCTTCCCCACTGACGAGTGTGGGAAGTAAGCTCGTGTCGTGTGGGTAAAGCATGCAATCTTTACAAAGATCAAATAAACTGTTCGAACAGCCGCACCGACGGTTACGGGCAATGTGAAGTGATTCCTCTAGCGTAGATTTTATTTTACAGATTCTGTGCAATTGTTTTGCGGGTTGGGAATCGTTCCCAGAATCGGTCTGTGTGACTGATGGATGGCTTGTGTGGCCTGAAATGGGCCTGTGTGACCCAGGGTGTCAGATGACACCGGAGTTGAGAGGTTTGAGTTAAATGACAAGTTTTCAAAGAGAATCCACCTAAATGGAGGTACCAGAGGAGGGTACGCTCCGAATCGGAGATTTGTGACAAGTCTCTAACTTGTGGAATGGGTCGAGACGCGTGTCTCTTCCTGACTAACTTAAATGTGGTGAGTTGTTGCAAAGCAACTCACGGAATGGATTGAAGCGTGAGCTTCTTTCCGATAACTTAAAGAGCACACTTAGAGTTTTAAAACCATAAAACCTTTGAAAACCACTTTGCGAAAATAACCCTAACTTCCTTGCTAAGCCTTGTATGCCACATAATTTCCATGACTTGCTGAGTACCCCGTGTACTCACCCTTACTTATCTTTTCTCAAAAGTCTATGAAGATGAAGACCCGACCCTCAGCCAGTTCTACCAGGATCAAGTTGAGTACGAGGAGTTTTAGGGTTTCGGTCTAGGTCCCCAAGCCGTTGCTTGTGGGTATAGGGCTACCCGTGTATTTTCTGCTGCATACTTTTGTAATGTATCGTTGCATGTCTCGGGTTCTGTCCAAGGCTGCAACTTATGTGCAGACTATGTATAATAAATAAAGCAGGTTTGGCTGTGATCCACCGATGTCCTGTATGTACCAGCTAGTCTCCTGGGACTGGTACAGGTATTACAGGTAATGGCGTTCCTCCTCTGCTGACCTATGTGGGTTAACAGGAGAGGGGCGTTAAAGTAACTAAGCCAAAACCCTAAAACTCCTCGAAGCCAGCCTACTCCTAGAAGAACTCCTCGTCGGTTGGATCCAACTCATCTTTCAGCATTAGGGGGGATAGATACATATATAGAGCAAGGGTGAGTACCAGCGTACTCAACAAGTCATGGGAACTTAGGTGGTTAATGCAAGCTTCAAAGGACGGCTGGTTGTTTTACAATTGGTTTCATTTAAATTGCTTTCAGAATAGTCTAAGTGTGTGCTTCTCAACAATCGGGGCAAGGTGCGGTCTCGCCCGGATTGGAGTGATTTGTATCAATCTTTGAATTAGCACAACCCACAAGAGTTGGCCTCGGGGATCCAGCTTCCCAGCTGATCCATCCTTATCGGGCCCACATCCCGGCTGTCCTTGACAACATCACACCATTTCCGAAATCGGATTCCCAATCCGCAAAAATCCTTCGCAAACAGTTGTCAATCAAAACTACTCTAAGGAATCACCTCACATCCGCCCGTGACCGCGGGCACGGCTGTTCAAACAGTTTAAACCTCTGTAGAGGGGGTACACTTTACCCACACAACGTGACTTACCCTATCACCCAGCTCGCGACTAAACGAACACGACTGGCGACTAGGGGTTTTCACGACAAGGCGTTTCCGGAGTCCACCTAGGTTACCCCATGCCAACTGGAGGGGTCCACGATCAATCACAGGGTAGGTCCACGACGATGCTATACCAGGAACCTAGGAGACAACCCCGATGCCCTTCCGCACGATCCACAGTCCATTGGCACGCAAGGCATCCCTGAGTGACTCGTTACTCCACCAGGAGTTGTCCCATATCACTCATGTGGTTGTACTGTGGTATGTTCGAATGAAATCCCAAAGGAATCGGTCCTTAGTTGCAGTGCGGGAGACTCATCCTGCTGGCACGATTCCCGCACCGTGGTTTTCGCAAAGCGTTTTATTTTCAAGGCACCGACCCAGGTGTCGGGTTTCCAATATTTCGTAAACCCAATTTTACCCATCGTAGACATTTTTAAATTTGATAGGCGATCACCGGTACCACGCCCGTCGGCACGGATACTGGGATCTGTCAAGGAAGGTGGCAAGGATGTTTAATGGATAACAAAACAATCAAGGAAGTCATGTAGCAAATGGGTTGGCAGCCCGTCGGTTGTCTCGTGACCGCGACCGAGGATTTTAGTGTTACCTAATTCATGCGGTTTAGCAATTAAAATACTTAGTTCCATAATTATGGGTTTGAGATGATCAAAGGTGACTTGCCTTGCTCAAGGCCTGCAGCTTCGTCTTTGAAATCCGCGTCCTAAGGCTCCTTGGGATCCGAAACTACACGTGTTACGAAGAAGAACAATAAAAAGACTAGTATAATAGTCCTATTAGGGATTTCTAAATGTGTCGTCGACAAGATCTCATTTTTAGAAAATTTCTAGAACTAGAACGGAGTCAATCGGACGAGCGAGGAAAAAGATATTGATTTTTGAAGATTTAAGCATTTTCTAGGATACTGGATACTGGAAAGGAATTAAAAGGATTTTTTCTCTGATTTTTCTCTTCTGGGCCATCGCCAGGCGGGGCCCAGCTACCAGCCGGAACAGTGGTGCCGCACTGGTACTGAGAGGAAAGGGAGTTTGGTCGGCCCGAGAGAGGTGGCCCAGTCGGCCGGGGTGGCGCGTGGGGGAGATCTGATAGGCGGGCCCCAGTCGGCGAGCGGGGTCCGCTTGTCGGTCTCTGGGTCCACGAAGAAATGGTTCCACAGACGGGCTGGTGAACAGGGATCGGTGGACGGGGAGCACTACAGAGGCGCACGGTACGCCGGATCGGGGCAGGCCCACGCGCAAACACTCAGATCACCATGTGCCGAGCGTACGCGAGTCTAGAGGGAGTCGGCTTTGGCTCACACTCGCGCGACAAGAGCTAGACGAAGAACAGTACTTGCATCCGACGGCCCACGGTGGCACAGTGCCACCGTGGCGGCTCTCCGTGGAGGTGAACAACGATGAGTGCACCAGAGTGAAGCGGAGGCCAAGGTGAGACCGGTTAATGGCTCGGATTTGCCGGAGGACGGCCGGGTATGGAGTGTTGCGGCACCTCCCATAGGCGGCGGAGAATTGGGGGTTTCCCAAAGGATGAGCCGAGGCCCAATTCCATTCGCTGAGAGCCTCCTGGGCAGTACGAGAATCGATCTCCAGTGAGTGAAGGACGAGGGGTTGGCCCTAATTGACTGGCGATAGCGTACCGAGCGGCGGCGGCGCGACGGTTGCGGCGGAGCGTCTATGGCCAGCGGACCGGGTACCAGGGCACAAGGGGGCTTCCACCAGAGCTAGGAGAAGGGATAGAGGGAAAAGGACGGATACAGTGGCTACCATGACAGGAGTGCGCAGTGAAGAATCGCCGGCGGCACAAACGTAATCGTTCGTGCCTCGGCGCGAACGGGTGGAGAAGAGGGGGTCTGGCGGCGGTGGTCTCCGAGCGCGGCAGCAAGGTCGAAGGACACCAGAAGCTTCCAGGCAGTGCAGCATCGGAGGTGATTTGGAGGGGAAGACAGAGGAGATGGTGTAACGCCCTGGTTTCCAGGCCATTAAAACTATTTTAGTAAAAAACCTAATTTCAAAAATTTTGGCTTTTTGTGTGTGCTTAAGGACTAAGTGCCGTAGATCTCAGTCTAAGTCTCCCTTGAAACCCTAAAACCTCGGTCCCCAAACTCTCTTCTAAAATCCGAGACTCGAATTTTGCGATTCGACTGTCTCTCTCAAATTTCCTCGGAAGAATTCGACCTCAAATACCTCCCAAAAATTCTGTATACTCGGGTTCAAATTTTGCAATTTGAAGCCCTCCAATAAAACCCTTCGAAAAAATCGCCTTTGAAGCCTTCATTAAAATCTCCATGTTTTGCCCTTCTAAAAATCCAGGTTCCTTCAAAGACTCCCTTCCCAAAATTGCCAAATTTATTTATTTCCAAGAACCCTCAAATCCCAAGAATTAAATTCAGATTCTAATCTTCCCTCGAGGCCCTCAAATTCTAATCCATTGCAAATTCCCAAAATATCCTTGAGAATCGAGTCCCAGTTCTAAATCAAACCCCTCTTAAATCTCCTCTTTTTCTTTTCCCAAATATCATCCAAAAATCAATCTATATATATTTATGCTCAAATCCAACCCACAGAAACCCCTCTCAAAATTCCCAAAAGTCCCAAAAGTGTAAATCTCAAATCCGAAATTAAATCTCCAGATGATCCTCTCAAAAACTCTCTCTCTCTCTCTATATATATACACACACACACACACACACAATCATCAGAGTCCCTCTGCAAAAATTTCCTTGATTTAATTCCCGAAAAACCAAATACCAATTTCTAGATTAATACCCTTTCAATTCTCAAAAAAATCCCTATCCATTTCTTCCATATATATGTGTGTGTGTGTGTGTGTGTGTGTGTGTGTGTATATATATCTATATCCAGACGAATATCCCAATCTTGGTAAAAGTCCTCTCCATAAAATCCCTAGAATTTTGTGGGCCCCAAAAATCAAATTTTGGATTAAATTCCTATTGGAAAATCACCAAAAACCCTCCAAATAAATTTCTGGAAAAATATTAAGCTCCACTGTTCCCATGGGCCATCCCCTTCCCTTTTCCGGCCCAAACCGAATCGGCCCATGTCCTGTTTCCCCTCCTCGTTCACGCGCTCGGCCTCGGACCCACTAGTCAGACACCGCCTGCCGCACCCGCGAGCGCAGCCGCCGGTGCGCGCGACACGCGCCCCGGCCCCAGGCCCCACCCGTCAGCGCTCCTCCCGGACGCTGTCTCCCCGACTCGCGGGCCTAGCACGTCAAATCCATCCCCTTCCTTCCGTCGCCTCTCTTCTCTCTCGCGCTCGGCCCCTGCTCGGTAAAATGACCACGACGACCACCGAAGAAATATCTTCTCCCCCATGCACCCCCTGGTCAACCGCCGGTCCCATCGTCTCTGCCGCGCCCATCCCTCTCGGTCTCCCCTTATCTCCTCGGCACTGGAGCATGACGCCATCCACAGTACGTGCCATGGACCGAGCTCCCATCACATCGTGCCCTCTCTGCCATCGCCATGCCTTGTTGCCGCACCGCCTTTCTTCTCCGTCGTGACGCGCCGCGCCCACACCTATAAATCCGCTCCCGCGCCGCGCCACCGCCCTGAAGCTCGAACTCTCTCTTTCTCTCTCCATCGCCGCCATTGATCTTTCGGCCTCACCCCAATCTGCCTCTCCCGAGCCCAATCAACCGAACAGACCCCACTGCTGAGCTCCCCAGTGCCTCGCGACTTCGCTCGTGCCCTCAATTTCATCCGAGCGCCATCCTAGGGCACACGCCCAATTTTGTCCGCTATTGCCCCGCCATTGACGCCGCCATCGATTTCTCGTTGCTGCATAAGGTAGGGGCCAATGCTTCACTCTATCTTCTTCCTCCACTCGAGCCGCATCCAATCCGAAACATTCCAGCCTCCCCCATCAACAAAAGGATCACCGGTGGTAAACCTCAGGAGCATCACCCTGCCACCGCCCACTGGTCACCGTCGCCTGCCGCCATAGGCCATCATTTGCACAATCCGAACCGTTCATCGCACTCGCCGTGCTTCCCTCATCCTGTTCCCGTGTCTCCCTTCCACCGGCGAGCCCTTGACCGCCGCATCCTCTCTAGCTGCCGTGCGCCGTCGATCTCTCGGCCGGCCGTTCCCTATACCCCGTCCAGCACCCTATCTCTCTCTCTCAGTCACTGACATGGGGGCCCCAACACTTAACCCCCTCCCCTTACTTACATGTGGGCCCAATGTGGTTAAAAACTTAATTAAAACCTATTCAAAAATATGTCTCAATGACATGTGGGCCCCCTGCACAATGACTCCCTCCTCTCTCTTCCTATCTCACTGCATATGGGCCCCACCTCTTTCTCTCTCCTCTCTAGTCAATGATATGTGGGCCCTTCCAATTCTCTCTCCTATGTGTCCTTGACATGTGGGCCACACCTCTTAGTTTCTCTCTTTCTCTCTCTGACCTTGGGCCCCACCTGTCAGAGCTGAGAATATTCCCAGAATATTCTTTTCCATATTCAAATTAAATCCTTTATTTTTTTCTAGAAAAATCCCTAGAACTTCCAAAATTCATATCTTTTCAACCATAACTCCGATTGACCCCGTTCAAGTCTCTAAATTTTTCTAAAAATTAGATCTACCTCATGGTACTATTAGTTATTAATAATAGTATATTATTTCTAGAATTTTGTGTGTTTTTCTCTCGTTTCGTGCGTAGTCGATGCATCGGAAATTCGTCGGACATCGGATTTTCGTGAAGTTTGAAGATGAAGACTGAGGCAAGTCACTCCTTGACCATATTGCTCCTAAATTTGAAATATTTTGTTTACAAAATTGCATTGCTAGTGCGCATGATAAATTGATCGGCCTCGGTTTGCGTGTCAAACCGACAGACCTACCCGGTAGTTGCATAACCCTGTAGGTCTTTGATATCCTATTCCTTGTTGCTCCACCTCGTGGTACCTCTGTAACCGTGCTCTCTGAGCATGGATTCTAATGATTCCACCCACATCACCATTGTTTGACGATTGGTAAAAATTAGGGTTTCCAAAAGATTTTAAAAACCCGACATGCGATGTCGGTGAAATTTGCGAAACAAAATTTATTTGCGAAAGTCCGCGGTGCAAAGTGATCGCTTGTGTGGTGGCACTTCGTATTCGCATATAAGGACCGATTCCTTGGGGAATTTCATCCGAGCATCTCACAGTGCAACCACACGGGTGGAATGGGATACCCCTGGCTGAGTAATTAGTGTTCCCAGGATGGTTTTCGGTTTCTAATAAATGTGGGACTGGTTGGGTACTAAGAGGGCGATATACCCCCATCCCTGAGTACAGGAAATGAGCTCCTGGTACTTGGTTGAGAGAGAGAACTCATTTATAGGGCAACGTGCTATCCTGGGAAGGCTTTGGAAAGGCCCTGTCACGAACCTCCCCACCTGATCAGTGTGGGAGTAAGCTCGCGTCGTGTGGGTAAAGCGTGTAACCTTTGCAAAGGTCACTATAAATTGTTCGAACAGCCATGCCCATGGTCACGGGCAATGTGAGGTGATTCCTCTAGCGTAGATTTGTTTGCCAGTGCTTTGTGAAAGTGATTTGTGGTATGGGAATCGTTATCAGAATCGGCCTCAGTGGCTGATGGATGACCTAAGTGGTCTGAAACGGGACTGTGTGACCCGGGATGTCGAATGGTATCATAGATTAGGCTTCCTGAGCGGAAGCAGTTTGTGCAATGAGTGAGATTATGGATGGCTCGAGAAGCCACTGAGATGAGATATGAGATGAAGTCCTGGATAGGACGAAAGTGAAAGGAAAATAATAGAGGAAAATGAGATTATGTCCTGGAATGGACGAAATTGAAAATAAAGTAACAGATGAGTATACAATGGGAAGCTGCTTATGAGCAGATCCACTGAACTGCTGTCGTGATCTGACAGGCGGTATAAGAATGTCTAAAACCAATTAAAATCTGATTTGTCCGCTCGAGTTGTTGAAAAGCAATTCGCGGACAGGATCGAGGCGAGAGCCTCCTTCTAGTCACATTGAGACAACTCACACTTAGGTTTTCGAAAATGTTTTCAAATGGTGTGCGAAATAAACCCCAGCCTATCTTTGATAGCCTGCATAACTCACGTTTTTCGTGACTTGCTGAGTACGTAAGTACTCAATCTATCTCTTTTCTCCCCTCGTTCAGGAAGAGCGAAGTGAAGTGAAGATTAGGGTTTCTTTCCTAATTCCAAGCCGTTGCTTGTGGATTGGGTTCTCGCTGCGCTGTCGTTCTGCTACTGCTGTTCTATCTGCAGGTTGCTTCTCAGGGCTTGCCCAAAGTCACAACTTATAAAGGTATAATATATATATTTATTTATTTAACTAATTGCTGTGGTACATCTCCGTTGACCACGGGTACTAGCAAGGTTTCTTGGGACTGGTACCGACATCGCGGTTCCGTGGGAGTTGGTTCACACCAATCTCCTGCGGCGCTTCCTCTCTGGTGTCACTGTAAGTGGTGCTAGGACATGGAGGTGTTACAGATGGCGACGCCCATTTTATAGCCATCCGGGGAGGGGCTTGGTGCGGGGCTACTGGAGGGATTTCCCCTCGACGGCGGCCTCACTGGCATGGTCAAGAAAGCGGGGTCGGGGACTGGCATGGCGGCGTCATCGTAGCGCAGCGGGGAGAGAAGAAAGTAAAAGAGGCCAAATGGCTCTCGGCACAAACGGGAGGGAGAGGAGAACAAGTGGAGGCCTTCGAGCGATGAGACTGAGGGAGCTCACAGGTAGGGCGTCCATCGCTTGGCGGCTAGCGTCGGACCACCGAGACGCGGGATGATGACGGTGTAAAGCAGCGAGGCGATTTGGCGGTAAGCGAGGATACGGCGGTCGTCGGTGCAGTGGGGGTGTGTTAACGCCAAAATTTGGTAAGGCCCTGTATCAGATTCGGTCAAAGGAAAAATTGCAGTCAACTGACGGAGAAGAGACCGGAATCGAGAAGGAGCCGTGAAGACCGCTATTTGGCAGTTGTTTACTGTATATACTAATCAGGCAAGTGTTTATCTTTAGGAAACCTGACCTCGTGTCCGGTCAAGATGTGTTAGCATTTTTTGTTATAGTTAGGAAATCATATGCCGTGTCCTATAAGGACTCATGTAACTCGGGGTATATATACGTACGCCCAGGCACCTTGTAAATTATCACAACGATCAATACAAAAATTTGGCGCATCGCCACCCCTTCGACGGGATCCTGCTTCTCGAGCCGGGCTGCATCGGTTAGGTCCAAACTCCTGCGAGAGGGTAAGTCTCGTCACCCCGGCTACCAATCGGCTAGGACTTCCTCGGTTAAGTCCGATATTCTAGTCGGTTTATGGTAGTCGGCTTACCACGATATATTTAGTTTATCTATGGCTGCATCAGTTCAATTTGATCTCATAGATTGATTAGGTATATCACATCACGCGTGCGTAGATCGTATCGGCTTACTGGGGGCGATTTATCATCAGTTTGTGCTGCATCGGTTAGGTCCGACCTACTAAACTGCTAGCGATAAACCGATCTTACTAAGCCGATGCTTTACGTGCAGGCGTTTTATCGGAGTGCATAGCCGGTAAGTTATCTTCATCACTATCGCATTACATCTATCGGCCTATTGAGGTATCGTTATCATCATCGGTCTGTGCTGCAACGGTTGAGTCCGATCTACTAGACTGACGATAATAGCTTTACTTTTGATGAGCTGATGGCTGTTATGCGATGTTGTTATCGGAGTGCTTAGCCGATAAGTTATCTTATTTTAAATACAGCCGATCATACTGCTCGTTTTGCTATATATTCTCGTTTGCGTCACTGTTACGATCGGCTAAGAGCTAGCCGATTGATCCTCCCTGCCAATCCGAGTGCAAGCACGAGCAGGTACCCGGGCACGACCTCAGCCAAGACCCCGGGCACGACCTCAGGTAAGGACCCGGGCACGAGCACGGGCAACTGATGAAGATCTTGGGAGCCGATGCGAGCAAAGGGCCCGGGCACGGACACGAGTAGTATTTTTTCACGACAACATCAGTAACTCTAAACTATGATCGGCTGGAGTTTATTTGATTTATTTATTTATGCATTATGATTGTTTATCTTATCAAGTTTATAGCCGGTCTTTGAATATCCTTTCGATGATCGGCCAGCGCGTCACTGGTTCATTATTATGCTGTTGCTCTTGCCGTCATCGGCCTTAAGCCGATGTATAAGTGCTACAGTGCGTATCGGCCATCAGCTGATGATGTGAGTCCAGATCGGCTTCGAGCCGATTGGCTCATGGATCTAATATTTTCTGTTCCCTTGTCAATTACAGGGTCAAATTGACTGGCACGCCTACGAACCTCAAAATTTAGGACCTGCACTGGAGTGAAGCAAATCTCCCAGGCCTTCGCGTGTCGCCCAGACGCCGGACGACCCCCGGCGGGTTTTCGGCGTCAACAGGATGACGGCAGCGTCCTCCTGGTCGGTCTCGGCCGAGCGCGCAGGCAGGAACGGCGAGGGGAACTAGGGCGCGGGAGTTTGAATTTGCGGCGGCGCTCGGCGAGTGAGAGAGAGAGCGAGAGAAAAAGAAAGAGAGCCAAGCGGGGAAGAGGAATAGGACGTTGTCCTCCGCGCACGCGAGGTCCCGACGCGTGGGGCGTACAGGTGTCGGCGCCGGGGAGATGGCGAGTTTGGCGCTGGTGGGGGAATGGGTCGCACAGTAACGGGCCGGGGAGACAGGCCCAGGGAAACAGGAGGTTTTCACTATTTCCAGGATTAAGGAGTTATATTTTCTTTAGACTATTTGGAGGACTAAAAGACGGATTTGATTTTATATTTTTGTGGATTTATTGGCAAAAGGGAGGATAATTCTGAATGGCTGATTGGGGGATTTTTTTTCGAGGACACCGGTGTATATTATCGGAAATGGTTCTCAGGAGAAAGAGGATCGTGGGTTGTGAGATTTGATCTTATGGGAGGAAAACGAGATCACGACACATGGCATGACAACAAGTAAAAATCAATTTTCGCAATTACGAATTTTTATTAATTTAGTTTTACGCCTAAACGCTAGGGCGTTACATTAATTGAGATCTTGGCACTTAGTCCTTAATTACACACAAAAATCCAAGTTTTTTAGAAATTAGGGTTTTAAATAGGTTTTTAACGGCCTGAAAAATCGGGGCATTACAGCACATCTACGTTTTTATTTTAAACATATGGTATTTTTGTACCCTAAAATAATACTAAAAGTCAAAAGTATATCTGGTACCTTATGAAGTACCATAAAATCACTCTAAAGTGCTAGCAAAGGCTTGGGACCATAAGATCTTTCCTTGCTCAGTGATGTGTACTATTTAACAAATGTTCTCTGGTAGTCTTCTTCGATTTTTTTTTTATTCTAGCTACTAGTTTCTTTAGATAGAAGAATATCTACATACTTACAAAAAGAGAAAAGTTACATTTTTTGAAGTCCACGCATCAAATTACATATGTAATATTTTATTCCTCAGATTGACTACATAAAATTGCTACTATAATTCTTTTATTCAAGTAACCTAGCTAGTCGGTTGTGGAGATGGCAACCGCGGTAGGAAAGCATTTTCTGAATGTTTCCTCTTCGTTCATGTCATTTTCGCTGGTCTTCCAGACAGACAAGTGAAAGAGAAATTAAAACTTGACTCTAAACTGACACACAGCCAAGAGTTGAATTTAGGACCTGCAAAAATGAAGACTTAAATTTTGTATTGGGGCCTTGGAGGCATCGTCCAAAGCAACCATACGTTGGATTGATTGCTAGCGATAATAGAGGTACTAGACAACATGACCCTGGGTTGGAAACTTGGAATAGGATGTAAATTTTTAACAGTTTTATGGGAAAATCAAAGTGGGAGACAAAGGAGGGAGTTTCTGAGGCACGGTCAATGGACCGTGTTCTTGGTATTACCGCATTAAGTATTTGTTGAGCAAGAATGATATGGATCTTGTGGCATGTTCACCAGCAGCAACACTGAAAAATTTCCCCATTGTTGAGAAATGAATGGACAATCATGAGCATATATGAATCATTTTATCAAAAGAGAAAAGGAAAAGAACGTGGCAGTTCTGTGACATGCAACTCGTTTTTATTTCATGTTCATCAAGCTCTTATTTTTTTTCCTGTCACCGTTGTTTAGAAGTAGAAGACCATTGCATTATCTAGTATATGGATTGGTCAACAAAAATACACGTGGTTGTGAAATCTATGGAGCTGAACCAAATCTGTTAGAATTTTCTTTCCTGGTTTCATTGTCTCTGTTATGTGGTCAGACTTGCATGGTTTCCTACTCTGCTTCACCAGATACTCTAAAAATTCTCTGGTCTGAGCATTTTTGTGGACTGTCGAGGGATTAAGAAAATTCCAGATAGCATAGTTACATATGGAGACATTTTTGTCTGCAGTAATCTTGCCACTAGATCCTTATTTTCCCTGATCAACAAGTGCTCAAAACCAACATCAACACCGTGGAGGACAGATTGCAAATGCTGCTGCTCCGGGTCCGGATCATCGTGGAGGAGGCAGAGGACCGATTTATCACAAACCAAGTGCAAACCGATCATACTAAGGAAGGAGATGTACAGACGGTATTACACCCTTGACGACTATCAAATATGTTACGTTCCGAACATGGTTTATCATCACACAAACATTTTCTCCTCTCTTAATACAAAGATACGCAAGCCTTTTGGTCATCAGAAAGAAGAGATCTCAGAAGCTTTGCACCTGACCATCTCAGAAGCTGATGCATGACGTAATTATCTTAAACTGTAATCTAAATCTGAGCATCTGTGAAGTATTTTTCACCTACTGTCTGGGCTACTGTCTTAAAATGTGCTGTTTGTAAAATTCTCACCTTCTCTTAACTTTGTACATGTGAAGTTCGAACATGTCAGCATGAGTGAGACACAAAGAAATATGTTCAGAAGTGGATGACAATTGACGGCAACTAATATATTGATACTGTGTTAAATGTTATCAGCTGCAACCTTTGACTTCTGACCATTCATTGGTTGTTAAATTTTCTTCCTCATCAATCGATGTCATTATCATTTTTAATCAAACAAGTCAGCATCAAATACGTGCTACCAAGCAAACTAGACTACTAGAGCACTTGCAATTACATGATTCCAGGATTCCTCTCATCGTCCTTGTTGATCGATTCACTCTCTCCATCATCTTGCAAGTGGAGAAGGAAAGTTCCATTTCCGGAATGGATTCTCTCTTCTCTTCAATCCTAGGAGAACTTGCTGGTAAATTCCTCTCCTTCTTGATAGACAGATGCACCTCCAAGCCACTGCAGCTGCCGCCGGAGGAGAAGATTCAAAGACTAGAAAGGATGCTTCTCCGGCTCGCCGCCACCGTTGAAGAGGCTGAGCGGAGGAGCATCACAAACCACGCCATGCTTCATCAGATCAACATGCTGAGACAAGATATGCACAGAGGGTACTACGTTCTTGATACAGTCAGATTCCTGAAAGACAACGACGAAGTGAGTTACTCTTCAGCTCTATCTACATTTAAATTTGCCAAGCGTGCTCGAATCACTGAAGGGAGTAGACGACATGGAGACAGGCGAGAGCTCGAACAGGTGCTTGATAGCCTAGATATTGCCATAGTTAACATGGTTGAGTTTCTCCTGCTTCTGAACAACTACCCTGCCATGCATCGCCAGCCATACAATACCTACCTGTTCATGGACAAGTGCATGTTTGGGCGACAAATGGAAATGGAACAGGTCATCAACTTCTTGTTGCATCCAGAACCTCCAAATACTGATAACATTGGCGTCCTACCAATAATTGGTCCAGCTAAAGTTGGGAAGAGCACATTTGTCGAGCATGTTTGCTACGACGAGAGGGTGCGCAAACACTTTTCTCACATTGTCTTTATTAGTAACAGCGATCTCAAAGAGCAAAAATCATTGTTTACACTAAGAGATGGAGGATTGGTCAAGCATAAACACAGCTCCTCATCGTCAGCTTCGAATGGAAGAGAGAGATTGTTGGTCGTTGTTGAACTATCTGAGGATGTTGACCAAGATGAATGGACAAGGATGTATTCTTCTCGATGTTGCATTTCAGCTGGAAGTAAAATAATAATCACAAGCCGATCAGAGAAGATCTCCAAGCTTGGAACAACGCAACCTCTTCATCTAAAGCTTCTTTCACGAGAAGCATACTGGTATTTCTTCAAGGTGCTCACGTTTGGAAGCTCGGATCCTAAAGAGCACCCTGAGGCAGCATCCATATCAATGGCCATGTTTAATTTCTACTTTGACCATGAGAAGTACAAGAGTTTCATTGGACCATTCATAGACCTAAGCAACATGGCCAAGTTGATTCAATCTACTGCTTACAATGGCAGCTGGCTTAGCCAGCTCCGCGAGCGTATCAAGGCCATACAAACAGAGAGCCTTCAGCTGTTGAGAGATTCAGGTGATTCAGGGCTGAAGAGTCAGTGGGTCTTTATTCCTAGGACACATCAAACTGTGAAGAGCTACTCCTGTAATATCCACAACAATTGCCGAGTAGGGTTTTCTCATGAAGGAGAGGATGCTCCAAAAATTGATATACAAGATGTCTTGTCTGGGAGAGTTACACCTCACGGGAGATTAGATATCATGATATGGAGTTCTCGCGTGCCGCCATATTACAGCTATATATATAGCTGTGACATCCATGAGTATAAACCTGTTTTCGCTACATGTAAGATAGAGCTCCGACAGAAGAGGAAAATTTAGATTATCGAGCTGGTTTGACATGTATAAATGATAAAAAGAAATCATTGACTTTAAACTCAGTTGTATGATTTTCCACTAAATTCATCTTTTTTGCTGTCGCTTTTCCTAAAATTTACACTCCGTACGAGTGCCATTAGTTGCTGCACATTGTTTCCTTATGTGAATTTGACCTGATCCGTAGGTTGATAAACCCTATGTCTATTGAATTTAGATGCTCTCTACTCATTTTCTATACACATATATAATACTGAGTCTTCTTTGATTTTATTCAATTCAGATCGGGCGTTCGATCCTTAGTCTTGTCTTTTTTTTTCTAATTTACTCTCTTCTTTTGATGGAAGAAGTGCCAACATACAGAAAGCATCCTAATCCTTAATGAAAGATAGTACAAACACTTCTTGGCACTATCAGATTTTTAAGATCATACAACATAAGTTACACCAGTTATGTTATGGGTGGCTCATTCCATTGCCACGTAGACCTCGATTACGCTGAGTGAGAGCGGCAGCTCCTTCATCTTCACGCCGCAATTGACATGGTCACCACCATCGCCTCTATCCAGCTCCTTGGTCTGTCTTCACAAAATGACTACTTTTACAGCAAGTTAACTAAATCTGTAATCAATGATTGCTCTATGTAAAAGATTATAGCAAGGTGTAGTCTCCCTGTATTGGGTCAGAAAATACCAGAAAAAAAATCATGTACAACGAAATTATCTCTGTTAGTTCAGTACTATCTTCAGTTAGAGAGATACGTCAGATATGCCTCTTACGCAAATCTCTCAACTCTCAACCAAAAAAAAATGATATTGATTGACTAGCTATCTCCTTGAACCCTATACATCCTTTTCTATTGCTGCATACTTTTCCTGAAAACTACAGCACTCACAAAATTTCTTCCCCACCAATCAATGTCACTTTAATTACTAATCAAACAAGTTGGCATCAAAGAAGTACTACCAAACAAACTAGAGAAAACTAGAGGACTTGGCATTACAAGGTTCCAGGATTCCTACCATTCTCCTTGTTGATCCATATTTAGTTGTGTCTGCACCGTCTTGCAAGGGGAGAAGAAAAGTTCCATTTCCCAAATGGATACCATCTTCTCTGCAATCCTAGGAGAACTCACCAGTAGATGCCTTTCATTCTTCATAGACAGATGCTCCTCGAAGCCGCTACTGCCGCAGCCGCCGGCGGTGTCCAAGGAGGAGAAGATCAAGAGACTAGAAAGGATGCTGCTCCGGCTCGCTGCCACCGTTGAGGACGCAGAGGGGAGGCGCGTCGCAAACCATGCCATGCTTCGTCAGGTCAACATATTAAGACAAGATATGTACAAAGGCTACTACCTTCTTGACACCTTCAGATTCCAGAAAGCCCATGAGGAGAATGTCACGAACAAAGACAACAACGAAGTGAGTTACTCTTTAGCTCTCTCTAAATTCAACTCTACCAAGCGTGCTCGAGTCCCTTCTGGTAGTAGATCACATGGAGACAAGGAGGAGCTTGAGAAGATGGTTGACAATCTAGAGATTACCATGGCTGACATGGTTGAGTTTGTTCTGCTTCTCAACAACTACCCTTCCATACAGCGCCAACCATACAACACCTATATGTTCATGGACAAATGTGTGTTTGGGCGCCAAATGGAGATGGAACATATCATAAACTTCTTGTTGCAACCAGAACCTCCAAACACCTCAAATGTTGATCACAACCTTGGTGTCCTGCCGATCATTGGTCCATCCAAAGTTGGAAAGAGCACACTTGTTGAGCATGTTTGCTATGACGAGAGGGTGCGCAATCACTTCTCTCATATCATCTTTCTTACTGACAATGATTTCCGAGAGGACAAATCGTTGCTGATACTATGTGATTCAGGAGTGATCAAGCATAAAACTAGCTCATCATCATCATCAGCTTCAAGTGGAGCAGAAAGATTGTTGGTCGTTGCTGAGCTAACTGGAGATGTTTCCGACGACGAATGGAGGAGGATGTACTCTTCTTCTCGAAGTCGCATTTCAGCTGGAAGCAAAATCATAATCACAAGCCAGTCAGAGAAGATCGCAAAGCTTGGAACAACGCAACCTCTTCGCCTAAAATTCTTGTCTCAAGAAGCTTACTGGTACTTCTTCAGGGTGCTCGCATTCGGAAGCTCAGATCCTGAAGAACACCCTGAGGTAGCATCCCTATCAACGGCCATGTTCAATGGATACTTTGACCATAAGTTGTACAAGAGTTTCATTGGACCATTCATAGACCTAAGCAACATGGCCAGATTGATTCAAGCTAGTGTTTACGATGGCAGCTACCTAAGCCTTCGTGAGCGCCTTAGGGGCAAGGAAACAAAGAGTCATCTTCTTCTTAAGAGAGATCCAGGTGATTCCGGGGTGGAGAGCAAGTGCGTGTTTATTCCTAAGACGGATGGAACTGTGCACTACTACTGCGAGATCTACAACCATTGCCGAGTAGGGCGTGCTCATGAAGAAGAAGATGAGGCTCACAAAATTGATATGCAAGATCTATTGTCTGGGAGAGCTGCACCTAATGGGAAATTCGATCTCGTGCTGTGGAGATCTCATTTGCCACCCTATTACAGTTACATTTATAGCTCTGAGATCCATGAGTACAAGTCTGCAGCTATCTTCAGGATGGGGATCCGACGGAAAAGGAAGACTTTGCTCTAACTGGTTTGCCATGTATAAATGACAGAAATTTACCCTTATTATCACTAAACTCAGTTGTATGATTTTCCACTAATATCCATCTTTTTTATGCTGTCATTTTTCATAAAATTTCTACCCTGTACTAGGGCCACTAGTTTCTTCATGTGAAAAGAAGAATTTGACCCTAATCCATAGGTTGACGAAGGTGGAGGGGAAGCTGCAACACCATACCGAACGGGGAACTCATTTGTAGCTAGAAGTAGAATTTTGGTCGTTATATTTGAAAGAGGTTTTTAATGGTTTTTGAGAAGATACCCTACTTTTTTATTTAAAAAGAACATTCGTGACCATAAATATGATGTACGATATCTTTTGAAGGACCATAAAATCACTTTAAAGTGCTAGCAAACGATTGTAGATGTGGAATGAATAATGGCAAAATCGATTGTAAATTAACTGTTCAGCGATAAATTTATTTTCGGTATGCAAATCTGTCATCTTTCCTTGCTTTGTGGTCTGTATTCTACATGTTCTCTCTGCTCATTTTGTATGCACATAATTTCTCATGCCTCTTCTTTCATTCTTTTATTCTACTCATTTTTTACGTATTTCTTTACCTATTATAAAATTAAAGTTGTTTCCATCAATTTTTGGTACATCATCTGACTCCCATATAATTCAAAAATACAAAAAGTAGTTTTCATCTACAGGTTTGGTAGTCATCGTGTCCGCCTCGCACGTCTAATTCCCATCCGTGCGCCAACAGTGCGGACATCCAATCTGAGTTGAACTCAGACTTGAACATGGTCTTTGCTAGCTTTTCTTCCCTGTTTTGTTTTTCTCCGATCCTCTCTGCTGCTCCCCCAACTAATTATAATTTATTTCGTTGCAATGCACAAACACATATATCTAGTTAATTAAAAAAGGAAAGAGTTACACTTTTTTAAGGCCACACACCAGTCTAGAGAGGGCTATGCCCGGCTGTTGTTTGCCCTTTAAAACGGTTCCTTATCATGTAACTTTTGTAAATTGCTTGCTTTCTTCTTAATATAAAGTGACAGAGCTCCTGCCATCTTCTTTCAAAAAAAAAGGCCATGCATCATTGTCCCAGAAAAAAATCAATTTTTCTGCGTCTCTCCCTAGGAAGTTACCAAGACTACGGAAATTTAAGCTTCGATTTTGGATGTAACTGTGGTGGTGGTGAACTAATTACTGAATTGCTTCAAGGCGTTGGTGCTTGGAGTGTCTAACAATGGCGGCGAGGGGCTTGTCTCCAGTATACAAGTACACTGGCCGGCGAGCTACTCCTCGGCGGCAATGGGGCTCGGGTTCTTCCGATAATGGCGGCGCCGAACAGCGATGCCTCCTCTCCACTCCATCTCGTCGCCATCCAGGTACTTAATTTTCAAGGATCTATAGCATAAACTGAACATTTTACTTCACCAGAGAAGTGTATTGATCCCCCAAAGGAGGAATATCCGATAAGTGGCTAGCTAATCAGCTACCGTTCAAGTGGTTATCATAATTCTGCTGTTGAATAATTGTAGATGGTCAACTGTTTAAGGAGATTATATTACAACCACGGTAGGAGAACATTTTCTGAATGTTTCCTCTTTGTTCATGTCGTTTTCGCTAGTATTCCAATTAGGCCAAAACTTGACTCTAAAATTAGCAAGACTAGAATTTTTACCCTGCAAGAAAAGAAGACTTGAATTGTGCATTGGGGCATTGGAGGCAACGCGGTTTTATCCTCGTGTGGACATTAATTGACTAGCTTCTTCAGACTTGTCCATCTTTCTCTCTGGCTGCATACTTTTCCTGGAAAATGGAAACCACTGCGTCGACAAATTTCCTTCCCCACCATTCGATGTCATTTTCGGTTGTCTTCTAATCAATCAAGTTGGTATCAAAGACGGGCAACCAAACAAACTAGAGCACTTGACATATTACATGATCCCTCTCGTCCTTCTTGCTGATCCATTGATAACTGCTTGCACCATCTTGCAGAGGAGGAAAAGTTTCATCTCCCAAATGGATACTATCTTCTCTGCAATCCTAGCAGACCTTGCCAATAGATCCCTTTCATTTTTGATAGGCAGATGCTCCACCAAGCCACAGTCGACGCCGTCCATGGAGGAGAAGATCCAGAGACTAAAAAGGATGTTGCTTAGGCTCGCCACCTTCGTTGAAGAGGCCGAAGGAAGGCGCATCACAAACCACTCTATGCTTCATCAGGTTAACATGTTGAGACAAGATATGCACCGAGGGTACTATGTTCTTGATACTTTCAGGTTCAAGAAAGCCCACGAAGAGGAGATGAACGAATATGATGACAACAAAGTAAGCTCCAACACCTTAGCCTTGTCTAAATTCAACCCTCGCAAGCGTGTCCGAGTCCCTACCGGTAGTAGTCGATATGGAGACAATGGAGGAGAGCTCGAGCAGGTGCTTGATAACCTAGGGGTCACCATTGCTGACATGGTTGAGTTTGTTCTACTTCTGAAAAACTACCCTTCCATGCATCATCAGCCATACAACACATATATGTTCATGGACAAGTGTATGTTTGCGCGCCAAATGGAAATGGAACATGTCATCAACTTTTCGTTGAAGGCATGTGTTGATGACCTTGGTGTCCTGCCGATCACTGGTCCAGCCAAAGTTGGGAAGAGCACACTTGTCGAGCATGTTTGCTACGATGAGAGGGTGCGCAATCACTTCTCTCGCGTCATCTTTCTTACTGACAGTGATTTTCGAGAGGAAAAATCATTGCTTAACCTAAGGGATGGAGGAGCGATTAGGCACAAACACAGCTCATCATCATCAGCTTCAAGTGGCGAAAGATTGTTGGTCATTATTGAGCTAGTTGAGGATGTTGACAACGACAAATTGAGAAGGATGTACTCTTCTTCACGAAGTTGCATTTCAGCTGGAAGCAAAATCATAATCACAAGCCGATCAGAGAAGATCGCAAAGCTTGGAACAACTCAACCTCTTCATCTGAAGTTTCTGTCGCGAGAAGCTTATTGGTATTTCTTCAAGGTGCTTGTGTTCGGAAGCTCAAATCCTGAAGATCACCCTGATGTAGCATCCGTATCAATGGACATTTTTAATTACTACTTTGACCATGACATTGACAAGTTGTTCATGGGACAATTCATGGACCTAAGCATCCTGGCTGACATGATTCAAGCGTCTCTTCACGAGGGCAGCTGCCACAACCTCCGTGAGCGCATCAGGCTTAGTATCAATGAGCAAATCTTGGCCAAGGAAATGATGAATCAGTCTCTGCTTAGCAAAGGTTCACGTGATTCTGGGTTGAAGAGCAAGTTTGTGTTTATTCCTAGGATAGATGAAGGTGTGCACTACTACTGTGAGATCTATGACCATTGCCGAGTAGCGTTTGCTCATGAAGAAGAAGAGGAAGCCGCCCAAATTGATATCAAAGAGGTTTTTTACGAGAGAGTTGCACCTCATGGGAAATTCGATCTTTTCGTGTGGAGATCTCACTTGCCGCCATATTACAGCTACATATATAGCTGTGAGATCCATGAGTACAGGTCTGCATCAACCTGCAGGCCGGAGCTCCGACTGAAACGGAAGATTTAGATGAATTGGTTTGTCATGTAAAAATGATAAAAAAATTTATCCTTTGTCATCAATAAACTCAGCTGTACGATTTTCCACTAAAATAATGTATTTATGCCATTGCTTTTGTAAAATTTATACTCTTGACATTTAGTTGCTGTGTAAAATAATGTAAAATTTGTACGATTTTCCATTTAGTTGCTGTGTTGCTCCGTACAACACCATGCATGCTGCACGCAGAACTTGGCTGGTTTTCCATTTGTGCCGCTCCCAAACCGAAGGAGAAAGAGACCAAATTAAAGAGAGAAGCAAAGGAGAAAGGAATTTGGTCAACTTGACTAGTAATTACGACATAAAAAATAGCATAAAACATAAAAAAAAACACATGGTAATACAAAATAGATAGGCAGGTAGCTATACTGCATATACTTATTCATTTCAATCTAGCCTTATGAGTACTGAGCATATAGATCATATATAAGCGGTGATGATATCATCCGAGCTAAAAGTCTTGATAAATAGGCAAAAAATCAGACACAAAAACAATATCTTGGCAAAATGAGCAACAAACTATCTATGCTGCAATTATTAACTAATATTTTAGAAAATTCAAATTGAAGTGGAGGGGTAAATTATACGTAGAGATTGAGTTTCAATTCATGCTTTAGGAGAAAATCTAGCTACAAGCAAATAATCACTTTTTTCCTTTTTACAGAGAATAGGGCAATATAAATTAAGTTAAATTATTCCATGCATTTCTCTACTAGCCACCTGCGATACACGGATACGACCCTCAAGTCACGTATCTATATTAGAAACGTGAACGATATGGATACGTAGCATACATACCAGCCCACTACTAGCACCGTCTCCATCTTCTCTCCCGAGAGAAAATTGACAATATGCCACTAGCTTCGATAAAATGCCACTCTCTAGAATAGAATTGTTAAAATGCCACTCAATAGGTTCCCACACTTGTTAGAATGCCAATTTGGGGGCTTTAGGCCAGATTTTTTTCTTTTCCATTTTTTTCACAAATTTGCCATGTGAATTAACTATTTTCCCCTGCCCATTCGACGAGGAGCAGGACCTTGCCGGCAGTGCCTAGCCATGAGTAGGACTGCAGATGAGCAGCTCAGGGTAGGGGAAGGGAGGGGGGAGCGCAGGGGAGGCAGTGCACCGAGCTCGAGCGCCGGTGGCTAGCTCCTGGTCCTCCCCCCTCCCCCCCCTGATGGTGGCTGGTGTAACGCCCCTCTCCCGCTAACCTGTACAGGTTAACAGAAGAGGAACGTCGTTACCTATAATACCTGTACCAGTTCTAGAAGACCAGCTGGTACATACAGGACATCGGTGGATCACAGTCAAACCTACTTTTATTTATTATACATAGTTTGACAGTGGGGCCCTCGGGTTAGGAGAGAGGAAACAGTACGGTGGCTAACATGTGAGACCGGCAACAGTGAGGAGAGAGGGGACAGAGATTGGCAGGTGGGATCAGGTTGTCAGAGAGAGAGAGATGACAGGTGGGGTCGGCTTGTCAGGAGAGAGAGGAGAAAGGGGTCGCTGTTTATGTGCGCCCAGTCTGTCAGTGACTGAGGGAGAGGAGACCGAAGCGACGACAGGTGGGGCCGGGTCCAGGAGGCGGGCCACCCGGCTGACGCGTGTAGCGCCCCCTTCCCGGTACCCACCTACAGTGATACCAGAGAGGAAGCGCCCCGCAGGAGATTGGCGTGAACCAACTCCCACGGAACCACGATGCCAATACCAGTCCCAGGAAACCTTGCTGGTACCGTGGTCAACGGAGATGTACCATAGCAAATAGCTAAATAAATATGTATTATACCTTTATAAGTTGCAACTTCGGGCAAGCCCTGAGCAGCAACTGGCAAACAGAATAGCAGTAGCGGAATGACAGCGCAGCGAGAACCCAATCCACAAGCAATAGCTTGGGACTAGGAAGGAAACCCTAATCTTCACTTCAACTTCACTCTTCCTGAAGAAGGGGAGAAAAGGGATGGATTGAGTACTTACGTACTCAGCAAGTCACGGAATACGTGAAACATGCAGGCTATCAAAGATAGGCTGAGGTTTATTTTGCAAACCATTTCATTTGAAAAACATTTTCGAAAACCTAAGTGTGAGTTGTCTCATTGTGACTAGAAGGAGGCTCTCGCCTCGATCCTGTCCGCGAATTGCTTTTCAACAACTCGAGCGGACAAATCAAATTTTAATTGATCTCAAGTATTCTTATACCGCCTGTCGGATCACGACAGCGGTTCAGTGGATCTGCCCACAAGCAGCTTCCACTGTATTTTCATCTATTACTTTATTTTCAATTTCGCCCACTAAGGACGTATTCTCATTTTTCACTTTCGTCCTATCCAGGACTTCATCTCATATCTCATCTTAGCTCAGCGGCTCCTTGAGCTATCCTGTGATGCCTCCCCGACTAGGTGGAAGGCCACCATGTGCATACGGCACCCGATCCCAGGATCAGTAGTCGGGTACGCACAACAATGATACAACTCAGAGTTACAATAAATACATATCAGAGTACACATATATATATATATACAAGGAGATCCATCCAGGACAGACCCAGGATGGGCAAAATAACCAATAGGTAAACTAGCGAAAACAGCAAAAACAGGGCGGAAGCTGGACAAAAACTACTCCACAGGCTCGGTTGGGAACTAGGCTCAAAACCTTCAGAAGTCTTCGTAGTCGGCCTGGTCTTGGAGGAACTCGGCAGCAATCGGATCCTCGTCTTCTTCTCCAAAACCTACTATACATATATGAACAAGGTGAGTACTTTCGTACTCAGCAAGCCGGGAAAAGATGCTATGTTGGCTAGACAGAAAGGCTAAGGGTTTTATTTGCGAAAATTGCCTTTAGAAACTCTTTTCTTTGCAAACACTAGTGAACTCAATTTTTAGTTGTCGGAAAGAGGCTCACGCCTCGATCCATTCCGCAAGTTGCTTTTCAACAACTCGCCACTTAATGAATCAAGCATTTGCATACATGTTCATATCATCTTTTACTTTGCATTTGTTGGTCCTGTATCTCCCGAGTAGCTACAACTACTCGTTGACCCTGAGACTCGGCTACAACCAAATCTCAGCCGCCGCCCTAGCTACAACCCGGGGGCGCAACTCGCTATCTTGCTTCCCTGGCTACAACCCGGGAGCTCAAGCTTGCTCATCTGGCTTCCCTGGCTACAACCCGGGAGCACAAACTTGATCAACTTGCTGCCCTGGCTACAACCCGGGAGCTTGATCAATTCCGTCTTCTGGCTACAACCCGAAGACAACTGCACAACTGCCGCCCTGGCTACAACCCGGGGGCTTAAGTTTTGCTGCCCTGGCTACAACCCGGGAGCATGATCTTCATCCTGTTTACTTTTCACACACTTGATTATGGTGCTTAACACCCCGGATCACATAGATCCGTTTCTGGCCACACAGGCCTTCCGTTTGCTTACTCGGCAAACTCTGGTCACGGTTCCCTTTCCATCAGCCATTTTCACAAACCACGGGCAAACAAATCTACGCTATGGGAATCACCTTACATTGCCCTTAACTGTGGGCACGGCTGTTCGAACAGTTCTGCTAATCTCTGCAAAGGGTGTGCGCTTTACCCATCCGACACGAAAATTACACCGAGTACTGGCCTGTACCCAGAAATTCGTGACAAGGCCATTTCCAAAGCCAGTCTAGGGTTATCCAATGCCAGCCGAAAGATCCACACAGGATTCAGTGGTCGGCACTGAACTTCCCTAAACCTACTATTTACTCGGCTAGGGGCATCCCATAATACCCGTATGGTCGCACTGTAAGATGCTCGGATGGAATCCTCAAAGAAAACGGTCCTTATCGGTAATACATAGCCATGCCACATAGGCGCTGTCTCTGTACACCACGATTTTCACAAGCTGTCTTTATTTCACAAAACGCACCAATACACAAGGTATCGGGTTTTCCAATCAGTTTAGTAAAACCCAATGTTTTCCCAAACGACAAACAACGTTGTAGAGCTAAGCCATTCTACTCGGCATCGTATCCTCAGATAGGATGCTAGCGTGCCATTTGTGGGGCTCTCAAGGGAGAAATATATCAACATCCTACCAAGTATGTGCGGCTACTGGGTAGGTCCATCGGTTTCGCTTGTAAACCGAGGCCAACAGTTTAAAAAGGTGTAAACTAAGCATGCATATATTTTCCAAACAACATAGTTTTGCATATATGGGAAACAATATGATCAAAGAGGCTTGCCTTGTTCCAAGGAGGGGTCTTCCTCGGCGAAGGCGGCTTCTGGATCGTCCACCGCTTCAGGCTCTGAACAAGCAGAAAAAGAAACACTGATAAGCAGGAGGGTTAAAACACCAAGAAAATGATCAAGAAGTAGTCGGCTGCAGAAAAGGTGGCAGTCGGCTGAACCAGGCTTGCGAACCAGGCGACAGAGCTCCAAAGCTTGAGAGGATGAGAACTTAGCAGAGCTGAAGCTGGCCGGTTTGCAAAACAAAGGAAGAAGGAGCATGGATGGCTCAATATATAGCCGGCGTGCAAGGGTGAGGCACGGTGAAGCTGGCAACGGCTAGGGAGAAAAAGTCAAGGTGAACTGACAAAGGATTTGATGTCCACGCAGGGATTGACTTGGGAGTCCGGCGTGGTCAGGGAGTTGGTGAGCACTGTAGCGACGATGAGACATTAAGGTCAAGGCTAGGACAGGTTGGAGAAATCTCACTAATAGGGCTTCGGACTGACCACTGGTCCAAGCGATGCAGCAGGTTATTGTCCATCGGTCCAAGCGGTGCTGCGGGTAGGTGAAGACTGGTTCTTCTCCACTTCAGTAGTCGGCGTCCAACGGGCGGGTGCAACTCGGGGGACAAAGAAACAACAGGTCTCAACAAGGTAGTCAGCCACTTCACAGTGCTTACTCGGCAGCAAGGAGGTCCGAGTAAGACAAGGGAAAGGGCAGGATACAAGTACTGAGTAGCAATTTACTCGGCTCAAGGGAGAAGGTAGTCGGCTGGCCAGGGAGAAAAACTAGGGCATAGCTGACAGGATAGGAAGGGAGCTCGGGAAAGCGAAGACTAGCGGGAAAAGAAAAACGGGTCGTTACACATCCATAACTCATCTCATATACTGCCCCCACACAGGAAGCCCTAACTATGATGCCAATCGACATCCCGGGTCACACAGCCCCGTTTCAGACCACTCAGGTCATCCATCGCCACAAAGGCCGATTCTGGTAATGATTCCCATACCACAAATCTTTTTCGCAAACATTGCAAACAAATCTACGCTAGAGGAATCACCTCACATTGCCCGTAACCGTGGGCACGGCTGTTCGAACAGTTCATTGATCTTTGCAAAGATTGCACGCTTTACCCACACGACGCGAGCTTACTCCCACGCTGGCCAAGCGGGGAGGTTCGTGACAAGGCCTTTCCAAAGCCTTCCCAGGATAGCACGCTGCCCTATAAATGGGTGCTCACACTCAACCAAGTACCAGAAACTCACTTTCCTGTACTCAGGGACGGGGGGTATATCGCCCTCTTGGCACCCAGCCAG
Organism: Oryza meyeriana var. granulata; assembly: GCA_003991445.1. Lineage (NCBI taxonomy): Eukaryota > Viridiplantae > Streptophyta > Magnoliopsida > Poales > Poaceae > Oryza > Oryza meyeriana. Next base: position 39,770 of record RYFJ01000854.1, on the reverse strand, counting down.
TCCCACATTTATTAGCAACCGAAAACCATCCTGGGAACACTGATTACTCAGCCAGGGGTGTCCCATACCACCCGTGTGGTCGCACTGTGACATGCTCGGATGGAATTCCCCAAGGAATTGGTCCTTATATGCGAATACGAAGTGCCACCACACAGGCGATCACTTTGCACCGCGGAAACTTTCGCAAAAATTTTTGTTTCGCAAAACTCGCCGACATTGCATGTCGGGTTTTCAAAACCATTTGAAAACACAAATTTTCCCATATCGACAAACAATTGTGTTATGAGTGGAATCATCGGAATCCATGCTCAGAGACCTACAGGGTTTATGCAACTACCGGGCAGGTCCGTCGGTTCGACACGCAAACCGAGGCCGATCAATTTAATGTGTACACTAATAATGCAATTTTGCAAACAAAATATTTTAAATTTAGGAGCAATATGGTCAAGGAGTGACTTGCCTCAGACTTCGTCTTCAACTTCGCGAGAATCCGACATCCGACGAATTTCCAATGTGTCGACTACGCGCGAACGAGAGAAACACACACAAAACCCTAGAAATAACATACTATTATTAATAACTAATAGTGCCATAAGGTAGATCTCATTTTTAGAAAAATTTAGAGACTTGAACGGAGTCAATTGAAGCTCCGGTTAAGAAGATATGAATTTTGGAAGTTTGGGGATTTTTCTGGAACTAAAAAGGAATTATTTAAATTTGGAAAGGAATATTCCTTGGAATATTCTTGGGCTGACAGAGGGGACCCAGTGTCAGTGAGAGAAAGGAGCTGAGAGAGAGGGGTGGTCCACTGGTTAGAGTAAATGGGGAGGGATGACCTGTGGGGTCCATCTATAAGTGTGACAGAGGGTAGTAGTTACTGTGCACTTAAGGGACGGGCCCACTTGTCAGAGACTAAGGAAGGGAGGGGGTCGCCGGACAGGGAACAGGAGTTGGCCGGCAGAGGAATCGACGGCCGATGGCGGCCGAGGGGACGCCAACGAACGGCAGCGAGGGAGGAAGGTCGGCCACCGGGAATGGAACAAGGAGGGCACGGCGAGGGAGGTGAACGGCTCGGATTTGCCGGATGGGCGGTCGACGGTGGTGGGCGACGAGCAACAGGAACAACGGAGAGAGAGAAGGGATGAGGCGGCGGTGGCGGAATGCCGGCGGCACCTGAGGCGGAGCTTGGGGATGGACACGGTTGGGGCAGTGCTCTGCGGAGAGGAGAACGGAGGGAGAAAAAATGGTCTCTACCTTGCGCGACAGTGAACTCCGGAGCTTCGGCAATGGCGGGCGGCGGCGGCCGAATTGGGGCTTTCTCGCTCGGTGCCAATTGGGCGCCGGCGAGGGATGGGAGGAGGTCGCTGCACGCCGGGGAACACAAAGGCGGCGGCGGTTTGGTCGATTGGGTTCGGGAGAGACAGAATTGGAGGGGGTACAGAGAGGCTCTAATGGCGGCGGAGGAGAGAGGTTGTCGGTGTTTGGCTTGCTGGGGCTGGTTGCTTGGTGTCCGAAAGAAGGGGGAGGGCTGCTCCATTTATAGAAGAGCTCCGGCGCTAGCGGACAGAGGGCGGAGGCTGGGAGGAGATAAGCTCGAGCTCGATTGGCGAGGCGCATCAATGGCATAGGCTTCTGTAGCCGACGTCACGGAATGGCGCAACTGTGGCTGGCGTCAGCACGCCTCGTGCTACCGCGAGAGAGATGGGAGGGACAGAGGGGATATGGCGACGGGATAGCGACAAGACGAATCGAGGCTTTTGACCGGGAAGATCGAGCAGGAGGGGCGGCGCGGTTTGCGCCGACGGCCGAGGAGCGTGTCCTGCGGGGTTGACGAAGGGGGTCTTGTGCTTGCCCTGGCCGGGACAGAGAGGTATGGGCGCGGACGGTGTTGGGAAGAGAGAAGAAGGATCGAGAGAGGGAGAGAAGAGGAGAGACAGAGAGAGGCCGAGGAAAACGGAGACGACGCGAGGAAGACGACGCTGACCGCTGGGGCCCGCGTGTCGGGGCGGAGGCGCGGGCGGCTGGCGAGCGGACCCAGAGCTGCCGGCGCGGGGCGCGAGGAGATGGCCGGCTCGGGAAAGGGCGAGAGGATTCGAGAGAAGAGAGAGAAAAGAGAGAGAGCGGAGGTAGGGGACGGGTCCGATGTGCGGGGTCCACATGTCGGCGTTTGGGGGCTCGGCTGGAGGCACGGACTGGAGGGCCCAGGGATGCCGTGGGCGCGGGCGGGGGCGCGGGCGCGAGCGAGGGCGAGGGCGCGGGCGCGAGCGGCGCGGGCGACCTCGTGCGTGAGCGGGCGGCGGTGCCTGGCTGGTGGGGCCCGGATGCCAGCGGGGATGGCTCTGGCTGGGCTGCGGAGGGCGCGAGTGGGCCGTGGCCGAGCTGGGCCACGCGCGGCTGGCGGGGAGAGAGGCCGAACAAGGCCAGGCCGAGGAGGAGAAGAAATAGTATGGCCCAAAGAACAGTGGAGCTTGGTATTTTCTCAGGAGGTTGTTTTGAGGGATTTGTAGGGAATTTGAAAGGATATTTTATTTTGGGATTGGATGCTTGGCTCATAAATATTTTTAGGAATTAACCAAGAGGCTTTGAAGAGAGGCTCTGATACATATACATATAGATATGTATATATATTTTAAGAAGGATTCGGAGGGAGGGTTTTAAAAGAGGGTTCGGTCTCGAATTAAAATTTTAATTCGAGACTATGACTCAGGGAAATTTGTGGGGAGAGGTGTTTCTGAGATGGGATTTGGGCGTGTATACATATATATGGATATTTGGATGATATCTGGAAAAGGAAAGGAGGAGATCCAAAGGGGGCTGGATTTGAACAGATATATGTATATGTTGATTTTCGGATGATGTTTGGAAAAAAAGAAGGAGATTCAAAAGGTGACTTTGAATCAGAACTTTGATTTAAATTGGGACTCGATACTGTTAACGCCAAAATTTGGCACGGTTTGCGTCGGACTCGGTTAAGGAAAGAAGTGATATCAGCCGTTGGGAGCTAATCCAGAAGAAGCCGGATTCGGGAAGGAATCGTGAAGACCACGCTATGGCAGTTAATTACCTTATCTATAAATTAGGTAGTTTTGATAATTTTTAGGAAAACCTGATCTCGTATCCGATCAGGGCTTGTTAGTTTTCCTTTTATAGATAGGAAGTTGTGTGCCGTGTCCTATAAGGACTCATGTAACTCGGGGTATAAATACGTATGCCCGGGGACCTTGTAAACTATCCACATAGATCAATCAAATTCGGCGCATCGCCACCCTTTCGACGGGTTCTTGCTTCTCGAGCGGGGCTGCATCGGTTAGGTCCGAACTCCTGCGAGAGGGTAAGACTCGTCACCCCTTACCCAGGTGTATCTGCCCTGTCTACGGCTGCATCGGTTAGGTCTGACCTCTTAGGCCGATCAGGTATACCACATCACGCGTGCGTAGATCTTATCAGCTTACTGGGGGCGATTTATCATCAGTTCGTGCTGCATCGGTTGGGTCCGACCTACTGAGCTACCAGCGATAAATCGTTCCTGCTAGGTTGATGGTTTTTGCGCAAGTGTCTTATCGGAATGTATAGCCGATAAGTTATCTTATTACATCACAGTTGCATTAGGTCTATCGGCTTGTTGAGGTTCCTTTATTATTATTAATCTGTGCTGCATCAGTTAGGTCTGAACTACTAGATTGATAATAATAGATTTATCCTTGTCGAGCCGATCGGTGTATATGCGACGTTCTATCAGAGTGCTTAGCCGATAGGTTATCTTTTTATAAAGCCGACTGTATTATCTTTACTATTTTGGTCATCTATATTATCATCGGTTTTCTAGCCGATGCACATGTGTTTCCTTGGCAGTCAGCTAGCTTACTATTCTGCCTATCTATTTTATCATCGGCTTCTAGCCGATGCACATGTTATACTGACAGCTTATCTATTTGCTTATAGCATTATCGGTTTCCTAGCCGATACACAGGTGCCATCGGCCATCGGCTACAAGGAGCCTACATCAGTCCGTATCGGCCGATAGCCGATGTGCAATTGCTGCTGACTCGGGCACGAGCACAAGCGAGGACCCGGGAGCGAGGACACGGGCACGAGACCCGGGCGCGGATAGCTGGGGCCCGGACAAAGTTTTATCATCGGCTTTCAGCCTATGCTCAAGCATTCCTTCGGCAATCGGCTAGCAGGATTCTTATTGGCCGATTGAATCCCTGAGCTAATATTCTCCTTGTCAATTGCGGGGTCAAATTGACTGGCACGCCTACGAATCTCAAATATTTTAGGACCTGCACTGGAGCTAAGCAGATCTCCTAGGCCTTCACGTGTCACCCGGACGCCGAATGGATCCCCGGCGGTTTTCGGCGCCAACAGATACTCAGGGATATTTTGGGAATTTTGTAATGGAATAGAATTGGAGTACCTCGAGGGAATATTAGAACTTGAATTTAATTCTTGGGATTTGAGGATTTTGGAATATATATTTGGCAGATTTCGGGAAGGAAGTTCTCGATGGAATTTAGGGTTTTTCGAGAGGAACAAAATAAGGAGATTTAAATGGAAGGCTTCGAATTGCAAAATTCGAACCCAAGCACAGAGAATTTTTGTGAGGTATGAAATAAGAGTATTTTGATCAAGGCTTCCGAAGGGATTTGAAGGGGACTTAGATTTTGAATTTTTCCGAGGGGGTTTTGAGAGAGACAATCGAACTGCAAAATTCGAGTCTTGGAATCGGAAAGAATTTGGGATCGAGGATTTATAGTTTCAAAGGGAGCTTGGATCTGAGATCTACGACACTTAGTCCTTAAGCACACACAAAGAACCAAAAGTTTTTAAAATTAGGATTTTTACGAAAATAGTTTTTAACGGCCCGGAAACCGAGGCGTTACAACGTGGTGCCCACGTGGCCATGCCACGTTGGCAAGGACCACCGGCACTAGCCACGGCGGGGAATCGATGGCCGACGATCGCCGGAGCCGATCTCGTCGGTGGCGGCGAATCACGGCGAGCGGCCAACATTGACGGAGAGCGGAGGAGACGGGGAAACTGATGAACGGCTCGGATTGGACTGGAGGACGACGGAAGATGGTCGGCGATGGCTATCCCGAACCGGTGGTGGCGGCGGAGGGAGAAAGACGTCGCCGGCGACCATTCGGGCGGCGTTTGTCTTAGATTTTTGGTTGTGCGGTTGCGGTGTCTCACGAGGAAGCTAAGGGAGGGAATTAATTGGACTATACCTTCATCGACGGCAAGAACCAGAGCGGCGGCGATGGTGGACGGCGGCGGCAGAAATTAGGCGTTTTTGTTTTAAGGGCTAATTGGCGACGGCGAGGGGCGGAGGAGCTTCAGGGTGACCCAAGAAGCTCTGGAACGGCGGCGGGGCTTGGGTCAGAACACGGCAGAGAAAAGGCTCTCGGTGATGGCTGGCTTGGGTGCTTGTCCTAGTGGCTGGAATGAGGGAAGATGTTGCCATACATATAGCGGAGCTCGGGCGCTAACTGACAGCAAACAAAGGTGGTGGAGGAAGGGATAAGTTCGAGCTCGGCCGACGAGACTCATCAATGGCGAAGCTCGCTGTGGCTTGCGTCATGCACGGCAGAGTGGAAAAATGGGAAGAGGAGATGATGGTGAAGCGACGGGTAGGTGCCCGTGCGTGCGCATCGACATCCGAGGCTCGGTGTTGAGGAGAAAAGCTGCGGTGGCTTAGCCTTTTTGACTCCAGAGCTTGCGGCGACGATGGCAGAGCGGGTCTCATGCCGGGCGGCGGGGGTTGATGATGGTGTCCGCGCGTTTTTAAGATGCCGACCGGGCGGTATGGGCACGGAACAGAGAGAGAAGACCGAGAGAGCTTCGGGAGAAATCAAGAGAAGAGAGAGAGAGAGAGAGAGCGGCGTGAGCTTGAAGATGACGACGTGTTGTCGGGACTGACATGTGGGACCGAGCAGCAAAAGCGATCTAGTCCATCCACGCGTTCGCATCGGGCGGCTGGGGAGTAGGGCGAACACAAAGCAGTTGACGCATAAGGCCCACGGGATTTTAATCCATGTGCACGTGCACCTGCGCTGGGCTGAGCGGGCCGGTGAGGGAGAAAACAGTAACAGGCCGAGAAAGGAAGAGGGCGGCCCGAGCTGCACAGTGGCTTTTATTTTTTTTTCAGGGGCTAATTTAAATAGGTTTTGAAGGTTTGAATTTTGGAAATTGTTTTGAATAGGGTTTAAAATTTTTGCAAAAATTTAGGGAATTTCTACAGAGGTTTTGAAGCTGATTTTTGGAGAATTTCTTGAGATCTCACATGGCACAAAAATTCCAAAATCAAATAAAGAGCCATTCTTTTGAATTTAGATTTTTATTAAAAATAGTTTGGCACAAAAATGAAATGCGACCATTACACCTGGCTCTAGTTCATGCTAGCGGCGGCGGCAACCGTAGGAAGGGAAAGAGCAACAAATGGGAGACGGGGAGAGGGAGGGAGAGAGCGTCGAACGGGGCTAGATCGATCGATCGATAATCGATTCATATGCCTAAATGGGCAGGGCAAAATAGTCAACTCACGTGGCAAATCTGTAAAGAAATGGAAAAGTATCACACCCCGCCCTGGCACCACTTACAGTGACACCAGAGAGGATGTGCCGTAAGAGATTGGTGTGAACAACCTCCCACAGAACCGCAATCCCGGTACTAATCCTAGGAAACCTTGCTGGTACCCGCGGTCAACTAAGATGCATCATTGCAATCCTTAGAATAGATTATACCTTTATGTAACGCCCTTCTCCCGCTAACCCGTACAGGTCAGCAGAGGAGGAATGTCGTTACCTATAATACCTGTACCAGTCCCAGGAGACCAACTGGTACATATAGGACATCGGTGGATCACAGCCAAACCTGCTTTATTTATTATACATAATCTTTACATAAGTTGCAGCCTCGAACAGAACCCGAGACATGCAACGGTACAATACAAAAGTAGGCAACGAAAAATACACGGGTAGACCTATACCCACAAGCAATGGCTTGGGGACCTAGATCAAAACCCTAAAACTCCTCATACTCGACTTGATCCTGGTAGAACTGGCTGAGGCTCGGGTCTTCATCTTCATAGACCGCTGAGAGGAGATAAGCAAGGGTGAGTACGCGGGGTACTCAGCAAGTCACGGAAATTGTGTGTCATGCAAGGCTTAGCAAGGAAGGTTAGGGTCATTTTCTCAAAGCGGTTTTAAAAAGGATTTTGTGGTTTTAAAACTCTAAGTGTGCTCTTTAGGTTGTCGGAAAGAAGCTCATGCTTCAATCCATTCCGTGAGTTGCTTTGCAACAACTCACCACAATTTAGTTAGTCGGGAAGAGACTCGCGTCTCGACCCATTCCACAAGTCAGAGACTTGTCAGAAATTCCATTCGGAGTGTACCCTCCTCTGGTACCTCAATTTAGGTGGATTCTCTTTTTCTCAAAACTTGTCATTTAACTCAAACAACTCAACTCTGGTGTTATCCAACACCCCGGGTCACATAGGCCCTTTTCAGGCCACACAAGCCATCCATCAGTCACATAGACTGATTCTGGTAACGATTCCCAACCCGCAAAACAATTGCACAGATATTTATAAAATTAAAATCTACGCTAGAGGAATTACCTCACATTGCCCGTAACCGTGGGCGCGGCTGTTCGAACAGATCATAGACCTTTGCAAAGGGTGCACGCTTTACCCACACGACGCAAGCTTACTCCCACACTGATCAGGTGGGGAGGTTCGCGACAAAGCCTTTTCAAAGCCTTCCCAGGATAGCACATTGCCCTATAAATGGGTCCTCCCAACCAAGTACCAGGAACTCACTTCCTGTACTCAGGGACGGGGGTATATCGCCCTCTCAGCACCCAGCCAGTCCCACATTTATTAGCAACCGAAAACCATCCTGGGAACACTAGTTACTCAACCAGGGGTGTCCCATTCCACCCGTGTGGTCGCACTTGTGAGATGCTCGGATGAAATTCCCTAAGGAATCGGTCCTTAAAAGTCCGGAGAAGTCGGAGCCACACAGGCAGCGACAACCCATGACCAAGTTTAATAAAACTTATTTTATTTCGCAAACTCTCGACCAAGGATGTCAAGAATTTTTAAACCATTTCATTAAAATCCTAGTTTTTTCCATCGACATATTTTTATTTTGGGTAAAAAAAAGGGGGTCACCGACATCCGTACACTAGTACGAATATCGAGATGATAGGGCTACAAGGGTCAGGGCATCAATTTATCAAAGGTAGGTAAAATGCAATAAATAGGTTAGGCCGAACAGATTCGGTTACGAACCGCGACCGAAAACGGTCGTGTTCCTATTTATGCAAGTTTAGAAATTAAAATGAATTTTAAAACATGGGTCCAACATAGTCAAGGGTGACTTGCTGTGGGGCCCCACCACCACGGTGGGAGCCCACAATGTGCACACCGTACCCGGTCCCTGAATCAGTAGCCGGATACGCACATAGTCATCGGTGATACAAACTCAGAGTACATTTAATACATATCAGAGTACATACATATATTACAAAAGTTGCCATCCAGGACAGGCCCCAGATGAACAACAGTAAGAACAGGGTTAAACTAGCGAGGTGCAACATAGGCAGAGCAGAAGCAAGGGAAAACTACTCAGCAAAAGAACACAACTACACCACATGCTTGGTTGGGAACTAGGCTCGAAACCTCACAAGTCTTCGTAGTCCGCTTGGTCTTGGAAGAACTCGGTAGCAGTCGGGTCTTCGTCTTCTTCTTCTCCAAAACCTAATGCAATATATATACATATATAGAAACAAGGGTGAGTACTTTCATACTCAGCAAGCCGGGAAAAGTGCCATGTTGGCTTAGACAAGGGAGCTAGGGGGCTTAATTGCGAAAACTGCCTTTAGAAACCTGTTTGCTTGTCAACAACTAGTGTGTCAAATTTTTAGTTGTCAGAAAGAGGCTCACGCCTCGATCCATTCCGCAAGTTGCTTTCCAACAACTCGCCACTTAATAAATCATGTATTTCCATTTTCATCTTCTGGTGATTTAACTGAATGTTTACTCATTCGACTGTCATCCGAGTGGCTCCGACCACTCCATTTGGTCTGCTGTTTTTCCCCGAGTGGCTCCGACCACCCGTTGACCCTGAGACTCGGCTACAACCGGTTCTCAGCTCTTTTGCTACACCGGCTACAACCAGTTAGGACGAACTCGCTGCCCTGGCTTCAACCCGGGTAGCCTGCTCTTTATCGTCTTCTGGCTACAACCCAAAGACTTTTCTCTTGTTTACTTGTGGAGGCCATGGGCCCCGGGTATCTCACCATCTGTATTGGGCCACTCGGATAGAGGATGGGCCAAATCGTGTAATTAGAGATAAGATAGCACTCGGCAGGCTTTACCTTGTACAGTAAGGGAAACATAGTCCTAGTCGGATAGGCTTCTATCTCTAAGGAGGAAATCCCTTGGCCGTATCCGGCTGGGATCCTTATTATGTATCCCTGTCCCTTAGTATATAAAGGGAGGCAGGGTGCCCCATGAGGGCAGGAAGACAACAGACAGGATCTTCGATCACCAAGCACCTCAAAGGAAAATACACCACAACTGGACGTAGGGTATTACCTCACATTGAGGGCCTGAACCAGTATAAATCTCTCGTGTTCCTTTGCAACCCATTGAATTCCCTTGCGCCGAGTAGCCCCATAGCATTATTGCCGATACAAAACATTGACAGTTGGCGCGCTAGGTAGGGGAACTTCGGCGCAATCTACATCCAAGATCTCGATGGGTCCAACCACAAGAGTCGACGACGACCAATTTTTTCCCGGAGACGTAATTTCCTTCGGAAGCCTCGACTTTATCGCTTACCAGATCGGCAATCTGACTTTGGCCGAAGCAGATTCAATCCAACCGGCCAAGAAGCCAGCCGACTCCACGCCAGTCGGCCAACCAGATGCGGCAACGATCATCATCAAGCCGCAGCATCAACTTCACGCGTCGTCAAGCCACGGGACAATCCTCTCCACCGGCATTCGGCCTGAGTTGGGCCTAGAGTCCACTCGGGTCGGGCAAGGAAGGAGGGAGGTTCTCAGTCTCCCACTCGGACTCGGCCACGCCACAAGACCGTATCTCATGCGATACTCCCAATCTCCTATGCTTCAGTTTGGACACGGCCCTGAGCCGTTTCAGATTGGATCCAGGATGATCGGGGCAATACTAACTCCGCTCAACTATGCGGATTCCGACCCCCAGTCAGATAGTAGTTCGGATTCCACTTCGGACATGAATTCTACGGGTCTTATCATCCCCCACGAGATTCTGCTACTCAACTTCGCGGACTTCGACTCCCAGTCGAACAACAGCTCAGACACCAGTCCGGCGGACCTCTTCATACCTCGCGAAATCTTTAGGGCATCAACGCCCCCATCGGAGGTTCGCCAAGTACAAGAAGAGCAACAAGAGGAGGCCCGCCAACTGCAACAACAGGAGAGAGCCGACCGCGAGGCCCGCAACGCCAGGCTGCGCATAGCTGGGCGAACCGCCCAACAGCAGATCCTCCAAACCAAAGTCGGCGACCACGACGTCTTTGTCACCCTGTAGCAGAACGTTGTGGCCGCTGCAACACTGCTGGACACACTCCATCTTGGACCTGATCACCAGGCCACCCCGACCATCGCCAAGATTAAAGCAATGATCACAGCTACGGCCTGTCAGCAGCAACAGCAGTCGGGGGATACGCTTATCCCGACTAACCAGTCGGGCTCTCTGGCGGCAGGCTCATCTACATCAGCGCGACACTGGGAGGCCGGCTCAAGTCGGCGTCACGAGGGGTCACGGCAAACCTCACTTGGGGGCAACAACAACGACAACCGGCGACGTCACTAGCACGATCGCCGACCTGCCCAAGACCTCCGAGCACGACTACACCACGACCTCCACCGTATCATCAACGGCCAACGTGAAGAACGCGAACAAGATGAGCGTCACCGATGGGAAGATGAAAACGAGCACTTCGGCCTCCACCACGAGCGGCTACGCCGCCACAGACGGAGTCGGAGCCCGCACGAAGACGAAGGCATTCCCGCCTTCACTCGGGAGCTTCAGGAGGTCGACTGGCCGCCAGGCTTTAAGCCTACGGGGATCGAAAAATACGACGGCAAAACTAATCCCGAATCCTGGCTCACCATATACACTCTGGTGGTTCGCGCAGCCAGAGGCGACGGAAAAGCCATGGCTAACTACCTCCCGTCGCGCTAGCCGACTTGGCAAGGACATGGCTATCTAGTCTCCCAAAGCGGTCGATCGGTTCCTGGGGACAACTTAGGGAGCGGTTCATCGCCAACTTCCAGGGGACTTACGAGAGACCATCCTCAGAGCACGATCTCTATCAGCTACATCAAAAGAAGAACAAGTCTCTCCGTGAATTCATCAAGCGGTTTTCCGAGAAGCGCAATCAAATTCCATCCATCAAGGACGAGGCTATAATTGCCGCCTTCCGCAAGGGAGTGAAGGACGCCCTGTTCATCGCGAAGTTTACCCGGAAGCCGCCATCTTCAGTCCGGGCTCTTTTTGATATGGCTAATAAATATGCCGATTCAGCTGAAGCAGTCGCCGAAGCCTTTGACGAGAAGAAGGAACCCTGACAAAAAGACCAAAAGGCGAAAACCGACAATGAGCCACCCCAGAACAAGTCCAGCAGCCGCAAGCGGAAGTCGGACAATGAGGTGGCCAACATGGAGCGTACTCGGTCGCGGCCCCAGCGGAACAACGATTTCTAGAAAGTCATGAGCAGGCCATGCCCCTTCCACCCCAAAGGCAGGCACGCGGCCAAAGACTGCTACATGCTCAAGAAGTTTGCCTCCGAGCAGGCTTCATTGTCTGGCGCCGAAAAGGACAAGGACAAGCCAGACTCAGCACCGGCCGACGATTTTCAAGATCCACAGGCCGAGTTAAACCACATATTCGAAGGGCCGCTCGCGTACGAGTCCAAGCGCAAACAGAAGCTTTCAGCTCGCGATATCAACACGGTCTCCGCGGCAGACACCCCCCAGTATCTGCGCTGGTCTGAGACGGCCATCACCTTCAATCGCGCAGATCATCCAGATCAGGTTCCTCACCCGGGACGCTATCCACTCGTCCTGGACCCGGTCATCAAAAATGTCAGGCTGAAGAAAACCCTCATCGACGGAGGTAGCGTGCTCAACATCTTATTCGCCAAGACCTTGGACGAGATGAATATTCCTCGTTTAGAGCTACGGCCGAGTACCGCGCCCTTCCACGGGATAATTCCCGGCCTGTCATCAACCCAACTCGGGCAGATCACCTTGCTAGTAACTTTCGGCACGCGGGATAACTTCCGCACGGAGAACATCTGCTTCGAGGTCGCCGACTTCGAGACTGTGTACCACGCGATACTCGGACGACCGGCACTCGCCAAATTTATGGCCATACCACACTACACATACATGGTGCTCAAGATACCAGGGCCAGCAGGAGTCCTCTCCCTCCGCAGCGACGTCAAGCAAGCCTTCACCTGCGACAAGGAGAGTTGCGAACTAGCCCAATCACATGAAGCGGCAGTCGGGCGCAACAGCATACGACAAGCCGCCACAACAGAAGTCGAGCAAGACCAAGTTCCTGCGAAAAAAGCATCGAAGTCGGGAATTTCAGCAGACTCTGACACGAAGAAGATCCCCCTGGACCCTTCCGACCCCTCCAAGACTGCTTTAGTCGGGACCGGACTCGACCCCAAATAGGAAGACGCGCTCATCACCTTCCTACAAGCCAACAGAAATATCTTCGCATGGAAACCGTCCGACATGCCGGGCGTACCACGGGAGGTGATCGAGCACGCCCTACATGTGAAGACAGACGCCAAGCCAATCAAGCAACGGCTACGGTGCTTCGCTCAAGCCCGCAAGGATGCTATCCGCGAGGAGATCACTAAGCTCCTCGCAGTCGGGTTCATCAAGGAGGTCTACCACCCGGATTGGCTGGCTAACCTAGTTCTGGTCCGAAAGAAAAATGGTAAATGGCGCATGTGCGTCGACTACACCGATGTCAACAAGGCGTGCCCCAAGGACCCATTTGGTCTTCCCAGGATCGACCAGGTGGTAGATTCCACAGCCGGGTGCGACTTGCTCAGCTTTCTCGACTGCTGCTCGGGATACCATCAAATCAGCTTGAGGGAGGACGACTGCTTAAAGACATCTTTCATCACGCCGTTTGGAGCGTACTGCTACATCACAATGCCGTTCGGTCTGAAAAACGCTGGAGCAACCTATCAACGGGCAATTCAGCGGTGTCTACACACTCAGATCGGGCGCAACGTGGAAGCCTACGTCGATGACGTGGTGATCAAGACTAAGGCCAAGGAAGACCTCATCGCTGACCTGGAAGAAACATTCCAAAATCTTCGACGGTTCAAGATGAAGTTGAACCCGGAAAAGTGCGCCTTCGGAGTGCCATCCGGCAAGCTACTCGACTTCATAATCTCACACCGCGGCATAGAGGCTAATCCGGAGAAAGTCCATGCCATCACCAACATGGCACCCCTGACTAACCTCAAAGGCGTCCAAAAGCTGACAGGCTGCATGGCAGCTCTCAGCCGATTCATCTCCCGACTGGGCGAACGGGGTATGCCCTTCTTCAAGCTCCTCAAAAAGACGGACAATTTCCAATGGACTCCGGAAGCCCAGCAAGCCTTCGAAGACTTCAAACAATTTCTCATATCACCTCCCGTGTTGGCATCACCTATGCCCCAAGAACTGCTACTGCTATATCTGGCGGCAACTACTCAGGTAGTCAGCACGGTCCTGGTGGTGGAACGATCCGAGTCGGGTCACATTCAAAAAATCCAACGGCCAGTCTATTTCATCAGTGAGGTCCTTGCCGACTCCAAAACGAGATATCCGCAGGTCCAGAAGCTGCTCTATGGCCTATTAATCACCATCCGGAAGCTGGTGCACTATTTCCAAGCACACCAAGTCACGGTGGTCACATCGTTTCCACTCGGGGATGTCCTGCATAACCGCGAGGCCACTAGCTGAATCGCTAAATGGGCACTCGAGTTAATGGCGTTCGACATCACCTTTCAACCAAGGACAGCAATCAAATCACAAGCTCTAGCCGACTTCGTGGTCAAGTGGACAGAACTCCAAACACCCACATCCACAGCAAAGCTAGAGTACTGGACAATGTACTTCGACAGTTCTCTACGGATCGGCGGCACCAGGGCCGGCGTCATACTGACGTCTCCCACCGGCGAAAATCTCAAGTACGTCCTACAAATCCACTTCCCGGCTTCCCACAACATCGCCGAGTACGAGGCGCTCATCCACGGGCTCCGCATCGCCATATCACTCGGCATTCGTCGATTGGTTGTACGCGGAGACTCTCAACTCATGGTAAACCAAGTCACAAAGGACTGGACATGCCTCGACGACACTATGACGGCATACTGTCAGGAGGTCCGCAAGCTGGAAAACAAGTTCGACGGGCTAGAAATAACACACGTGTTACGGCAATACAACGATGCGGTAGACGAACTAGCAAATATGGGATCCAGGCGCGAAGCGGTCCCGACCGGGATCTTTGTCGAGCAACTAACGGAGCCATCAGTCAAGAAGAAACCGGCACCAACCCAGTCGGGAGGCGAACCTAACCCGGCTGCACACAAGGTGCTGCACACATGTCAAGATTGGCGGACTCCCGTTCTCAAATTCCTCCTGGAAGACGAACTCCCAGCAGATCGCAGCCAAGCCGAGCAGATTAAGTGTCGAAGCAAAAGCTTCCTGCTAGTTGGGGAAGACCTGTACCGAAGAAGCGCATCCGGTGTCCTCATGCGATGCGTCACAACCGAGGAGGGCAAGCAGATCCTGCACTCGATCCACGTGTTCAGGTATCTGTATTATTCATCAGGTATTGAGGATATATCCTTATAAGGATCACAAGCTGGTCTCCATTAAAATTGGGGATGCAGGTATCTCTTAAGTACACCTGACCACATATTGGGTTAAAATCCATAAAGTGGTACTCAACTTACATGCTTAGCCAACGCTTGCCATGAGCAAATTTTTTCCAGCCGACATGACGCTGAAGAGTCTAACTTTCGAGTAGTAAACTACTCGGGAAAGACTATAAATTATTTCCAGCTGACATGAAGCTGAAGACTCTAATTTCCATGTAATATATTATTTGGGAAAGACTATAAAACCATTCCGGTTGACATGATACCGAAGAGTCTCACATACCGGTAGGACGTTACTCGGGATAGACTGCAAGGTTAAAGATCTTTGACTTTATATTTAATTGTTTCACAATTAAGCACAAAGTCAGGGGCTACACCTAATAGGTGTGCCTATTCGGTGCACACTATTCATACTTCTACATGGAGCCCTTCATAGCCTCACTGCTAGCTGACATGAAGCAGGACTCGGGAAGAAGAAGCACTCAGACAAAGAGTACTCGGGAGCAATGCACTCAGGCAATCTTCACCGTGGAGGATGAGCACTCGGCATCAGCTGTGACTCATCTATGAAGGTCTCAGGGGCTGCTGTGGAGGCCATGGGCCCCGGGTACCTCATGACAAGCATATGGGCCACTCAGAAAGAGGATAGGCCTAGCCTTGTAATTAGAGATATAGTAACCCCCGGTAGACTTTGCCTTGTACGATAATGAAGATACAGTCCTAACCGGGTACATTATATCTCTAAGGGGAGATCCCTTGGTTGTAATCCGGCTGGGACTCCTACTTTGTAACCCTGTCCCCTAGTATATAAGGGGAGGCAGGGCGCCCCCTGAGGGCACGACCACAAGAAGAGGTGGAGGTTCATCAGAATCACCATCATACATCCTCAAAGGAATAACACCACAACTGGACGTAGGATATTACCTCACATCGAGGGCCTGAACCAGTATAAACCTTTCGTATTCCTTTGCAATCCATCGAGTTTCGGTCTGACGAGTAGCCCTATATATTTATTGCTGGTGTAAAACATCGACACCGTCGTAAGTGAGTACCCCGATGTGTTCCCTGAAGAACTCCCTAGGATGCCACCAGATTCGGAAATAGAGTTTTCCATTGAATTGGCACTAGGAACCGCACCCTTATCCAAGCGACCATACCGAATGGCCGCAAATGAACTGGCTGAAGTTAAGAAACAAATAGAAGAATTAGAGGCTAAAGGTTTCCTCAGACCAAGCACATCCCCATGGGGAGCCCTAGTGCTCCTGGTTAAGAAAAAGGATGGAACTCAACGAATGTGCATAGATTATCAAGCCTTGAATGAGGTAACCATAAAGAACAAATACCCGTTACCTCGGATCGACGACTTGTTTGATCAACTCAAAGGAGCTGCCGTGTTCTCTAAAATAGATTTGAGAACCGGATACCATCAATTGAAGATTAGGCCACAAGATATACCCAAAACTGCCTTCTCCACAAGGTATGGCCTGTACGAGTATACGGTTATGTCATTCAGACTCACCAATGCCCCAGGATACTTCATGAACCTGATGAATAAGATATTCATGGAGTACCTCGACAAGTTCGTCGTGGTGTTTATAGATGATATCCTCATCTACTCCAAGGACGAGCAAGAACATGCCGAGCACCTAAGACTGGTTCTAAGGAAATTAAGAGAACACCAGTTGTACGCCAAGTTCTCGAAGTGTGAGTTTTGGCTAAATCGAGTGGCTTTTCTAGGGCACATCATCTCATCCCAAGGAGTAGAAGTAGACCCAAGTAAGATCGAAACCGTCCTTGCTTGGAAATCCCCAGCCTCGGTCACCAAAATTAGAAGCTTTTTAGGCTTAGCTGGGTATTACCGAAGATTTATTGAAGGATTCTCTAAGATAGCAAGACCTATGACTGAGTTACTAAAGATGGAAAAGAAGTTTGAATGGATAGAAGCTTGCAAGAAAAGCTTCTGTCGATGTTTTACACTGGCAATATGAATATGGGGCTAGTCAGCGGATCGAAACTCAGTGGATTGCAAAGGAACATGGGAGATTTATACTGGTTCAGGCCCTCAATGTGAGGTAATACCCTACGTCCAGTTTGGATGTATTCCTTTGAGGATTACGGTGGTGGTTCTGATGAACTCTTGTGTAGTCGTCTGATGATTTCCTGCCCTCATGGGGCGCCCTGCCTCCCCTTATATACTGGGGGATAGGGTTACAAAGTAGGAGTTCCAGCCGGATTACGACTAAGGAATCTCCCCTTAGAGATACAACGTACCCGGCTAGGACTATATATTCCTTATCATACAAGGCAAAGTCTGCCGGGGGTTACTTTATCTCTAATTACAAAGCTAGGCCCATCCTCTATCCGAGTGGCCCATATGCTTGTCGTGAGGTACCCAGGGCCCATGGCCTCCACAGCAGCCCCTAAGACCTTCATAGTTGAGTCACAGTTGATATCGAGTGCTCATCCTCCACGGTGAAGTATTCCTGAGTGCATTGCTCCCGAGTACTCTTTGTCCGAGTGCTTTTTCTTTCCAAGTCCTGCTTCATGTCAACTGGCAACGAGGCTATGAAAGGCTCCATGTAGAAGTATGAATAGTGTGTGCTGAATAGGCGCACCTATTAGGTGTAGCCCCCGACTTTGTGCTTAATTGTGAAACAATTAAACATAAAGTCAAAGATCTTTAACCTTATATTTTATGCCGAGTAGTGTACTATTGGCATGCGAGATTCTTCGGTATCATGTCAACCGGAATAATTTTATAGTCTTTCCCGAGTGGTATACCACTGGTAAGTGAGACTCATCGGCATCACCTCAGCCAAGATAATTATTTACAGTCTTTCCCGAGTAAGATACTTACTCGAAAATTAGACTCTTCAGCTTCATGTCAGCTGGAAATAGTTTATAGTCTTTCCCTAGTAGTATGTTACTAAAAAATTAGACTCTTTGGCTTTATGTCAGCTGAAAAGGATATTTATAGTCTTCCCCGAGTGGCGTCCCACTCGAAAGTCAGACTCTTCAGCGTCATGTCGGCTGGAAAGAGATTTGCTCATGGCAAATGTTGACCAAGCATGTAGGCCGAGTACCACTTTATGAAATTTAATTCATTATGTGGTCAAGTGTACTTGAGAAATACTTGCATCCTCAATTTTAATGAAGACCAGCTAGTGACCCTTATAAGGATATATTCTCAATACTTGGTGGATAATGCAGATACCCGAACACATGTGTTCGGCAATTAGGCCCTCATGAAGCATATCTGATTACCTCATCGGTTCCTGTTGGTTGCACCAGCACTGTGATTTTAACACAGTCAGCAAGCGGCCCAAATTGAGCGTGCTATTGTAGAAACTCATATCTTGGTGGCCTGGTACTGACTTTGTAAGCCCAAGCCCACGAATCGGTACAAGCTCTATAAAAGGCGGGGGGAGAGAGAAAAGATTCCCTCATCTTCTTCCATCCACCAATCGTTTCGTCTTCTAGCTTCCACCCCAAAATTTCACCTCCCGCCTCGCTAGGGTTCGCCATTGCTTGCTCTTCCCCATTGAAACTCGGGCGATCTCGCTCCTCCTCGTCCATTCCAAGGCCCCTGCAACATTTCCCCCAAATTTTCTTGCCCTTAACCATGCCAAGGGCTTCAGATTTCCTAGAGGCGTCAGGTGAGACTTGGCCGACTTCGGATTGCGGGTCGGCTAAGCTGAAGCTTCTGGAGAAACAGCTAAGATTGCAAAGCTGCGATGTCATCAAGTGGCGTGCGGCTGAAGGTGAATCGGTTCTGGAGCCCCAGGCCAGTGAGACCATTGTTTTCGCCTCTTTTTTCAACCGGCGTCTTTCTCTCCCATCTTTCGAGTTCTTCCGCCAGCTTCTTGCCTTCTATGAACTTGAGCTGGTGAATCTGAATCCCAACTCAATCTTGCAAATTTCCATCTTTGTGACTTTGTGTGAGTGTTTCCTGGGTGTGGAACCCCATTTGAATCTATTTAGACACCTGTTCCACATCAAACCCCAGCCCTCCAAGAGCAAGGTCCAGGTGATTGGGGGCGCCGGTATCCAACTCAGGAGTGAGATGAAGAGGACTTATATCAATATTCCCCTGAAGTCTTCTCTCAAAGGCTGGCATTAGGAATGGTTTTACTGTTCCGATCTTGAACCAAGCCTCCCCCCTTTTATGGGTTTGCCTTCGACGGTTGTGCCCAACTAGTCATCTTTGCCCAGCTTTGAAGAAATAGGCCAAGTCTATATTTTGATTGACAAGATTGACAAGCTGAAGAGTGCTGGGCTAACTGGTCCATGGGTGGCCAGACGTTTCTTGACTCAGCGCATTAGGCTGCTGAAGTTGAGGTGTCACTTCGGCTAGGACTATAAGGGCAGAGGTGATCCTAGCCGAGAGTATCCCGACTTGATGGACAAGCACAAGGGGACCGACATCCTGCTGGATTTCTTCGTCAGTGGGGTGGTCAAAACTAAAGACTCAGAACGGTCCGTGGCGGCTTACAGCCTGAAGAGGCCACACCCAAAGGCAACTCCTGCTGATATTAACTGTTTATCCATCTGTGATGAATGCTTGTAGATATATGCTCAGGATGGCTCCGCAATGTGTAATATATGTCGTTGAACTGCTTGCAGTCATGTGAGGAATTCAACGAGGACTCCCAAACCTTGTCGGCCATGAAATCAAAGAAGAGGCCGCTAAGTCCTTCTGCTGCCCAGCCCGAATCCAAGAGAGCGGGGAAGAGGCCTGTCGAAGACCAGGGCAAGAAGAAGATTATCAGGCCAAGTGCCGTAGCTGGGAGTCTGAAGATAAAAGACACTGCCAGCACAGCTCCCAGGCTGCCAAGTCCTAGACCGGGACCAGCGCAGTCAGGCTCAGCAACATCGAGCCCAAGAAGAGCACCGCCGAGCACGAGGTTGGGCCAAGCACCACCGGGCTCAGCAACATCGAGCCTAAGGATGGCGCCACCGAGTAGCTGAGCACCCTAACCAGCCATGACAGGGATGGGGCCGACCAGGACTGAAACACCGCCGCCGACCGCCGCGCCCTCCAACCCGACAGCCAGCAACCATCTGCCGCTGACATCCGGAACCCCCAGATGGAAGCTCAAATTCTCCAAGAGGCAAGTAACTTTGAGCCTTCTGAAAATCTTGTTCATCATTGTAGCATCTTGATGTTCAACCCGTTGTGCAGGAAACGTGCTGATATTGATCTGAAGGAGACCACATCGGCCGGTCCTGTTGCCGAGCTAGCCCCAGCTAGCCCAGCACCAACGAGTGCCCATGCTGAGCCGGCGACCGTCTCGGTTGGAGAAACTGAGGTCGTCCTGACTGCAGGACCGCCGACGCCCGGCGACTAAGGGGTGGATGTTGGAGCTATTGCTCCAGCCCTTGAGCCAATCTCCGGAGCCCTAGAGGCCGCCGAGTTGGGGGCCAGGACCCTGTCGTCGTCCTTGTCGTCATCGTCTTC
The DNA here is from genome assembly GCA_003991445.1 of Oryza meyeriana var. granulata. Lineage (NCBI taxonomy): Eukaryota > Viridiplantae > Streptophyta > Magnoliopsida > Poales > Poaceae > Oryza > Oryza meyeriana. The sequence goes on along the minus strand of RYFJ01000854.1, from coordinate 19,361 downwards.
AGAGGGACCGGACCTCCCCAGGCTTGAAGCTCCTCCCCGCAGGCTCCCAAGGACATTCCGCTGGGTAACTCCTGATGGGATAGTGAAAAGCTATGCGCATGATGAAGCGGCAGCGGAGAGGGAGCGTGAAGTCTTGCTTCGCGCCGCAATAGCCGCGTCCCGGGGGGTCCAGGTATAATTAGTGCTGTGCCGAGTCCTTGTCAGTCCTCCTCGCTTGAGTATCCTGTTACTTGACTCTGCCTTGACTCTGCTTTGCTCTGTTTTGCTCCGAGGAGAGGTTTGTCGATCGCTCAGAGCAGATGAACGAGGTCCTGACCCAGCTTGTCCCCCAACTCCATCAATTGGGCTAGCTCTAGACCTCAAAGGCCGACTTGGAGCAGTCTAGCTAGGAGAAGGAGGCTTGGCTGAGGGGGGCCGTTAATCAGCTTAGGGATGAAAATTGGGGCCTGGTCAGGAAGATTGGAAGTAAGTCTCCCAAAGATGTCTTCCTGACTGAGCCCTTAGTATATTTCTCCAGCTACGTTGTCTCCCGACTGCCCAGTTGTGTCTTGACTGTAATCTTGAGTACTTGACTATTCCGATGTACAGCCCTTGAAGCTAAGCTGAAGACCCGAACAGAGGGGGAGACCAAGCTGAAGGAGGCCGAGAGGGCCAAAGCTAAGCTCGAGAAAGACAAGGCCGACTTGGAGAGGGCCAACGCCAAGCTCGAGAGGGAAAAGGCTGAACTGGAGAAGGCCAAAGCCAAATGGGAGGCCGACTACGAAGGTAAGTCATCCCTCTGATAATGATCTTAACCAATCCATTATGCACTCCGTCTGCAGTTTTGCTTAACAAGTTTACTTGTGGATGAACTTGGGCAGCTGCTAGAGCCAATGTCCAAATCCAGTTTTAGGCTTTTGCAAGGAGATAAAGGTTGTCAAGGAGTCACGGGAGACCCTTGCCGAGTCCGTGAAAGGGCTCCTTGACATCATGGATCCTCACCACGTGGGAACCAGCTCCAACACGATCTCCCAGGTGCAGGCGTGCCTTAACGAAGCACCGAGTGTCCTGAAGAGGTACTCGAACGAGTGTATCGTCGTCGGCGTGGCCCAAACCTTGGCGATGACCAAGTTGATATACCCCAGGGCAGATCTTGAAGCCATCGGGGAGGGCTTCGCCGAGGAGACGACACCTAAGGAGGCGCTGGAGTTGATAGCCCAGGCGAGGCCGACTACAGAGGTGATCACCCAAGACCTGGGTATGTAAGAACAATCCGTCACGCAGTCGGTGTGTATAAAGTTTTGTAGAGACATGTGTAAATATATGTGCAATGCTGCCAAGCTCTGAGTAGTTACTTAGTTATCATTAACTTCACCCGACTATGTGGTTTACACCGAGTTAGTCTATAGGAACTTAATAAAATCGTTCACCGCAGAGAGCTGTACTCGGGCAAACATAACACCCCGTTGTAAAACTTCATAACTTAAGCAAAAATAGGCTCGTATATTGTTGACAAAGCACATATAATACATGCAGCCCTCGACTCACTACTCGGTTGGAACAAGCGGCGTAGTGAGTCAGAGAAAAACTGTACACATGGAAAAGTATAAAACTCAGGTATAGAAAGAACGTAGCTGTTCTATATTCCATGAGTTGTTGACGAGGGCACCGTCTTCGATTTTCAGTCGGTAGGCGCCTAGCCGTGTAACCTCTACGATAATGAACGGCCCTTCCCATATTGGGGATAATTTATGCTTGTCTTTGGTGGTTTGGATTTTTCTCAAGACGAGATCCCCAACCTAAAAGGCGCGGCCTTGGACATTGCGATTGTGATAACGACACAGGCCTTGAAGATACCTTGCCGACTGGATTATTGCGATGTCCCTTGCTTCTTCCAACTGATCTAGTTCGACCAATCGGGTATGGTTGGATGTGTCTTCTGAGTAAGCCCGAACTTGCGGAGAGACGAACTCTAACTCGGTTGGTAGCACAGCCTCGACACCATAGACCAGAAAGAAAGGGGATTGCCCTGTTGCCCGACTAACCGTGTGTCGATGCTTTACACCGGCAATAATACTATGGGGCTACTCGGCAAAGGGAAATCCGATGGATTGCAAAGGAACACGAGAGAGTTTTATACTGGTTTAGGTCCTCGATGTGAGGTAATACCCTATGTCCAGTTGTGGTGGTATTCCTTTGAGGATTTGTGGTGGTGATTCTGGTGAACCAACTCAACCTGCTGTCAGGGGGCGCCCTGCCTCCCCTTATATACTAGGGGATAGGGTTACAAGGTAGGAGTCCCAACCGGGTTATGGCCAAGGGATCTCCTCTTAGAGATATAATGCACCCAACTAAGACTGTGTTTTCCTTATCGTACAAGGCAAAATTTGCTAGGGATTACTATATCTCTAATTACAAGGCCAGGCCCATCCTCTATCCGAGTGGCCCATATGCTTGTCATAAGGTACCCGGGGCCCATGGCACCCATAGTAGCCCCTGAGACCTTCATAGTTGAGTCACAGCTGATGCCGAGTGCTCATCCTCCACGGTGAAGATTGCCCGAGTGCATTGCTCCCGAGTACTCTTTGTCCGAGTGCGTCTTCTTCCCAAGTCCTGCTTCATGTCAGCTGGCAGTGAGGCTATGAAGGTCTTCATGTAGATGTATGAATAGTGTGCGCTGAATAGGCGCACCTATTAGGTGTAGCCCCCGAATTTGTGCTTAATTGTGAAGACAATTAAACATAAAGTCAAAGATCTTTAACCCTGTAGTCTTTCCCGAGTAGTATACTACTGGTATATGAGACTCTTTGGTATCATGTCAACCGGAATATGATTTATAGTCTTGCCGAGTAGCATGCCACTCGTATATAGGACTCTTCGACTTCATGTCAGTCGAAATGTGGGTTTATAGTCTTGCCGAGTAGGATACTACTCGTATATAGGACTCTTCCGCTTCATGTCAGCTAGAAAAGGGGTTTATAGTCTTTCCTGAGTGGCGTCCCACCCGGAAGCTAGACTCTTCCGCATCATGTCAGCAGGAATAGACATTTATAGTCTCTCCCGAGTAGTGCACTACTCGAAAGTTAGACTCTTCAGTGTCATGTCGGCTGGAATAATGTTGCTCATGGCAACTGGTGGCCAAGCATGTAGGCCGAGTATCACTTTATGAAAATAAATCCATTATGTGGTTAGGTGTACTCAAGAAAGATACCTGCATCCCCAATTTTAATGAAGACCAGCTTGTGATCCTTATAAGGATATATCCTCGAGACCTAGTGGATAAAACAGACACCCAAACATATATGTTTAGCAATAAGGCTCTCATGAAGCATATCTGTTTACCTCATCGGCTCCTGTTGGTAGCACCAGCGCTATAATTTCAACTCAGCCTGCGGGTGGCCCACATGGAGCATGCTACTGTAGGAACTCATGTCTTGGTGGCCCATTACCGAATAAGCCGGCCTAAACCGACCCACCCAGCGTAAGCTCTATAAGAGTAGCATCCATCGCATGTCAGGATGAGTACTCCGGTGTCGGTGACCTCAAACAGCCAGAAGAACCCTTGCCCGCCAGCCTTTCCAACTTACGTTCTGGATGCACTATGGTTGCCACAGATGCCCGAGTAGGTATATTGCAGAATCTGCTTGCCCTCCTCAGGTGTGACGCCATGCATGAGAACTCCGGATGCGCTTCAACGATACAGGTCTTCTCTGACTATGATAAGGGTCTTGCTTCGTTGCCTGATTTATTCGGCTTTGTTGTAATTGAAGGATTGGGGTCTTCCAGCCTTGGATAATAATAGCATCTCTGTTGATTCTGGGTTTGATGCTACTTTCGACTAAAAGCTCCAGCAGTGGCTTGTTGCCATGTCTTTGCCAAATAGGTACCCGAACGCTGCGCTAGCACAGGACTCGGCTAGCGACCCTCTTGGGGCATACCCAATCTGACAAAATTGTAGCCGAATAAGGTACCTGAACCTCGCATTAGCACAAGATTCGGCTGGCGACCCTCATGGGGCGTACCCTATCCAACAAAGTGGCACCCGAGCTCCGACTTGTGCCGGAGGTCGGTTATTAACCAAAATAGTACCCGAACCTCGCATTAGCGTAGGATTCGGCTAGCGACCCTCATAGGGCATACCTTACCCAGTAGAGTCGTGACCGGATGAGGTACCCGAACCTAGCATTAGTGTAGGATTCGGCTGGCGACCCTCATGGGGCGTACCTCTCCCAGCCAAGTGGTATACAACCAGGTCGATTGTTAGCTCACATGGAGCGTAGCCAGGGAAGATGATGTCCAGACTGGCGTCGATACCTGGTCAATAGCCCTCATGAAGCGTTCCGAGCGTATCTTGGCAGACTAGTCCAGCCCCCGAGCGTAGGAGATAGGCTGGTAGCCCTGAGTTTCTATCATGCGTATCCGGAACTGGCCCTGCATTATAAAGACATCGGATGAGTAGCATCTGATGATGAAAGCCATCATCCGAATAGAATGTATTTTACAATATATGTAAATATGTGTTCTTCCTCTTTCTGATATTAATTTCCTCGAGTAGTTGACCCCTTACGTTTAAGCACTCTGCCCGACTAGTCATAGCCCCCTAGCGTCGGGAGTTGGCTCATGGCTCTTTCCCAGACACGCGTTTTGGGTGACTTGAGTTCGTCTTTCATGGAGCAAAGTTTCACGGATAAGAATTTATGCTACTCGAGTACTTTTGCAACCATTTAAGAGCAAAAATAGAAAAAAAAGTATAGCTTGTACACCAATTAGGTGTAAGCGGCTGCGGCATTGGCGAGGCCAAATGAGGAAATATTTATCAGAAAGCGACTTAGCTGTTCGGTATTTCGGAGTAGGGATGCCATCCTTGCGTTTGGGCTTTTGAGCCCCCAAGCATGTCACTTGTTGTTATGATAATCTTCAGTTGTTGAAGGTCGAAGATGGTTGTGACCAACTACCACAATGAAGCCGTCTGACCCGTGTTTGCGATTCTTGGCTTTAGTCAGGACCGCATCGTCGGTGCCCTCCCGCTTCTTCTATCAGGGTGCCTTCTTGTCATCAAGGGCCCTAGCAACAGCATCGGCCAAGTTGGCATATTTGTTCGCCATGTCGAATAGAGCCTTGACAGAGTTGGGAGGCTTCCGCATGAATTTGTCGATGAACGAGGTATCTTTGACTCCTTTTCGAAAGGCGGCGATGACGACCTCATCCTTGATCGTTGGGATTGAGTTCTTCTTCTCAGAAAACCTCTTGATGAAGTCACGAAGAGACTCGTTCTTCCTTTGATGCAACTAATATAAGTCATACTCGAAAGATGGCCTCTCGTATGTTCCCTGGAAGTTGGTGATGAAACATTCCCGGAGTTCTCCCCAGAAGCCGATTGATTGCTTTGGGAGTCCTGTTAGCCATGTCCTCACTGAGTCGGCTAGAGCGACTGGGAGGTAGTTAGCCATGGCTTTGTGATCTCCTCCGGCTGCTCGGATCGCCAAAGTGTAGACTGTGAGCCAGGACTCGGGGTTGGTCTTACCGTCGTATTTTTCGATTCTTGTAGGCTTGAAACCTGACGGCCAGTCGACCTGTTGTAGCTCCTGGGTGAAGGCCGGTGTGCCTTCATCGTCATGAGGGCTCCGACTCCGCCTATGACAACGAAACCGCTCGTGGTGGAGGCGAAAGCGCTCGTTCTCATCTTCCAGTTGGCATTGCTCGTCTTCCTCTCGTTTGCGGTACCAAGCATTGATGTCTTGCTGAAGGTTACGCCGTGGTTGGCCTCGGAGCCGCCAGTTGTTGTTGGGGTTGCCGAGTGACGTTTGGCATGACCCTGTGTGCAGCTGACTAGAGCCAGCCGCTCGACGTCGCTTTGAGGTGGACGAGACTACCGTTGGAGATGCCGACCGGTTGGTTGGTGCGAGGGTATTGCCCGACTGTTGGTGCTGCTGACATGCAGTAGCGGTAAGCATGGCTTTTATCCTTGCGATCGTTGAGGTGACCTGGTGATCAGGCCCGAAATGGAGTGTATCCAGTAGAGTTGCAGCGGCCACGATGTTCTATTGAGGAGTAACGAAGACGTCGTGATCGCTCACTCTAGTTTGGAGGATTTGTTGCTGAGCGGTTTGCCCAGCCCTACGTAGATCGTCGTTGCGGGCGTGCAGGCATCTTGCTTCTTCCTCCTGTTGTTCTCGCAGTCGGTAGGCCTCCTCCTCTTGTTGCTTGTGTAGTCGGCGTGATTCCTGAGTAGGAGTAGAGCCTTTGGATGCCATGAAGATTTCTCGTGGCGGAGAGAAGCTTGCCGAGCTGCTGTCCGACTTAGAGTCGGAGTCCGACTGAGAGTCAGAATCCGACTGAGAGTTGAAGTCGGAGTAAGTGACGGGGGTGATTACAACTCCAACCTCCCTAGATCCGATCTCGAGCGGCTCGGGGCTGTATCCGAGTCGAACTCCAGGGGATCGGGTTTGCCGCGTCGGATGTAGATTGTAGATATCTGCGGCGTCGCCGAGTCTGAATGGGAAATTGACGACCTCTTCCTTTCTTGGCCCAATCTCAGCCGGCTCAAAACCGAGTCCGAGTCGAACACCAAAAGAAAGAGTTGTCACTGGACTCGGGCGTATTGGAGATCGCTGCAGCATGTCATGAAAGATTGTTGCAGCATCGTGTGGGCCGACTGGCGCGGAGTCAGCCGGTTCCTTGGCAGATTGGATCGAGTCCGAGTCGGCCAAGGTGAGGTTGCCGAATTCGTCGGCGATGACGTCGAGGCTGCCGAACGTGATCGTGTCTCCGGGGGAGAACTTGCTGCCGTCGACTCCGGTTGTTGGATCCATCGAGCTTGTAGATGTAGATCGCGCCGAGACCCCTACCTGGCGTGCCAACTGTCGATGCTTTACACCGGCAATAATACTATGGGGCTACTCAGCGAAGGGAAATCCGATCGATTACAAAGGAACACGAGAGAGTTTTATACTGGTTCAGGCCCTCGATGTGAGGTAATACCCTACGTCCAGTTGTGGTGGTATTCCTTTGAGGATTTGTGGTGGTGATTCTGGTGAACCAACTCAACCTGCTCTCAGGGGGCGTCCTGCCTCCCCTTATATACTAGGGGACAGGGTTACAAGGTAGGAGCCCAACCGGGTTACGGCCAAGGGATCTCCGAGTGGCCCATATGCTTGTCATGAGGTACTCGGGGCCCATGGCACCCACACCGTGGTTCTTAGAGACTAGAGAACGGATGGGAGTTTTTGTACCCATCGGCCCGCGTATGGTTGTAGTCGGTCGAATATCCTTGTCTTGATGCCTTGTAAGACCATGCCGTTGGCACGCTCAACCTGCCCATTGCTCCGCGGGTGTGCCACAGAAGCAAAACAGATCTTGATGCTGAAATAGTCACAGAAATCTTGAAAGACGCCGCCCGTGAACTGAGTACCGTTGTCCGTGATGACGCGGTTAGGAACTCTGAATCGGTATAATATACTCATGATGAAGTCCTTTGCTCGTACCGCTATTATGGTAGCAACGGGTTTGGCCTCAATCCACTTCGTGAATTTGTCCACTGCGATGAACAAGTGTGTGAACCCTCCTGGCACTTTCTTGAAAGGCACGACCATGTCAAGCCCCCATACTGCAAAGGGCCAAGAGATTGGTATGGTTTAAAGTTCTTGGGCTAGGAGATTTGTTTGTCTTGTGTAGAACTGACAACCCTCGCATGTGTGAACAATGCTTTGGCATCTGTTACTGCTGTTGGCTAGAAAAATCCCTTCCTATAGGCCTTTCCGACTAACGTCCTAGATGCGGCATGATTCCCACATATGCCCGAGTGGATCAATTGCAGAATCTGCTTGCCCTCCTCGATTGTGACGCAGCGCATGAGGACACCGGATGCACTTCTTCGGTACAGGTCTTCTCCGACTAGTAGGAAACTTTTGCTTCGACGTTTAACTTGTTCGGCTTGAATGCGATCTTCTGGGAGTTCATCGTCCAGGAGAAATTTGAGAACAGGAGTCCACCAATCTTCGGATATGATTAGTACTTCGTCTGTCGCCGGGGTAGGTTCGCCTCCCGACTGCTCTAGCGCTAGTTTCTTCTTGACCCACGGCTCCATTAGTTGCTCGACAAAGATCTCGGTCGGGACCACTTCTCTCTTGGATCCCATGTTAGCCAGTTCGTCTGCCGCTTCATTGTATTATCATAGGACATGAGTTATCTCCAGCCCGTCGAACTTGTTTTCTAGCTTTTGGACCTCTTGATAGTACGCCGCTATGGTATCGTCGAGACATGTCCAGTCTTTCATGACTTGGTTGACCACGAGTTGGGAATCTCCATGCACAACCAGTCGATGGATGTCGAGTGATATAGCAATGCGGAGCCCGTGGATGAGTGCCTCGTACTCGGCGACATTGTGGGAAGCCGGGAAGTGGACCTGTAGAACGTACTTGAGTTTTTCACCGGTGGGTGACGTCAGTACGACGCCAGCCCCGGCACCACCGATCCTTAGAGAACCGTCGAAGTACATTGTCCAGTACTCTAGCTTCGCTGTTGATGTAGGCATCTGAACTTCTGTCCACTCGGCCATGAAGTCGGCTAGAGCTTGTGATTCGATTGCTGTCCGTGGCCGAAAGGTGATGTCGAATGCCATCAACTCGAGCACCCACTTAGCAATTCAGCCAGTGGCTTGGCAGTTATGTAGGACGTCCCTGAGTGGATACGATGTGACCACTATGACTTGATGCGATTGGAAATAGTGCACCAGCTTCCGGACAGTGATGAGTAGGCCGTAAAGCAGCTTCTAGACCTGCGGATATCTTATTTTGGAGTTGGCAAGGACCTCGCTGACAAAGTAGACTGTCGTTGAACTTTTTGTATATGACTCGGTTCGGATCACTCGACCACCAACACTGTGCTAACTATCTGATTGGTTGCCGCCAGATACAACATTAATAGCTCTTGGGGCATAGGTGACGCCAACACGAGTGGTGATGTGAGAAATTTCTTGAAGTCTTCGAAGGCTTGCTGGGCTTCGGAAGTCCATTGGAAATTGTTTGCTTTCTTCAATAGCTTGAAAAAGGGCATGCCCTGTTCGCCTAGTCGGGAGATAAACCGGCTAAGTGCTGCCATGCAGTCTGTCAGCTTCTGGACGTCCTTCTGACTAATCGGGGGTGCCATGTGCATGATTGCATTGACTTTCTCCGGGTTGGCCTCGATGCCACGATGCGATACAATGAAGCTGAGTAGCTTGCCAGATGGCACTCCGAAGGCGCACTTTTTCGGGTTCAACTTCATCTTGAATCTTCGAAGATTTTGGAAGGTTTTTTCAAGGTCAGCGATGAGGTCTTCTTTAGACTTGGTCTTGATCACCACGTTGTCGACGTAGGCCTCAACGTTGTGCCCAATTTGAGTGTGTAGACACCGCTGAATTGCTCGTTGATACGTTGCTCCAGCATTTTTCAAGCCAAACGGTATGGTGATGTAGCAGTATGTGCCAAACGGCGTGATGAAAGACGTCTTTAGGTAGTCCTCCTCCTTCAAGCTGATTTGGTGGTATCCCGAGTAGCAGTCGAGAAAGCTGAGAAGTTCGCACCCCGCAGTTGAATCCACCACCTGATCTATTCTGGGTAGACCAAATGGATCCTTGGGGCACGCCTTGTTTAGATCGGTGTAGTCGACGCACATGCGCCATTTACCCTTTTTCTTCCAGACCAAAACTGGGTTTGCCAGCCAGTCTAGGTGGTAGACCTCTCCTTATTGCAGGTGAAGGCTTGCTTGACGTCGCTGTGGTAGGAGAGGACTCCTGCTGGCCCAGGCATCTTGAGCACCATATATGTGTAGTGCGGTATCGCCATGAATTTGGCGAGTGCCGGTCGTCCGAGTATCGCGTGGTACGCGGTCTCGAAGTCGGCAACCTCGAAGCAGACGTTTTCTGAGCGGAAGTTATCCCGCGTGCCGAAGGTTACCAGCAAGGTGATCTGCCCGAGTGGAGTTGATGACAGGCCGGGAATTATCCTGTGGAAGGGCGCGGTACTCAATCGTAGCTCCGAACGAGGAATATTCATCTCGTCCAAAGTCTTGGTGAATAAGATATTGAGCGCGCTGCCTCCGTCGATGAGGGTTTTCTTCAGCCTAATATTTTTGACGATCGGGTCTAGGACGAGTGGATAGCGTCCCGGGTGTGAAACCCGATCTGGGTGATCTGCGCGATTGAAGGTAATGGCCATCTCTGACCAGCGCAGGTATTGGGGGGTGTCCGCCGTGGAGACCGTGTTGATGTCGCGAGCTGATAGCTTCTGTTTGCGCTTGGACTCATACGCGAGTGGCCCCCCGAAGATGTGGTTAAGCTCGGCCTGTGGATCTTGGAAATCGTTAGCCGGGCCTGAGTTTGGCTTGTCTTTGTCCTTGTCGGCGCCAGACGACGAAGCCTGCTCGGAGGCAAACTTCTTGAGCATGTAGCAGTCTTTGGCCGCGTGCTTGCCCTTGGGGTGGAAGGGACATGGCCCGCTCATGACTTTCTGGTAGTCGTTATTCCACTGGGGCTGCGACCGAGTGCGCTCCATGTTGGCCACCTCGTTGTCCGACTTCCGCTTGCAGCTACCGGATTTTTTCTGAGACAGCTCGTTGTCGGCTTTTGCCTTCTGGTCTTTTTGTCGAGACTCCTTCTCGTCAAAGGCCTCGGCGATTGCTTCGACCGAGTCGGCATATTTGTTAGCCATGTCGAAGAGGGCTCGGACTGTGGATGGCGGCTTCCGAGTAAACTTTGCGATGAACGGGGCGTCCTTACTCCCTTGCGAAAGGCGGCGATTACAGCCTCATCCTTGATAGTTGGGATTTGATTGCGCTTCTCGGAGAACCGCTTGATGAATTCACGCAGAGACTCATTCTTCTTCTGGTGCAGCTGATAAAGATCATGTTTTAAAGATGATCTCTCGTAGGTTCCCTAGAAGTTAGCGATGAACCGCTCCCTGAGTTGTCCCCAGGAACCGATCGACCGCCTTGGGAGACCTGACAACCATGTCCTCACCGAGTCGGCTAGGGCGATTGGGAGGTAGTTAGCCATGGCTTTACTGTCACCTCCAGTTGCGCGAACCGCCAGGGTGTATACGGTGAGCCAGGACTCGGGGTTGGTTTTGCCGTCGTATTTTTCCATCCCCGTAGACTTGAAGCCCGACGGCCAGTCGACCTCATAGAGCTCCCGAGTGAAAGTAGGAATGCCTTCGTCTTCATGAGGGCTCCGGCTCCGTCTGGGGCGGTGTAGCCGCTCGTGGTGAAGGCCGAAGCACTCGTTTTCGTCCTCCCATCGGCGATGATCATCTTCTTTGCGTTCTTCACGTCGGGCGGTGATGATGCGGCGAAGGTCGTGTTGTAGTCACGTTCGGAGGTCCTGATTTTGTCGACGATCGTACTGGCGACGCCGCCGATTATCGTTGTTGTTGCCACCGAGTGAGGTTTGTCATGACTCCTCGCGTAGTTGACTTGAGCCAGCCGCCTAACGTCATGTTGACATGGATGATCCTGCTGTCTGGAGAATTTGCTACTGGGCGACTCGCTCAGCCTGGCGTAGCCCGTCGTTGCGAGCCTCGCGATTGGTTTCCTCTTGTTGGCGTAGTCGGTGAGCCTCCTCTTGTTGTTCCTCTTGCGCTTGGCGAACCTCCTGTGGGGACGTTGATGCCATGAAGATTTCGCGGGGGATGAGGAGACCAGCTAAACAGGTGTCCGAACTAAAGTTCAAACTGGTGTCCGACTGGGAGTCGGAGTCCGTGTAGTTGAGCGGAGTGAGAACCGCCCCGATCATCCTAGATCCAATCTGAAACGGCTCAGGGCCGTGTCCAAACTGAAGCGCGGGAGATCGGGAGTGCTGCACGGGATGCGGTCGTGTGGCGTCGCCGAATCTGAGTGGGAAACTGAAGATCTCCCTCCTTCCTTGCCTGACCCGAGTGGACTCTAGGCCTAACTCCGGCCGAATGCCGGCGGAGAGAGTTGTCCCGTGGCTCGACGATGCGCAAAGTTGGTGCCACGGCTTGATGATGATTGTCGCCGCATCTAGTTGGCCGACTGGCGTGGAGTCGGCTTGTTCCTTGGCCGGTTGGATTGGTTCTGCTTTGGCCAAGGTCAGATTGCCGATCTGGTCGGCAATGAAGTCGAGGCTTCCAAAGGAAATTACGTCTCCAGGGGAAAATTTGTCGCCGTCGACTCTTGTTGTTGGGTCCATCAAGATCTTGGATGTAGATTGCGCCGAGACCCCTACCTAGCGTGCCAACTGTCGATGCTTTACACCGGTCAACGGAGATGTACCACAGCAAATAACTAAATACATAAATACATATGTATACCTTTACAAGTTGCGGCCTTGGGCAAGCCCTGAGCAGCAACCAGCAAACAGAACCACAGCAGCGGAACGACAGCGCAGAGAGAACCCAATCCACAAGCAACGGCTTGGGACTAGGAAGGAAACCCTAATCTTCACTTCAGCTTCATACTTCCTGAAGGAGGAGAGAAAAGGAATGGATTGAGTACTTACGTACTCAGCAAGTCACGGAAAATGTGAGTATGCAGGCTATCAAAGATAGGCTGGGGTTTATTTCGCAAACCATTTTAATTTGAAAACACTTTTGAAAACCTAAGTGTGGGTTGTCTCAAAGTGACTGGAAGGAGGCTCTCGCCTCAATCCTATCCGCGAATTGCTTTTCAACAACTCAAGCGGACGAAGCAAATTTTAATTGATCTCAAGTATTCTTATACCGCCTGTCGGATCACGACAGCGGCTCAGTGGATCTGCCTACAAGCAGCCTTCCACGGTATCAACATCTATTACTTTATTTTCAATTTCGTCCTCACCAGGACGTAATCTCATCTTTCACTTTAGTCCCATCCGGGACATCATTTCATCTCATCTCATCTCAGCGGCTCCTCGAGCCATTCGTAACTCATCTCATAACTCATATCGATGGCTCTCCAAGCCATCCTTAATCTCAACTCAGACTGCTTCCACTCGAGAAGCCTAACTATGATGCCAATCGACATCCCGGGTCACACAGCCCCGTTTCAGACCACTCAGGTCATCCATCAGCCACAAAGGCTGATTCTGGTAACGATTCCCATACCACAAATCTCTTTTGTAAACACTTGCAAACAAATCTATGCTAGAGGAATCACCTCACATTGCCCGTAACCGTGGGCACGGCTGTTTGAACAGGTTAGTATACCTTTGCAAAGGTTGTACGCTTTACCCACACGACGCGAGCTTACTCCCACACTGATCAGGTGGGGAGGTTCGCGACAAAGCCTTTCCAAAGCCTTGCCAGGATAGCACGCTGCCCTATAAATGGGTGCTCACACTCAACCAAGTACCAGGAACTCATTTCCTGTACTCAGGGACGGGGGTATATCGCCCTCTTGGCACCCAACCAGTCCCACATTTATTAGCAACCGAAAACCATCCTGGGAACACTAATTACTCAGCCAGGGGTGTCCCATACCACCCGTGTGGTCGCACTGTGACATGCTCAGTGCAATTCCTCAAGGAATCGGTCCTTATATGCGAATACGAAGTGCCACCACACAGGCGATCACTTTGCATCGCGGAAACTTTCACAAATAGATTTTTGTTTCGCAAAACTCGCCGACACCATATGTCGGGTTTTCAAAACCATTTGGAACCCAAATTTTCCCAGATCGACAAACAATTATGTTGTGAGTGGAATCATCAGAGTCTATGCTCAGAGAGCACGGTCACCGAGGTACCACGGGGTGGAGCGACAAGGAATGGGGTACCAAGGTCCTACGGGAGTTGTGCAACTAATAGGCAGGTCCGTCGGTTCACACAAACCGAGGCCGATCAATTTATCATGCACACTAACAATGCAATTTTTGCAAACAAAACATTTTAAATTTAGGAGCAATATGGTCAAGGAGTGACTTGCCTCAGTCTTCGTCTTCAACTTCGCGAGAATCCGACGTCCGACGAATTTCCGAAGCGTCGACTATGCGCGAAACGAGAGAAAAACACACAAAACCTTAGAAATAGCATACTATTATTAATAACTAATAGTGCCATGAGGTAGATCTCATTTTTAGAAAAATTTAGAGACTTGAACGGGCTCAATTGAAGTTATGGTTTGGAAGATATGCATTTTGGAAGTTTAAGGGATTTTTCTGGGAAAAAGAAATGATTTATTGGATTTGTGGAAAGAGGATTATTTTTGGAACAGTAGCTGACAGGTGGGGTCCATAGATAGTGGCAGTGGAGAGAGAAATGGGAGCTGGCCCACATGTCAGGACACACACAGAGAGAGAGAGAGAGAGAGAGAGAGGAGGGGTGCCGGATGGGTAACTGGAGACCGAGCAGAGAGATCGATGGCGGTCGGCGACCGGGGGCTCGGCGGCGAGGAAGGAGAGGCGGTCAACAGATACGGGATGAGGGGAGCATGGTGAGGATGATGGTAGGCTCGGATTGATGGATGAAGGCTCGAGGGCGGCGGGCGACGGCGACCAGAGGGAGGCGGCGCGGCTATCGTCGCCGGCGACCAGGGAGCGGCGAAGGGCTTGGGAATGGGTGTGGTTTGGATGCGGCCCGGGGAGAGGAGGAAGAGAGGGCTAGGGGCAGAAGCTCACCGGGGAGACTCCAACGGCGGCGTCAGCTTGGTCGATTGGGCTCGGGAATGGTCAGATTTGGGAGGAGCCGAAGGATTGATGGCAGCGGAGAGAGAGAAATCGGTAGAGGGAGCAGATCTGAGGGGGAGGCGACGGCGAGGTCCTCGGGCTTATTTATAGGCGGCGAGTGGTGCTAGGAGACAAGGAAGGAAAGCGGTGGAAGAGGATAAGCTCGAGCTTGACCGGCCATTAATGGCGTAGGCTTCTGTAGCCGACGTCACGTAATGGCGCAACTGTGGCTGGCGTCAGCACGCCTCGTGCTGCCGCGAGAGAGAGGGGAGGGACAGAGGGGGTATGGCAACGGGATAGCGACAAGACGAATCGAGGCTTTTGACCGGGAAGGTCGAGCAGGAGGGGCGGCGCGATTTGCGCCGGCGGCCGAGGGGCGTGTCCTGTGGGGTTGACGAAGGGGGTCTGGCCGGGACAGAGAGGTATGGGCGCGGACGGTGTTGGGAAGAGAGAAGAAGGATCGAGAGAAAGAGAGAGAAAGTAGAGAGAGATCGACGACGGGAAGACGACGACGCCGCTGCCGTGTGGGTGCGTTCGGCCTTCGTACCACTGGCGTGCGGGCCCGGGGTGACGAGCGGGCGCAAGGAGGCGGCCGGCTCGGGGATGGGCGAGAAGGTTTGGGAGATGAGAGAGAAAAGGGAGAGGCGCGAGGTAGGGGACGGGTCCGACGTGCGGGGTCCACATGTCGGCGTTTGGGGACTCGGCTGGAGGCACGGGTTGGAGGGGCACGGGCTGGAGGGGCACAGGCACGGGAGCGCGGGCGCGGGCGCGGGGGCGAGGGCGGGGGCGAGGGCGCGGGCGCGAGAGCGAGGGCGTGGGTGCGAGGGCGCGAGAGCGAGCGAGCGAGGGCACGGGCGGTGCCTGGCTGGTGGGTCCCGGCGGTCAGCAGGCGCGGAGGGAGGCTAAGGGGCTCTCAGGCCGTGGGCTGAAGTGGGGAAGGGAGGCCCAAAGGAACATGAGGATTTGACATTTTTCCAGAGATTGATTTGAGGGATTTGTAGGGAATTTGAAAGGGGATTTTATTTTGGGATTGGATGCTTGGCTCATAAATATTTTCAGGAATTTAATCAAGAGGCTTTGAATAGAGACTCTGATACATATACATATAGATATGTATATATTTTTAAGAAGGATTCGGAGGGAGTGTTTCAAAAGGGGGTTCGGTCTCGAATTAAATTTTTAATTCGAGACTATGAATCAGGGAAATTTGTGGGGACTTTTGAGAGGTGTTTCTAAGATGGGATTTGGGCGTATATACATATATATGGATATTTGGATATATTTGGAATAAGAAAGATGGAGATTCAAAAGGGGACTGGATTTGGATTTAATTCTTGGGATTTGAGGACTTTTGGAAATATATAAATTTGGCAAGTTGCGGGAAGGGAGTTCTCGATGAAAATCTGAATTTTTGAGAGGAACAAAATGAAGAGATTTCACTGAAAGGCTGCAAAGTTGACTTTTAAAGAGTTTTTATCGGAGGGCTTCGAATTGCAAAATTCGAACCTGTAACGCCCCTCTCCTGTTAACCCGTACAGGTCAACAGAGGAGGAACGCCATTACCTGTAATACCTGTACCAGTCCCAGGAGACCAGCTGGTACATACAGGACATCGGTGGATCACAGCCAAACCTGCTTTATTTATCATACATAGCCTGTTCATAAGTTGCAGCCTCGGACAGAACCCGAGACGTGCAACGATACAGTACAAAAGATTGCAGCGGAAAATACATGGGTAGCCCTATACCCACAAGCAACGGCTTGGGGACCTAGACCGAAACCCTAAAACTCCTCGTACTCGATTTGATCCTGGTAGAACTGGCTGAGGGTCGGGTCTTCATCTTCATAGGCTTCTGGGAGTAAATTAGCAAGGGTGAGTACACGGGGTACTCAGCAAGTCACGGAAATATTGTGGCATGCAAGGCGTAGCAAGGAAAGGTTAGAGTTATTTTCACAAAGTGATTTTCAAAGGGTTTGAGGTTTCAAACTCTAAGTGTGCTCTTCAAGTTGTCGGAAAGAAGCTCACGCTTCAATCCATTCCGTGAGTTGCTTTGCAACAACTCACCACAGTTAAGTTAGTCGGGAAGAGACTCGCGTCTCGACCCATTCCACAAGTCAGAGACTTGTCACGATTTTCTAGTTTAGGAGCGTACCTTCCTCTGGTACCTCCATTCAGATGGGTTTTTCTTGCTCTCATTCCACTTTCAACTCAAACAACCAAACTCCGGTGTCATCCGACACCCGGGGTCACACAGGCCCGTTTCAGGCCACACAGGCATCCATCAGTCACACAGACCGATTCTGGTCACGATTCCCAACCCGCAAACATTGCACAGATATTTGTAAATTAAAATCTACGCTAGAAGGAATCACCTCACATTGCCCATAACCGCGGGCGCGGCTGTTCGAACAGTTCGTTAATCTTTGCAAAGATCGCACGCTTTACCACACGACGCGAGCTTACTTCCCACACTCGTCAGTAGGGAAGGTTCGCGACAGGGGCCTTTTCCAAGCCTTCCAGGATAGCACGCTGCTCTATAAATGGGTGCTCAGACTCAACCAAGTACAGGAACTCATTTCCTGTACTCAGGGACGGGGGTATATCGCCCTCTTGGCACCCCAGCCAGTCCACATTTATTAGCACGACCAACCATATCCTGGGAACACTAGTTACTCGGCCAGGGGTGTCCCATACCACCCGTGTGGTCGCACTGTAAAATGCTCAGTGCAATTTCCTCAAGGAAACGGTCCTTAAAAGCCGGAGAAGTCGGACGCCACACAGGCAGCGACAACCCCGACCAGGTTTTCACAAAACCATTTTATTTCGCAAACTCTCTCGACCAAGGTGTCGAGGATTTTGTAAATCATTTTATCAAACCCTAGTTTTTCCCATCGTAGTATTTTTATTTTGGAAAAAAAGGGGGTCCATCGATATTCATACCCAAGTACGAACATCAAGATGACATGGTTACAAGGGACAGGGCATCAATTTATTCAAGGCGGGTAAATGCAGCAATCAGGTAGGCCGAACAGATTCGGTTACGAACTGTGGCCGAAAACAATCGTGCTCCTATTTATTGCAAGTTTTTTTTAAATAAAATAGATTTTAAATTATGGGTCCAACATGGTCAAGGGTGACTTGCCTTGCTCGAGGTCCTGCGGGTCTTCGAACAAAGTCCTCTTCCGGCGACTCCTCGGGAACGGCCTCTAAATGCGACGCAAAAGAAATTAAGCAAAACACCAAGAATCAAGGACCTACTTTAATACAACTAATAGTGCCAATGCGTAGATCTCAATTTTAGAAAATTTTGAGAGTTGAATGGGTTCCAACGGAGCTATGGTTTAAAAGTTATGAATTTTTAAAGTTTGATCTATTTCTTGAAAATAAAAGGATTAAAAATTATTTTAGGAAAGAAAAGAAAAAAGGAAAAAAAATAAAAAAGGAATAGGCTCAGGGGCTGACAGGTGGGTCCCTTGGGTCAGGAGGGAGAGAGTAGCACTAAGGCTGACATGTGGGGTCCAGGTACTACAGTGAGGAAGAGAGAGGAACAGGGGCTGGCGAGTGGGACCAGGATGACAGAGAAAAGAGAGAGACTCGGACTGGGGGCACGGGTTGGAGGGGCACGGGCTGGAGGGGCACGAGCACCTGGGGGGGCACGGGATGGAGGGACGGGCACGGGCTGGAGGGGCACGGGCACGGCCTGGGGGCACGGCCTGGGGGCACGGGCACAGCCTGAAGGGCACGGGATGGATGGTCGGCGACGGCGTTCCAGAGACCACGGCGGCGGCGGAGGGAGAAGGACGCCGCCGGCAACCATTTGGACGGCGGAACGGTTTGGAAAGGGTTGGTTTGAGTTCGGCATTACTTGAGGAAGAGCTGGGAGGTAGTTAATTTGGTTTTACCTTTGTCTACGGTGGATTACAATGCGGCGGCGACGACGGACGGTGGCGGTGGAATTTGGGCGTTTCGGGTATAGGGGTTAATCGGCGGTGAGGGAGGGCGGAGGAGGTTCGGTTGTGGCTCCGGGAACTTTGGTGGCGGTGGTGGATTGGTCAGTGGTGATCGGTGGGGCGGTGGGAGCTCGGTCAGTGCTCTTAATGGCGGCGGTGGAGAGAGGTTGTCGGTGTTTGGCTTGCTAGGGCTTTGTTGCTTGGTGTCCGAAAGAAGGGGAGGGCTGCTCTATTTATAGAAGAGCTACCCAAAGGCAATAGATATTAGCGGACAGGAGGTGGAGGCCGGGAGGAGATAAGAAAAACGGCAAATAAAAGACGACAGACACCATATAAGAGAGCGACCGGGCACGATGCGCAGATCAATGGGCGCCGCCCACTGTAACGGCTCGCGTCATGGCGGCCGGCGGCAAAGATGGACGGAGGGACAAGATGATGAAGGGCTAGGACGAGCACCCGGGCGTGCGCATCGTCCGCTCATTGGCGAGCCCACATTCCTGTTCGTGATAACCGAGAGAGGGGAGAAGAGAGCGGCGGCTGGGGTCGACTTGCTGAGCTTTTTGAGCCGCGAGCTGTTCGCTGCAGCGGCGATGGCGGAGCGTGTTTCGCGCTGAAGCGGCGGGCGGCGTGTGTGGTGAATGATGTTGTCCGCGCAGGTTTTAAAGCAGGCCGACCGGTATGCGGTATATAGCTCTGAACGATATGTAGAGAGCACAGCGGAGCGGCTGGTTCTCGGCTGAAGCATTCCAGATGCGAAGCGCGATCGGTAGTGACGTGCCTGGCTGTGTAGGAGAAGG